>JASVER010000042.1:748112-872695 GCA_030449065.1 Oceanodroma leucorhoa
GGGGAGAGTGAGCGAGCGGCTGTGTGGTGCTTAGTTGCCGGCTGGGGTTAAACCACGACAACAGCCCATTAGCGGCAGATACAAAACCGTGACTCAAATTAGCTGGGGTAGTATGATAAATTGTCAATGCAAGCTCAATGCGCGGCTTGTCAGAACACTCATTTTCAACACAGCAATTTATTTTCTCTTAAAGATATGCTGCTGGTTTCCATCTGCATTTCAAATGCAGATGGAATGTGCTTTATATTCGCTATTGAATTGTTTCATAAAATAAACATGTCAGCTCCCAAGCCAAACCCATGTGTTCTGTGAGGGATTCCAAAAAGGGAAGGATTTCTCTKCCCTGTTTTTTAAAAGCTAGAGTTGATCATGTCACACAGATAATATTAGGCATCCGTTGTTGGCTGCGCAACACCCTGACAAGCCACCTAGGTACTTGCATGTAATCAAGGTGCCTGATCTTTGAAAACACCCACTTTAACTTGGATTATACTATTGTTTTCATTGAAGAGGTGTCACAGGAAACAGAAGCAAATGAGGATCCTGTTGTTGTAAAAATGCACTACAGGAAAAGTTCTTCGCACCCAGGAGTTCTCAAAGGAAACATCAAACCAACTGTAAGTGGAAAAGAATCTTCCTGGCAGAAGCAGGAAGATAATTAAAAAGCATTAACTAGTACCAGGTCCACATTCCCCTGACTACAAAGGCTCTGAAGCTCCACCTCACACTTTCACATAGCAAGCAGCCAGCCATTGCTAGAAAGCTGAGCATTTGGGATTAAAACTGAAACATCCTATCCATTTGAAATATTAGAATTTCTAGAGGAATGTAATAATCTGCAGCCCTGGCATATGCATCATGGCAAACTATTTTAGAGATCTATACCAAGACACCACTCAAGTCCCTGTTGATAAAATCTGACAGAACACTTGATCAAGGAGTTTGTCAAGTTTTATCAATACTCACATGTAATTGTAAATTTAGGCTTTCAAAACCCTGAAAAAGAGAAGCCCTACCTTTCTTAAAACCAGCACTACCAATTCAGCATAAAGGGACCATAGTAAGATAAGTTTGTTCTTTTTGGTTGGCTGGTTGACTGGCTTGGATTTTAAGAGGGCACTAGATAGATAGCAGCTAACAGCTTAAGTTTCTGTTAAGGTTTGTTTGGTTTTGTTTTTGAAAAAAACTGCTAAATCAAGACATTACCCCAGACTCTGTTTTTCAACTGAGCTGTTATACTAAACAGTTACCATGAAGCTTTTGTCTTTCCTTGAATAATACAGATGCACATTCATATAATTTCCAAATGACTTGTAATTCCTGAATCACTTTCCTCATACCTATTTCAGGGTTTATTATGTTATAGGCTTTATGCCAAGGTCATCAGTTTGCGCACAACGTAGATGTTAGGACATTTTACCGGAGTTTAGAGATGGAAACCRTCTCTTGCCTACTGATTTGCAAACTAAGTTTTACTCTTGAAAAATTTACATTTTCTTTCACAGCTGAAAAGCTGAAGCAACATGGTTGCCACATAAACGCTTTATGGTGTCAGGTACATACAACTATTACTATGGGAGAACTGTGCTTCAGTAGTTTTCAATCGGGACTTCATTCAGCACAAATCATCTTGTCTTTATGTCTTTCTTGTGTTTGACATACCCTGAAACCGTTTACTTAAGTGCCCATAGAAATGTAAACAAAGTCATGAAATATCTCAATAATTACTGTGCCTGACCTCTGGCAAATAATTCTCCTAAATTAAAACTTATTTGAACCAGCACACCTTGTAGAAAAACAYCCAGTAGGGATTAAAAAATGTCCAGCATCAGAGATTCAACCAAAGCCTTTGGTAAGTCATGCTGTGCCCCATTACCCCTGTAGTAGGGTTCTCATTCTGTTTCTCTACTTGAATGTCCTCATGCAATCCTATAAACAGCATCAGTGCTTGGCCTTTTCATTCCAGTCTGCCACAACAAGTCATATAGCTCGAGATGTGACTGCGTGCTGACCATACTTTAGCAAAGGACTAAACAGCATGCCAAACTTTAAACGTGCAATCATTTCCATGGAGTCACTGCTACATTGACCAGTGGAGACTGGGGGTCTGCTCAGGACTCCTATGAAAAGCATGAAAGTAATCTTTTAGCTGGGACCGTAAAAGACWCTTATCCACAATCAACCAGGGGAGATCTGTAATTCACTGTCAGGTTACATGGGCATTTGAAGAGATTTGGAGGCAATGGTTCTCTGGTCTGCTGGGTAAGGGAATTAAGCTTTATCTGAAACATGCTGATTTGTTGAATTTAGGAAGAACTTCTTGATTTTCACATATCAAACAATAGCTTTGAGCACATCCACTTTTGTTTCCCAGCTCTCCAACAGAAGAACTGTACTGCATACACATGCACAGGAGCATGCTGCAATTGTTTCTTGAGAGTTACTAATTATTATAAAAGATGCTCTCGCAATCACATGAATCCGAGAGAGTCATAGATACAATCTCTACTCAGCCATACAAATCTAGAGATCTATTTCATGTAGGTCGAGTAGTTTTCCTCACAAGGATGTTTGAAATGAGCTTATGATGTAAGTGTTAGGGGTATTAGCTCTTCATGTGAACCTCAGAGCAACTGAATGTTCAGGTTTTGTACCTGGCCAAGACCAAAGAATACCAGGGCACTCCTAAAAAGGTGCATGTTCACCAAGACAGGGAGACCCTTAAGTAAAACATAGCACTTCCCAAATGCAGCTGGCAATTCTAGAAGATAAGACATGGTAATAGACTGCTGATCCAGGAGAATAGCCTCATTTACCACCTTCCTTTCCTGAGGAAACACCTCTTTCATCTTTTCCTGCACTCTAGCCCTTCTTTGCCCCCCCCTTTTTTTTTATTTCCTCTCCCTTGAAGAAATTAACCCACCCACTCCATAATCTTACTTTTTGTGCAAGCAATTTGCCCTCCACAACTTATTTTCCTCTGTGGAATCTGCTACAAAGTAGCTAAGGCTAGGGACAAGGACAACAAATAAAAGCTCTGGGAAAAAAAAATTCTTTCTATGAAAGCAGCTTAAAACAACTTCCATTCTAGTCCAGAAGTCTCCTGCTGTAAGGAGATGAAAGGATAGCTAAATAAAAAAAAAAAAAAAAAAAATCACAATTTGTATTGCATTACACTCTGCATCTGAATGAATGAAAACACAGGAGAATGCAATGCCACCTTTAACATTAATACTGGGATCAATGCTTAAAAAGCAATCCTCCTGAAAAGACAAGAAAACACAAGGACCCCCATGAATACGTGATCCTCTATGACATTCACAGAAATAAATAGAGCAAATCACCAGATCTAGCTTTAAGGCACATCTTAGCTGAACAACCTTTCCAAACAGAAAGGTATTCAGTTAACACTCAGATTCAGCTGGGAAGCGCCTATCTGTGTCTACAAACTGTCACAGGTAACAAACTTCAGTCTCAGGCAACATCTTGATATTTCGGTTGATGCCACCAGTTAAGTTAAACCGGCATGCTAAATAGCAAGCCGTTATACAGCAAGAAAGGAAAAGTATACCTAAAAACACAGCATGCTAGCCTAAGGCCTGTAAGTCAGCAAACTGCACAGTACCTACACTAAAGCCTCAATACACTGAATAGTCTTATAGTTAAGGATGGACAACCATTGCTCTGTGGAAGAGAAATGGATTTAAACACATGTGTTAAGCATTTTGTTAAACTTCAGCCTGACCTGCTGAGATGTATAAACAGRCAGCTTCTGCTCTGTTTAATCCGTTTAAAACATGTCTGACACCTTCAATGTTGTTAACTCTGATCTTCAGTTACATCATTTACCTCAAGTGTCTGAGCTAACGTTCAGGGTCTTACACATATATAACTGCCTCTGGTAAGAAAGAGTAAGTATGGGAAAGACCTGCTGACCTGGGGAGTGGAGCTGGGGGGAGGTCTGTGGGGCTAGAAACCAACCTTTGTGCTATTGCTGTGTGCACACGACTCCACCACCACCCGGCTGATTATTACACAAAAATCCTTCTATAATGGGTTTACTTTATATCCTTCTCTTTTCCCAGGTATTCTCATTAAGGAATCTCAATGCCCTTGTAAAACCAGAGCAGAACCTGTTTTCTGTCACAGAAGCCACAGTCCAGAGATRGATTTGTTTTCTGTTGTGTCTATGTTACCTCTTAGACTATGCTTTGTATTCCTTCAGATACTTTAATTGGACCTGTAATTAGACCCCACCTSCCTATCTTTATGTACCTTTTCCCAGCTTCCTTTTCAAAGTGTTAGATCCTAACAATATTAACATTCTCCTCTGGAACCTCTTGAGATCCTAGCAGTAATTTCATGCACCAATAATGTTTTACTGAAAATAAACAGACCTAAAACATTGGTAACCTGGGAATAATCAAGAAGTCACACATGTCCTGATATACAGCCAAACTGCCTAGTGACCTCTGTAATTACGTCACTCATTAACATATCCCCAGCCAGCCCAATTTCCCTCTGGGTGATGGAAAGCATACCTGTTCAGCTAAGCAGACTGAAAAGGTGTGACCRACAAAGGCAATGAAACCTAATGGGATAGAACCCAGGTGCCATAAAGGTTTAGGCTCGCTGGAGTGGTTTTGTTATAAGGGCTGATGATCAAATTCCAGGTCTGCAGCAGGAAACTGATATTTATTCTGGCATAGCTCTAATATACATTTTAAAGGATTCAGGGCACCTCTTGCATTCCTACTAATTACAGGCCAACCTCTGCCAAACCATTCTGGACAGAGGCATGTGAGACTCCACTACTGCCTAAAACAAGGGAACTATTCCCCTCAAAAGCACTGATACCTCCATATCCACGTCCCTCCTTCTCCCCAGGCAACACAGAAACCTTGGTCATGTGCCAAGGAATAGGCAAAGGTCAGAACAATATTTTTAAAACAAAACCAGAAACAAACAACACACACACACAACATGCCAGACACCAGAGCTTTAATCCTCCAAGCACTGAGATACATTCAAAAGAATGAGACAGTCTCCTTTCTTGTTACATACAGCAAATCTCTTTGCGCCAGCAAAACACTTCCAGTAATCCCTTACAGCATAAGTGCCTGGTGGTTCTTCTCTGAATTATAAAACTTGGCACACTTGCACAAAAAAAATAAAGGGAAAGCTAGCTTTTTAGCCTTAAGACCACCAACAGGAAATGCAAGGTGTCAGAGACTCCTGAAACAGGGAAACAGATTACTCCAGGGGATGTGGAATCTTGATTACTAGTGGGTTTTTAAGAACTTTCCAAACAAATGTGCACCAAAAAAATACACAAACGTCCTTTCTCAGATCAGAGGAAAGGAGTACCTGGCCATTGAGATTCATCCTTGAACAATTTTCCTGTGATTCCATGTAATTTCTAGAAAAATTTTAAAAATAACTAGGAGATGGACAATATGTATTTTCCCCAAAATTAGTCTTCGCTTTCCTAAAACTCAAACATAAGACATTTCAGTCTGAAGGGTTCATCTCCTATGGATTAACTTTCTACTGTAAGGTAGTCTAATGGAGAAGGAAAAGCTACTCCAAAGTTCGGTTCATTCATTGCCTTCTAAAACACGCAGGTTGAATCAGCCTCCAGCACTTATCTCTGCCCAAAGACTACTGGCAGAGTCTGGTTCACTGGCTTAGACCAAAATCTAACTGTAAACATAAAGAATCTTTCTCGGTCGGGCTGAGTCAACAGGCAACTGGAAACAGTTTGTAACTCTAACAGGCAGACAACAATATAATACTCTACATCTTCAAGCAAATTACCATATTCTTAAAATATTTAATTGAATTCTATTTCTTTGGTCTTAGACACAACTGAAGTCACTCATCTCCATTTTGGTGAACAGCTATTTTTCCGAATTTGCCATTAAACTAAAATGGAGAGAGTGAGTTGTGGTTTTCATCAAGGTTTTCTTTCTTCTTTGTTTCAAATGGCATGTTGAAATTCACAGAAGAACAATCATTTGCTCTCATTATGTTTCAGTCTTCGATTACAGCACTACAGAGGAGCAATCTTATTCCAAAATTACTTTGTTAATGGGAATAAGTCAATCTCATAATTTATTGAATTCTCAAACTCCAACTACAATGGCAAACACTGTACATAAGCTAAATCAAGATAACAAATTACAGTAAGTAATATAAAACCACAGAAATGTAATTATACAGTTTCAACAATTGTTCTTGTCAGGGCAATGGAAAGCACCTAGATGAATCTGAAATTTACACTGAACTTTGTTGAATTCAGCCTAAGAACCACCWCACATGACAGAGTTGGAGACCTCTGGTCTAGGCTTTGGGGTCAAGTCATGACAGAGGACAAGTGCTTCAGAAAAAGCTGCTTAAATAACCCTCACATCCTAACCTTCATAGATTCATTCTCATTCCCATTGGCAGAGACTGGATTTTCTTTTTCCTTCTAGAATTCTCAGTATCATTAAGTACTACCATTTGGGGTATTAAAGACAAACCTCCAGTCTGTCATTCCAGCACTAAGGAATGAGGCACACATGAGCTCTCTTTCCTTGCTGGACAACAGGGGTGGATGAAGCAGAAGCAAAGAGATACACAATAGTCTATGTCATATTACACGTGAAGAGAGCGGGAGAGCATGTCACCACAGTTTGATAAATTATGGCCCAACAGACAAGGGGTTGGGGTAAGACTCCAAAAAGATGTCAACTCAGCTCTGTCAGAGACTTTTCCATGACCCTGAGCAAACTGTTTATCTTCTTTCCCCTCTCTTTAATCACAGCAACTTAGATTGCAGCTTCTTTAGGAAAGAACTACATCTTAGCATATAGAGAAAGAGACCCTTATCTTCATTTGATCCTTTAGGCATCACTGTAATTACAAACAACAATAAGCGGAGGAAATGATCAAATAATTAATGTGAAAAAACACTCAGATGCATCTTATAAATTATTCAAGCAGCTGCAGTTATTAATAACTTCCTAGATTATTGAAACTAAGCCAACAACAAAAATCAAATTTATTTTTTTTACCACTTCCTTCCGCTACCATCACTCTGTAAGACAGAAAACTACAATGGCACATTTAACCTGAGTGAGGACACCACCACTAAGTGTTGCCTTCGGACAGAAAGCCTTGCAGGGGAATTTTTCCATTGCAGTGATTTGCAAAGTCATAATAATATTTCGATGWCCATATTAAATTTTATAGAGGTTATTTTTTTATTACCAAATATAAATTTGGGGCCTCTATTACCTGCCACACTGTCTTAAAATAATTCCAAGGTTATGCTGTCATCACATAACTCTGGAAATTTGTAACCCTAACTCAAGCATTAGAAATGTAACACACAATGTACAGCAAAAGAAACAACGTAACGCCAAGCACAATTTCCTACTACAATAAGCTGGGGAGTGGCTGAGCAGAAAATTCATCTTTCATATTGTATGCATCAGTGGTCCATAAGTGAAGATCATACCTCTATTAAATGCTTGAAYGATAATGTCTCTTGTGAAGCCATTTCTGAAGTGTCAAAAGGCAACAGCAATAGTTTTCTGAAGTCCTGAAGTAAATTGTTTGGCTATCTGGAAATTGACGTAACAGAGAAACCTCGTTTTGCTCATTTGTATTCAAATACATTTGGTACATTTGTATTCAATGTACCCAGCCTTGGCTCCAGGTCCTCTACTCTCTGCTTTATTTGCAAGATCAAAGACAAAGCATTCCTAGAAGAAGCAACTTTCACACCAGTACAGAATAATTGGAGAAAGCAGCAATAAAGCTCCTTATTTGCCAGATATTAAGAAGAGCAAGGAACTGATTTGTACTTTGCATAACCAAGACTGTTAAAAGGCCAGGAACTCCACGCAAAATACTCCACAGACACATCGTCTGGCAAGCTGTTTGTTAAACCCCAAGTTTTGCCATACCGTGACAGACCTTGTACTAAGCATCTCACAGCCCCGCGATTCAGCTTTCTATACAATAGAGGGGGACAAGGACTCAGACTTCTCTTGTAAAACAGCCCACCACACACTGATGAAAAACACCATGCATGAAGCATTATCAACCCTTATCATACAGAAATATAACTTCACTTAGTGGGAAGACAGCAAGGCATGCAGAGATAGGAGAGAATCTGCTAGCAAGCACCTGGTTCAGCCAGTAACACATATGCAGAATAGCAATGGACAACAAAGTTCTAAACAGACTCCAATAAAGCAACAGCTTTGTTGACTGCACTGATCTATGAATGCTACACATTTTGCACTATGAAACAGCATGATCTGCGCCATGTCAAGAGCTGTCTCTGTGCACAAATATAAAGGAGATGGCTCTTTTATGTAGGTTTCTCCAAGACAGAAACAATTTAAAGAAAATAGGTCAAAGTCTGTGAAAACTCGTTGTTTTACAGRAATTACCAAGTCAAAATTGTTAGTTGCTACACTAGGGATTGCTCCACTGTTCTTAGCAGCCTAGGTTTCATAGCTGTACATAAAACATGCTCGAAATGGACCTCAGAACAGTGTCTCTGCGTCCATCCCAAGGCAGGAAAAGTGCAATTAGGTTGTTTTTTCATTATCATGCAGGAACTCAAACGGCAAGAGTAGGAGGGCCAAACCCTCACCACCCATGCAAATACAGGAAATGACATACAGATCAACGGCTTGTGGAAAAAAGCTCTGCTCAAGGAGACAGCTGAGCAGAACCTAGTCATAGTAGTAAGAGAACAAGGCTCCATGCTAATACCACTGTTTCCTGTAGAGTCAAACACCCAACAGAGGGTAGCTAACAACAATAAAAACATGCAGTGAACCCTGGGCAGAGACTTGTTAGCAAGTCTGATATTAGTTGTACTGAAAACTAGTAACACCAGGAAACACTTCAAATGTATTCCCCACGCTTTGCTTCAGAGTCTGTGACTTTGCTGTACTGATGTGTGGGCTATGAACATCCACCCAAGAAATGGCACACAGCAACACTACTCTTTCCCCCTGAGCCACATTTCAGAACTACAAGGAAAATGAAACACAGTAGGACCCACATCATGGGTCTTTTATTCTTGGCCAATAGGACCTTTGCGGCATGAAAAAAATAGCATGAAGGCAATGATTTGGGACACTACATTTTCATCTTTATCATGTTTGGCAACCATCAAGTTTTGTGTGATCTTTAATAGCATGTTCCTCATTTTCTGAACACCCAGGTTGAACCACCTTGCCAAGGAGCAGCAAGTACTTGAAATTGCTGCTGATGTCTAGAGACTGCAGTTTGACACCACAGAAGAAAAGAAGAATTTATGCAGCCAAATAATTGAATTGAGACAATGAATGGACATTTATACTGATTCTAGCTTGTCCCCCTCTCTGACTGCATCTCAGCTACAGGATGAAGCTGATAACAGTGAAGTGCTCAGTGATCATTTAATTAACAGAGTATTCAGTATTACTGTAAGAAGCAACACTGGAAATATCTATTGGAAAATAAAGATACCTTACTTTCAGTGCAAGATACAATGTGCAATAGAAAATGTACAGGGACTGACTCTGCGCGTGAAGCACAACCAACAGTCAACAGCCACCAGCTCTGCAAGCACTGCCACCCTCTGCTCGGGCTGAGACAGAGATCCTACAGGAAAAACACAAAACATTTCATAGAGCTTTAGTTACATGAACAACACACATGTAGAAAAGGACAAACGATCAATGTAAATCCATCCATAATCAGAGAGCTTTATAATTATTCAGCATTTGATTTGGGAAATTTATAAATTTTTTTCCTTTTTTTTTTTACTCCTTGAATGGGTCCTCAGTTTATAAAGCACACAGCTCATTCTCTGTACAGACAGACAAAAATCACATATATCCAATGAGAAGTAAGAGCTGGCAGGAAGGAAAGTCCATAGTGCATGTAACTATCATATACCCACACGGAGGGAAGGGACTTCAAGAAGTTACAGGGCCAACTCCCACCTCAAGGCAACCTCAGTTTTGCCTGTGTCATTCCTGATCAATGATTGCCTGACCTGCAATTAAAGACCAGCACAGAGACTTCAGATCCTAACCAGAAAGTCTAATCCACTGCCCTTTTCTGTTGGAATGCTTTTTCTTAACTTTTTCTTCCAGAAATATAAGCCTACAAATTCCCATGCCATCCACTACAAACGTATAGTGGGTGTTTTTCCTCCTCTTTTTAAAAGGAAACTTATTTTAAATATGTTGATGTTCTGATAATCACCACTACCCTTAAAATGGAGAAATATACCTAGCAATAGTAATACATCTCCCTAGAATTCCAGTGTAAGATTAAGCAGGCACTGAAATAATAATATTTTTTTTGGAAAAAAAAAATCAATCCTATTTACACTACAATATTTTCATTATCGTTAATGAAGAAATTTTCACATCAGAGTTTTGCTTCTTACGATTAGTGCTACTTACTTTCTGGTCAGCATAAGCTTAGTTACAAAATCTATTTCCATAAGACAAAGATAAATTTATACCAAGAATAAAAGAGAGCCATTTTATGTTATAAACATACTGCAACCAGAAGTATTTGTTCTGCTTTTAGCAACAAAACCCCCCCAAAAGACAAAGTATCTTTAGATATTTGCAGAGATCCTTAAATCTCAAAAGCCAAATTTTCATCAGAAATAAGCAGAGTCAGTCAACTTCTTCATTGGAAGGCATAAAAAAACTCTGAAAAAACAAAGAGAAGCAGATCATAAACAATCGCCCTGCTTGCTTTGCCTTCGCTGCGTGTCTTCTGCGCAGGGTTTTGACCATAGCTCCAGGGCTCTCTGCAAATTCTACATGAGCCTTGGGGTCCTACAATGTGTCCGCTTGTCACAGCGGAGGCCAAATTGTGCATTCCCTCCCTGCGCTCTGCAGAGTCCGATGGCGACCTTCCATCTTCTTCCCAGCAGCCTGAAGCCTTCTAGCCTTCTCTCAGAGGAAGACAAGTGTCATCTCTTTTTAAGGGACTAATTCATGCATGCAAGAAAAAGTAAATCTGTGTATACATTTGTATAAGCAAGCTCTGACTGAAGGTAAGGGAAATGAAGAGTGGGATTTTCTGGGAGGTTTACTGCAGATCTGAACAGAAACAGAGTTAAGCCAGTGCTCTCTACATCACAAAATTCACCAGTGATAATTGTAAAATGTAGCATCACTAAAGCCAAAAAAGCTTAACGAAGACTAAGGAAACAATTTAAAATAAAAATCTACCCATGCTGTCAATTATCCAGAGGATCTAATAAACCTGGAGGCAAACAAGCAGTCCAAATCCTGCCCCTCTGGAAAACTTAGAGCAGCAGATTCTGGGAATTTGTCACATATGTTGTTGTAAAATGCCTAGCAGTATGTCTCAGAGTTGACTTATGTCTACACCGAAATGGCAGCAGGCCTTGCTCAGCAGAGTCTTTGCTCTTGAACCGTCATCAAAATTCTCCTGGTCCAACTCAGTAGTCTGGAGCCAGGAGCAGCCATTGTTCAGATGAGGTCCTTTCTCTAAAAAGTATATGTCTGGCCTATTTAGCACATCCCGTTCCTCTGGGGGGCTGAGCAATAATACCCTTGTTCAAAAGGGAGAAAGACAGTGAAAAACAAGCATTTCAATTTCAAAGTAACTCTGCTTGGAAATGCATACGCATGTGTAGCATGAGCTTTAGCACACATATGCTTATCCTCAGTAAGTAAAAATTCAAGAAGTTTGCTTTTACAAAATGAGCACGTGGAAAAGCACAATCTTGCATCAAGGGCAGCTCTGCTACTGCTGGCCCAGGGCCACAAGGGGCAGTCACCAAGACCCAGCTCTCCACCTTTAACATCCCCATGGTCTAAGTCTGTGCCCACATTGTATCTACTGCAGCTATAGTAAACCACTCGGGGACAAGAGCACTTACCACTACAGCAGTACAGGCCCTCAACAAAAAAAAAAATTCTGTGGGACTGTGGTTCACAGTCCTACACTCATCTTGCAAACATACTCTGGAAAATCATGCCCTAAATAACATATGATATTACAAAGCTAGTGGCTGCCACATGGCGAGATACAAAGCCATCAAGGAAAGAAGACATTTTACAAAAAGTAAATAAAAATGTAGCACCAAAAATTGACTATATTTATTTCATACCCCCATAGGATTTGGTTTCATTCCCAAAAGTTGCTATACCAATAAATCCTCCTTCCCTAGGAAGTTACAGCAACACAAAGGATAGAGGAAATGACACATAAACAATCTGTGTGTTGACAAGAAGGCAATTTTGTAATATGTTGTTATTTATGGCCAACACTTAAGCAGATGGAAGATGCATCAAATGAGAGTTTCATTTAGAACATGCAGGCCAGGGAGAAGTCTCTGCACTGGGAGAGAGCACATGGAGAAGCACACCATGGGAAAACAGGAGGCACTTAACAGCTAGAACTGCATTACAATATTTGTTTTAAGTTAAAAAGAAACACACGGTAACATACTGTAGACAAGGTAAAGGTGCAACACAGAGAAGGTCTCTCAAATAGGCAGTGAAAGGAGTATGGAGTGAAGCCTTTTCCAGGGGTCCACCACATTCATTAGACATCTCAGGGGCTGCCTCCCTCCAGCACTGCTTAGAGCACATGGTGATCCAGCGGGGGGAAGGAACGGCCTGGCCCAACAGGCCGATGAGCAATTTCCACCCATAACTCTGAGCAACAGAGCACGCAGCTCCCAATGAATGCACTCATTTTAGCTGCATTGCTTTCCATCGTATTAGCTCATGCATGAAAGGGGAAAATAAATTAGCAAGGGAAAAATATTTATGCCTCCTCCTTCCCCCCCACTATTTCATTTGATTCTAAATCAATTTGGAAGCCCTGCTGGCATCAGGGCCCTGAAGTGCTTACAGCCTCAGGGAGCTTTTAATATCTGAGAGTCCAACTCTCTATTTTCCTCTCAATTGGCAAGGTCCCTTAGTCATACCGTGGGACACAAGAGGGAGCAAAGCAGTTTTAGAATAGCAGTCTTTTCCTAATAACTGATTTAACTTCCCAATCAAAGCTGAATTTTAAGAGTTTCCCGCCCACTGATGAGGCATCTACATGCAACGCTAGGATAATAACCTTCTCGCCCCCCCTCCCACACTGCTGGCAATCCAGCTCCTCATGTCACATGATTGTGTTCACCAAGGTTTAGGCTTGTAATTCAGTTTCCAAACCAGTTATATGCTCTGTATGTGCCTTTCTGCCTCCCTCTGCTAACTCTGAGCTCATTAGCCAATGTCAGCTGCATTTGGCAGGAAGGAAGAGCCCTCAAAAACATTTATGTGTTTTGCAGGAATCAGCAGCAGAGCAAGCAAAGAGGCTGTTTAAGACCCTGGCTGGGGGAAAGGCCGTACCACGAATGCTCCCCCTGACGAGGTCCCAGCGAACCTACATGAGAGATGTGCCTCAAGACGCAAACCCATAGGAAACTAAGGTTCATTAGCTCTGCTTCTCCCTGAGCTATTCCATTTTTTCTAGGCTTCCTACAGCTTTATCCAAACTCTATGATACTAACCACAAACTCAGCCTGCCTACAATATTTAGCAATATTCTCTCTGCCTGGTACTTACATGCAATGTGGCAAGCAATGGACAGGGAGCCGAGAGCACCCTGCCGGCAACAAGTACCATCACAGAAGGACCCCAAATGCAAGTCAGGCTTCTCCTACCTGCTGGCCTCTGGCCTCTTTCATCTTGCAGAAAATGTCAGACAGCAAGCCCATGTAATGAAGCAAAGGCACCTGAGGTGTCCTCCCTTCTCAGCAACTCACTCTTATCCCTGAAGCATGTTGAGATAAGCACCTGGTTTCCTGTAAGGATGCACATAACAGGGAAATGATCTGGCACAAGGATCACAAGGAGCCACATGGAGAAGACAAGGGGCAACAGGCACAGGCTGCGCTGGGAGAGGTTCCGTCTTGATACAAGAAATTTTTTTTTACAGTGAAACAATCAATCTCTGGAACAACCTCCCCAGGGACATGGTAGTGTGTCCATCACTGGAGGTTTTCAAGATGGAATCGGACAGTGTGCTAGATAATCTCATCTAGGCTCCCTTTCCCACAAAAGGGTGGACCAGATGATCTTTCAAAGCCCCTTCCAACCTGTGCTGTTCTGTAATTCTATGATTCTAAAAGAAAGGGTCTGTCCATTGCATCAATACCCAGTCCCACACATACACCAACACAGAGGGAAGAAGCCAGGACTAGGGAAGGACTCCTTATCTTTTGGTGATGCAGATGGCTCAAATGCACAGCAATTTTCAATTTTAGAGCATATTTCTGGAGGTCATGCCTGAACTCTGTTATGCTAATAATGGCTAGACAACAGTCTTAATGTAAATATAAAATCAACTATCAAGAAAGACAAGTTTAAAATATAGTTCTGGTTTGTCTGGGTGTATTTGCAAGCTCAAATTAAATTAGCCAACAGGTATGGTTGGGTAAAAGTAGAAATGAAAGTTGTCAAACAAACCACTTAAAAGATGGAGTATTCTGACATTTCTTTTCAAAATATTTTTCTCTCCTCTGAAAAGTATTTGCTTTTTGGTTTTGGTAAAATGCATTATTCCCCCCTCTCCCCCCCCAACTGAAACACTGTTTCACCTAATACTTTCTCCAGTTTTTGAGAGACTTTGAAAGGCTGAAGTTTCTACTTTACAAAAAATGCAAGAAAAAAAATTCTCCATTCAGATCAATAAGATTTTTTTTTTTAGGAGAAAAGAAATCTGCAATTCTGTAAGAGTTTGTTTCTTTCCCTACAGCTTTTCACAACTTTGTGTAGTTAAACTGCAGATTAGGCTTGGAAGAGTTATGACATTTGCTTTGTAAACATGCAAGTAGGACATTTTTAGGTCTGAAGCCTAAGAGGGCCTAGCACGACTTAAGAGAGTTAGCTCATTGTCAGTATTGAGACTGCAGAGATACAGATACAGCATTAGCTTAAATGCATAAGTTACAATAGCCGAGCTAAATGAAAAAATTACAACGTTATGTTAAGAGCTAGAGTGGAAAATACAGATACCACAATTCGTTAAAGCGCGTTGGTTAGAAGGCTTACCAGATTTGTTTTGGCAGTGAACATGCTGATAAGCACCCCACAAGGTAATTTACAGCAACATAACCACAGTGGTTCTGCTGATGTCAGAGAAACATTTTACACAATAGCCTCCTAAGAGAAAACTGCCCCATGGTATAGCAGGGCACATCACCAGGTATTGTTTATGAAGTCAGCAGCAAACGAAATATGCAAAAGAAGTTAGTGTAGAATATATAAAGAAGCAAGATTAGAGGGTTTTTTTTCAGGAGTCCCTTTTCTCTGGGGTAGTGATTATTAAAAGCCTTSATTTGCTAATTATAAAGGTTAACCTAATTTTAAAACCATGAAAATGAATATGGATTAGATACTGTAAACTACATTGTCTCATACCTCTCAACGTGGCTCAGAGGCTGGTGCCATAGGTGGAATTTCGGCTTTTTTGATCATGGGGAGGTTTACACGGCACCGGGCCTGCTGGCAATGGATGGAGTTCCGCTGTCTCAAAGGGGGAAAAGGATTCTCGCCCATGAGTTGGCGGGGCTCATCGAGAGGGCTTTAAACTAGGTTCAGAGGGGGAAGGGGATAAAACCAGGCTCGCTAGAGATRAGCCTAGGGGTGGCATGCCGATGTCGGGGGTGAGATCAATAGCCCAGCTCCAGTGCGTCTACACCAATGCACGCAGCATGGGCAGCAAACAGGAGGAGCTGGAAGCCATTGTGCAGCAGGACAGCTATGACTTAGTCACCATCACAGAAATATGGTGGGATGACTTGCATGACTGGAGTGCTGCGATGGATGGCTATAAGCTCTTCAGAAGGGATAGGCGAGGAAGGAGAGGCAGTGGGGTGGCTCTGTATGTTAGGGAGAGTTTCGATTGTACAGAGCTCAACAATTGTGATGATCAGGTCGAGTGCTTATGGGTAAGGATGAGGGGGAAGGCCAACAAGGCAGATATCCTGCTGGGAGTCTGTTATAGACCACCCAACCAGGATGAAGAGGCAGACAAAGCATTCTACAAGCGGCTGGCAGAAGTCTCACRATCGCTAGCCCTTGTCCTTGTGGGGGACTTCAACTTACCTGACATCTGCTGGAAATACAACACAGCAGAGGAAACAGTCTAGGAGGTTCCTGGAGTGCGTAGAAGATAACTTCCTGATGCAGCTGATGAGTGAGCCTACCAGGGGAGGTGCCTCGCTTGACCTGCTGTTTACCAACAGAGAAGGACTGGTGGGAGATGTGGTGGTCAGAGGCCATCTTGGGCTTAGCGACCATGAAATGATAGAATTCTCGATTCTTAGTGAAGTAAGAAGGGCGGTCAGCAAAACCACAACCATGGACTTCTGGAGGATGGACTTTGGCCTGTTCAGGACACTGCTTGAGAGAGTCCCTTGGGAGGCTGTCCTGAAGGGCAAAGGGGTCCAGGAAGGCTGGATGTTCTTCAAGAAGGAAGTCTTAAAGGTGCAGGAGAGGGCTGTCCCCACGTACCATAAGAAGAGCTGGCAGGGAAGACGACCGGCCGGGCTGAACAGGGAGCTTTTGCTGGGACTCAGGGAAAAAAGGAGAGTCTACCACTGTTGGAAGAAGGGGCAGGCAGCTCAGGAAGAGTGCAGGGATCTCGTTAGGTCATGCAGAGAGAAAATTAGAACGGCAAAAGCCCAGCTGGAATTCAATCTGGCCAGTGTTGTAAGAGACAACAAGAAATGTTTTTACAAATATATTAACAACAAAAAGAGAGCCAAGGAGAATCTCCATCCTCTACTGGATGCCGGGGGGGAACATTGCCACCAAGGATGGGGAAAAGGCTGAGGTACTTAATGCCTTCTTTGTCTCAGTCTTTAGTAGTCAGACCAGTTATCCTCTGGGTATTCAGCCCCCTGAGCTGGAAGACAGGGACGGAGAGCAGAATATGCCCCTCATAATCCAAGAGGAAGCGGTTAACGACCTGCTGTGCCACCTGGACATTCACAAGTCTATGGGTCTGGATGGGATCCTCCCGAGAGTACTGAGGGAGCTGGYGGAGGAGCTTGCCAGGCCACTCTCCATCATTTATCACCGGTCCTGGTTAATGGGGGAGGTCCCAGTGGACTGGAGTCTTGCCAATGTGACACCCATCTACAAGAAGGGCCGGAAGGAGGATCYGGGGAACTCCAGGCCTGTCAGCCTGACCTCGGTACTGGKGAAGATCATGGAGCGGTTCATCTTAAGGGCGCTCACAAGGCAGGTGCGGGACAACCAGGGGATCAGGCCCAGCCAGCATGGGTTCATGGAAGGCAAGTCCTGCTTGACCAACCTGATCTCCTTCTATGACCAGGTGACCCGCCTAGTGGATGAGGGGCAGGCTGTGGATGTGGTCTACCTGGACTTTAGCAAAGACTTTGACACGTTAATATCTTTACCAATGATCTGGACAAGGGGGTTGAGTACACCCTCAGTCAGTTTGCAGAGGACACCAAGTTGGGCGGCAGTGTTGATCTGSCTGAGGGTAGGAAGGCTCTGCAGAGGGATCTGGACAGGCTGGATCGATGGGCCGAGGCCAACTGTATGAGGTTCAACAAGACCAAGTGCCAGGTCCTGCACTTCGGTCACAACAACCCCAGGCAATGCCACAGGCTTGGGGAAGAGTGGCTGGAAAGCTGTCCAATAGAAAAGGACCTGGGGGTGCTGGTTGACAGCCGGCTGAACATGAGCCAGCAGTGTGCCCAGGTGGCCAAGAAGGCCAACAGCATCCTGGCCTGTGTCAGAAACAGTGTGGTCAGCAGGAATATGGAGGTGATCGTGCCCCTGTACTCGGCACTGGTGAGGCCGCACCTCGAATACTGTGTTCAGTTTTGGGCCCCTCACTACAAGAAGGACATTGAGGTGCTGGAGTGTGTCCAGAGAAGGGCAACGAAGCTGGTGAAGGGTCTGGAGAACAAGTCTTATGAGGAGCGGCTGAGGGAACTGGGGTTGTTTAGCCTGGAGAAGGGGAGGCTGAGGGGAGACCTTATCGCTCTTTACAGCTACCTGAAAGGAGGCTGTAGAGAGGTGGGTGTTGGTCTCTTCTCCCAGGTAATTAGCAATAGGATGAGAGGAAATGGCCTCAAGTTGTGCCAGGGGAGGTTTAGATTGGACATTAGGAAAAATTTCTTCACCGAAAGAGTGGTCAAGCATTGGAACAGGCTGCCCAGGGAAGTGGTGGAGTCACCATCCCTGGAGGTGTTCAAAAAACATGTGGATGTGGCAGTTTGGGACATGGTTTAGTGGGCATGGTGGTGTTGGGTTGACGGTTGGACTTGATGATCTGAGGGGTCTTTTCCAACCTTAGTGGTTCTATGATTCTATGATTATTCTACACATCTCGGTAGCGATGACTGCTTTGGCTTCTGCAAGGGAAAAAAAAAAAAAAACAAAACAAAACAAAACTGACCACCACCATCCCCCCCCCAAAAGCCAGCCCACACAACTCACTTCTTCAGTGGCTTTCCTGCAACAACTCCGGAGGCTTCTGCTAGCAGAAAGCAGGGCAAACCCCACCTGGCGACTGCTCCTCCATTCAAGGAGGGGTCCCCACCCCACTCTGCACCAAGTCCTCTGCCGGAAACAATGCCCACAGAAAACAGGGGGCTGGCACCGAAGACAGGGGCAAGGGGGACACGGGGTACGGAGTGGCTCCCCGCCGCCTGCTTCAGGGCCAGGCCAGTGGCAGGCAGCAGCATTTTGTGGCCCTCTCACCCGGGCTCCCGAAAGGTGTGCCGGGGGCGCTGACCAGCAGCTCCCACAGGGGCAGCGGGAAGCTTCCAGAAGTGACATGAAGCAGCAAGCTGCATTTCCCCCCCCCCCCCCCCCCCCCCCCCCCCCGCCCCCTCCCCCCCCCCCAAACCAGAATTAATTAATTCATTAATGAAATCCTCATACACATCCCCCCTAAAAATATTCTTTTACACAACTTCTTACCCTCTCTGTAATACCATGTCCATGATTTTTCATAGCTACACTTCCCTGCCCTGGCAAATATTCCTTTTAAGCATTAAGATGTTCATAAAGACAAAAGAAAAATACTAAATATTGACTGCCCGATGCTCATTTCCAAAGCATGGCTGAACCCAAAACAACAGGTTAGTAGTCTTGTGCTGAACCTGCAGGCATTGCAACAGCTGCCATTTGTGTAAAGCAGCACAAGGGGATACTCGGGCCACATCCTGCAACATGGGAGACGTAAAAAATAAAATTAAAAGAAAAAAATAGAGAAAGAAAAAATAAAAAGACACTTCTGCCCACTAAATAGCCTATCCTTCAAATAAACGACGTGAAATACCTAGCCATGAAGCTGGCAGAGAAGAAGAAAAACCACCTTATTTTGATGCAAACAGGAATTTTTAAGTTGTTTTCACCTCAAAGCTTTCAAAACATGCCCTGCCTCCCAGTGCATTTCCTTCTCACAATGTAAGCATTAGTCAGAATACTATCAAAATGTGTACCAAAGCTTTTCAGATGAAAAAAAAGAGAGGAGAGGAGATTATCTCTTTGCTCTGCCCATCCACCCAGCATCTCTTCTTGCATTAGGCAGCGAGCCTGGTTGCTTCCTTCCCATCCTCTCTTTGTTGCTCATCACGCCTGCTGTCCAAATTTTTGACGTTTAAAATGCACATGGCAATCTTTTGAGGCCAAAACCGAGGGCCAGGATGTAGCAAAAGCAAGCTGGTGTAAATCCAGCGGTATCATGGAGCCGTGGTGATTTACACGAGCTGTGCCAATGGCTTGCTCTGCCACCTCCGAAGCGCTGCACAACTTGCGTGACCATAAAACAATAAATAACAATAATAAAAGCGCTCTGCACACATTCTAACTTGAATAATTGCTTTCTGTCCCTCTTCATTCCCCTCAAAGTCCCAGCAGGACACAGCTACTCCCATTACTTGCTTTGCTAACCCAAAGAAAACCCAGCTCTTAAAGCGATACATCCCCAGAGACATTAGGAATGTATTTACACAGCAAAGCAGAGACACCCTGGCAGCAAATGTCAACATCCCTGTGCTGCCATGAGAGATACAGCAGGGAGACAATAGCAGCAAGGTAGGCTTTGGCACATCAGCCAGGTACGAATTTATGAGGGAAACCAGGTGGGCTTTCAGCATTTGCTCTAAATCTCCACCTCTTGCTCCTTCACCAAGGCGTTGCAAGCTCATGCACTTCCAGAGTAGAACCAGTTTGTTGTCTCAGACACCAGTAAATGCCTTTCTGGCTAGTCACACTGGGGCAGCCACCTTAGTAACCAAAATACATATTCAGCTCACTGAAAGCATTTGTACCGTGGCTCACAGTGTCCTTGCTGGTGTGTTCACTGGCTACCTTACCCATATCAACGCAGGACACTACACGTTTGCTAGGTCCTGCTATAGTCACACTTATTTTGTTACAAAGAGCCAAACCAAAATTGCCTAAAGGGTCCAGACAGATAAATTGTTGGCAGCTCTGTTACTCACCAAGTGTCTCACTACACGGTGTCATTGATTTAGAGATGGTGACAGAGGAGCCTGCTAGTTCACTGACCCTCAGCTGTTTGCTCAAGACTATCCAGGATCATGAGGACAGAAGTGGTACCTGCAGCGTTAGAGGTCTAGGTTCAGCCTAGGACCTTCACAGATCCTCAGTTGTCCTCTAATCCTTCCCCTTCTTCTTCTGACCTAGCCTGTGCTTCCTGACCTTATCTCCCCCATAAAAGCGTACATGAACGTAACGAAAAAAAGAGATCAGTAAAAAGCCCTGGGAAGCAGAAAAGAAAGTCAAAGGGCTAGAGATTCACGGAGATAAATATTGCAGAGGAAAAGGAGATTGGTAAGAGATGGTGCAAGGAGGAAAGAAGTGCAAGGTGGATCGTCAAAAGCTCTGTGCACTTGTCTGGCTCTTCTGCTTATCTCAGTGATAACACTCTTACCGATAACACATAGGTCAGCGGTAAATAGTTTAGGAGCTCCCCACAGGGAACATGCAACACAGATTGAAATGAGAGTGCAGAACTGGAGGAAAAGGGGCTGGGGAAGAGAAAAGAGAAGAGGAAGAACAGGATCCTGCTGCGTTAGCAGGCATGTGTCCCTGTGCAATCATACCTGCTCAGTGACATGCTCTTTACTTTTCCGTCTTCCAGAATGTGAAAGTCCATACCTATGCAACCATGACAACAGCACACAAATACAGATTATCTGCACAGTAAAATACACACCTTAAGAGACCGGTGAAGTAAAAAAATCCCCTATGAGGTTTACGACATGAATCTCTTCAGTCACTGGATCACCGGTATGAAGTCAACCACCACAGTCCTGACCCCAGCAGAGAGCAGAAAGCTACACAACACTGTAAGCCTCTAAGGGAGCTCAGCATAGAGTGCAGGACTCCAGATCTGCACCCTGATGCATTGCCTGGCAGACCACCCTCCTCCACAAGACATAGCTGGTATGTCAATAGAATGACCCCTGAGATAGCAGCTTTGCAGAAGGGCAGCACTGGGCAATACAGGTAATTCTCATGTGCGCAGAAACATGCGGTCAGGTCGCTGATACCATCTGCCCCTGACAACTTTTCACATCACAAGTACTTCCCAGCAGGGCAGCTCCAATATCACCACACAACTTCTCCATTATATCAGTTTCTCTAAAAGCTGACAGAGCTAACATCCCATTCAAAAGCCTCGCCTAACGGCTATGGAAGCTTGGTGGTGAGGAAAAGAAACTGGTATAATTTGCAGACTGTCAGCCACAGATCAGCAATGAGAGACTGAGCAAAGCCTACTGCTTCTCCCGTTCTGGGATGGGAGCAATCTATGGCTGCTTTAGAAGCGTAACATATTGTCCCCATTGAAAGTGGAGCCTGCCTGTACTAAACAACACGTAGAGGCTGATGCATCTGCTTGCTTAACAGGACAATTATTTTAGCCACTGAACCTGTAGCTTTTATAGCCAAAGACTGTAGATTCGAGCCCTGTTGTCAACAAGTCACCACAGGGTGCTTTACATTATAGTATCTCTGTACAGAAAGAGTTACCATGGCTTCCAGGATCCTACATTGCTGCTTTTAAATATCACCATGTCAACTAAAACTCTATAAGGAATTGCTGTGTTTCTCAAGGGATTGGAAGTCCATGCTTTATGGCACTAATTATGTCTTTTTTCCTGCCACTGGTACACAGTGAAATGCAAACCAGAATTGGCACCACGTACAAAATTGTGCTTTCAGTTTTTCAAGTCACTGTGATTATTTCTCACGCCTTGTCATCCTTCCATATAAACAATGTGACATCCTTCTCTGTAGAGTATATATGTACATATATAGTACATATATCTAGCACATAGTGATCATTTTTGACTACATGAAGGGCAGATTGTTGTTACTGTGACAATACAGTGAAAAAATGAAAGGGTGACTTCCGAGTCGTGTAAGCCCTCCTCGTTCATCCCCACATCACTTCACGTTTGAGGCACAAGCTTACTCAAAAGCATCACTTCTTTTAAAGCAAAAGAGGGGCCGAAGGGATGTATGGGGCATTACTTGCAAGACCAGGAGATCAAAGCTTGGGAGCTCAAGAAGGAATTTTCAGAACAGCTCAGCTTTGGCATAACTCTGCTTTTAACACAGCAGTGATAAGACTCACATTGTCTACAAAGTGAGAAGTGCTACTATTTCACTTGGTGAAGGAGTATCAGCAGCATGCGATTTAAAAATGCCCAGCAGTTTTGAAGTCCTTAGGTACCAGGAAAACATGTTTTTCCACTTCTTACACAGCCAGCAGGTCAGGAAATGTGGATTTGGGAGGGCTGCCTTGTTKCATCATGAAAGCTCAGAGCCTCACTGAAACACCTGTCTTAAAAAGACAGGACACTAAGCTGACCTTCAACTACTGAGACATCATAAAATCCTGACAGCCAGCGACCCTAACAGGGGACTGTAGCAGTTCACAGCAGCTTGTCCTTTTTTTTTTCTCAGCCTTCCCTCGCCTAATGCCTGCTGCTATGCTCCAGAAAAAAAACTCTGTATAGGTAGGAACAGGATGTGACATGTTTTGTCCTTTACTATCTACTTGGGTAGAGACAGACTAAATGAAAAGCTTGGAAACAAATGTCCCTATCCTCTGTGTCCTTATGGGATAAAGGACTCGACTCTACTTTTCCAGCCCAGCAACTTCCTGAGCTGAACCAACTCTACCCGTTGCTGAGTCTCTAGAAAAAAGATGCAGAAAAACTGGGAAAGAGCAGCAGAGCACTGTGAGCAGGAAGCGATTTTATACTGTAGCCAACTGCAGGGATGGTGAAAGTGTTTTAATGGCAGTGTGGTAAAGAGTCGATCAAACAGAAATTGGTAGGAACAATCTTCTTCTATTCCCAGCTCTTCATCCTACTACACAAAGATGGGAAACCTTGAACAGCATAAAAAGATTTAATAACTGGAGGAGCTTCTGCTCCTGGAAAAGCTCTAAGTAACTGACTTAGGGGGAAAAAAAACCACAAAGAAGCCTATTTGTTTTGAGATGTTAATTAATCTATGCAGTTTCTGTTGCAGATCAAAGACAAAATTCTGGTCCAGAAAGGTTGGTGGACAAGAAAACTCACCAGAGCAAAGGAACTACAAGACAGAGGCAATTCTTTTAAGCCACAAACTTGAGGAGTGTGGTGGGGAGACAGCCCAAACCAGGAGACCAATTTGCAACTGGTGAAGGTACACTTTTTGCTCACCGTCACAGGTCCAGCTGTACTCTCTGCATTTGCTTTCTGGATGGCAAGCATGCATGAAGAAGAAACACAGGAAAATGACAAGGGATCACAAAGGCCCTCCAAGGGGTCCACTAGAAGCACATGCTTCTCTTCTGAGCTCAAAAATGCCAGAGAGACTGCATCTGCTGGTACAGCACCAATGTTGGAGATCAGTTCACAGTTACAATTAGGGATGTTCTGGCAGGTGCAAATGACTCATTTATGCCTTCCTTCTTCACAATGGATGAACATTTAGGCACACAGTAACCCCACACCTTCAACAGCCCTAACAGATGCAACAGAGCTTCTTTACAGGCACCCAGGTCCACGCATACAGATAGATTTGAAAGAGCATGGCCTGAGCAGACAGCTCTGGATAACATGTTCTGCAGCCTCAAAAACATAGAGGCCACCACAGAGGGTGTCCATAAGCTTGGGTCAAATGATAGCCATGTCCTGTTGTTGCCACAGAAGTTACTTCTGGGTACCTCAAATTCCTGAATCAAAGGTTTGTTTTCTTCTCCGTGCTGTTTTCCCTGTGCCATTTCCAACTGCCTGATCAGCCCTTACAGTTTTTTATTTGTTTGCTTAAAATGAAATGAGCCTAAGGCTGTGCTTGGTTTCTGCATATTCTATTTGATCATGCTGCACTTCAAGTATTACATCCCTTCAACGACATCGGGCCTCGGCAGCTCTGCTGGAGCTCTAGCACACAGAGAGGACAGATTCACCGCCTCATGTATTTTCAAAGGAAGTTTTCCTCTCCTTTCACTGAGAATTATGCAGGAAGCTCAAGCAGAACCTTCATATATTCTGCAGAGACCTTTAATTATAAGTTTCTAGGATGTATCCAGCTACCATTTTGTATCATCCGAAGACAAAGTAGGAGAACTTGGTGCCCCTTTGCCCTCCCACTTATACAAAATCACTTTAAGTACTTAAATTAACATTGTATGTCTGCCCTTAAAGGAGTGCGCCGYCTTTAAATGTGAGGTGTGCACATTCCCAGTCTCGTCTATGCAAGCCTCTTGTTCTCACCCTAAACACAGTCCTGCTTAGATTTCACCATTAAATTAATTAGGCATCCTACACATGTGATATGAGATCCTTTTAGCTTGTCCTCAATGGGAAGAAAAAGAAGTTTAGTGTACCTTATGTTGCATAGAGTTAGAGACCAAATTTGGCTTTGATCCATTCCCATATGAAATCAAGACCATTCCAGAATGAGGTCACTGTGAACTTATTGTTAAGACTAAATCCTGATCCTGCCTTGCAGGGCATATGGGCAAAAAGAAAACAGCAAATGCAGTGACCTTTGCTTTGGCAGCTCTCAGCAACAGGTCTGACTGGCAATACCACAACATCAACTTTGCACATAAACTCTGATGGCAAGCTGAAAATCCACCTATTTCAGAGAAGGTGACCGTGGAGAAGGGCTTGGAAACTGCAGGGCACAACGGCAGCAGCAACCTGCAGGTTCAAGGGGATCAAGTGGGAAGGGTATATTACTTGTTGCTATCTAAACAGCCCTCTGAACAAAAAGCACGTGATCTAGCTGGTGACAACCAACTTGTACTCAGTGTTACTATCCTAGATGCTACTGCTACACAGTGAAGACTGACTTTATAAAATATGTCACTTCGAAATATGACTTTTGCCTACATAACCAGACTAGCATAAGTCCTCATATGAGTCCAGCTGCCCTGATACAAACACTTTTATACTATTATGTTTGTGTTTCCCTAAGGTAAGCAGATTACAAGTATAGTTAAATTAGCTAGGTTGGTTTAGGCAAAATCTGGGATATTGCCAAAATTATTCAGTGACAAAATTAAGAGCTAAAAAACACAAGAGGAAAGAGAGGCAAAGTGACGTGCCCAAGGTTGTAGAGTACTTCAGTGGCAGAAACAAGAATACGCTTGAATTCTCAAGTCTCATAACAGTGTCTGCCCATCACTGTCACTCTTTTTTTTTTTGTCAGACCGGGTTCTTTTAGATAGTCCATGGAGGGTATAATGTTTAACATCAGATTTACTTGTTTGAAGATAATTGATGCTACATGGGATTTCTGATTTAGTGGAGTGATGATACAAAATATACTGAAAACATAATACAAATATTAGCTACACTTAGCAAAATATAGCAATTGCAATACAAAGTCCAATCACAATACCAACATGTTTCCCACTACTGGTCTTTGTAATATGCTGACCATCGTGACACCAGGCACCCCCAATCACCGAGAAGGAATACGTGCGTTGAAGCCAGCTCAAACCCATTGGTCTCTTTGGAATTATTTTGCTAGTTGTCTAGTTTTTTTACTATATGTTGGGCTGAGCTACAGATTCCCTCCCTCCATACTGGTCTGGCTAACTCAGGGAGGCAGTCACACTCTTTTAATGAGCTCAAGGAGAAACATTTGCACCACCAATTGATCCACTCAACTGTTGATAGCTGTTTAACTAAAACAAAGGCCACCCTCCGGTCTCCTTTGTGTTGAGATGAAGTCAGCTTTCTTTGTAACAGCTGTGGCCACCTGCATTATTCCCTCAGCTTCATGGGCACATTGCCCTTGCCGAGCTCCACGGAGCCTTCTTCCATTGTAAGGGTTTTACTGGCCAGTCACAATCACATATTGCCATCTCATTGTTAAGGCTCTGCCCCAGAAGTGAACGAACATGTGCCTCTGCCCTGGTCTTCAGAGCTGTCCCAGTATGATGTGCTGGATGAGGTGGGATTCTGACATGGGCAGAGATCAAGAATGCTTTCCTCCACTTCAGACAGGACGGGTAGTTCAGGTAGTGCTTACAGACTGAATTGTCACAATAACAGATCACAAAAAACATGTTCTGGATGAAGTTTATGTCAGGCTATAGGTACATTTATCCTCCTTTTAAGCCCAACAGCCCTTACCTCTCTCTCCATAAAACAGACAGAGCTAAAGCCTATGGCAGTTACCTTCACTTAATCACTAGATCATGCAGCTTGTGAAGAGGAATGAGTCAACAAATCACAGACACAGCCAGGGCCAAGAAACAGAAATAGTTCTAAATGTCAAAGCAGACTTCCGATAAGCCCCTGGTAGCTGGGGTGAAGAAAGCTCAAATTCTGGGAGGGACCCACAATACCTGCAGCTTTCAAGCAAAACGATGGGGAGGTCAAAACACAGTGGAAAATGAGCCAAGACATCAAGAGTAACTTYGGGGGAGGCAAAGGTCTAGGGACAAAGGAAAACAAACAGACAAAGAAAACCTGTTCCTCATCTTTTCCAATTTCCAGCCCCAGTGAGAAACTGTGCTTCAGCCTTGGAGGCAGCAACAGTCACTTTAACAGCAAACAGCAGAGGGACTAATATTAAAGGACTCCAAGTTAAGCCAGCCTTTCAGGAGCTCTTTACAAGAGTATGCAGATACAATAGCAGTGTTGCTCACATACATTAAAGTAATCAGAGATCCTCAAATCACTTCTGTAGGCCAAAGAGCTGAGTTTAGGAGGAACCAAACAGCAAGAAGCTATAGAACAGACCTAAAAAATTCCACTGCAGGTTGAAGAAGTGACATTAAAATCCAATGTATTACTATCATCAATTAAAATTAGCAGCTAAGAGCACCGATACCTAATTTTCTTTTAGAGTAAACCTGATTCATATGCTAGATTCAGATTTATTGAGTTAATTCAGACACATACTTCTTCACATTAAATACAAATCTATACCTGTATTTCACTTTACCTGGTGGTGTCGGACAACGAGCAAAGATCTTAGATTAGTCCAGTGATCTGGAAGTCCATAGGAAACGCAGAGCTGGTTAGGAAGCAGAGTCACACATTTTAGAGACTGAGGAGCTTTTTCTTAAAGAGAACTTTGGTCTCAGCGTTAGTACAGATCTTATACTGTGTCATGCAGTGGGGTGAGAGCTATTCAGTATTTTCTCCTGCCACTAAGCTAACTACAAATTCCTTGTAATACTTGTAATTTAGTGACACTTCTGAAATCATCCTGTCCATCTCATCCAATGCTATTGTTGAATTTCCAGCACAAAAAAAAAGGAGAAAAGATTTAAGAACAGTTCAGCACTCCCATATTTCACTAAAACTAGCAGCTGAATGGTGCTCTCTCTGAAATAAAGGAGAGGAACACCCAGATGCTTCACACCATGTTTGAAACCAGCTGACCATCATCAAGATCAGGTGAAGCAATCAGTAGGGGCAATGCTCTAGCTGAATCATAGCCTTTGCCAGGTAATGCATTACCTGGCATTAAAGAGAGGTCTGGAAGGAAGCTTAGCTTATTTATAATGCAGGGCAGCCTAAGAGGAGGTAAAAAAAAAATCATAGGAAATAGGGTTTCGTCAGATCTGCTACTCACAAAACTTTATTTCACGGTATACATCCACAAATATGAGTTTCAGTGGAAGGTTTGATGAGCCTTGTTATCTGGATAACTCTAGGCAAAAAGACCTCTGCTGGAGGTACCCAATTCCTTATGGGCTCCATTTGTTTGGTTTTGAGTTGAAATGACCTGAAATTAATTTCCTTTTTACATTACTGAAAAACTTCATTCTGTATTCCAAGAGGAAATGCTGCCAGTTTGGGAATGAGACTCTGCGTCTTCTAGGCATAACAAAAGGATGAGTCTTTGGGAACTGAGCACACCTGCAAAAGCAGTACTCACCCTCCATGTCCATCCCTGTTCCCTTTTGCTCACAGCTCCACGGGGAAGCTTCAAACATCTCACAGTTGCATAAAAGAAGTGTTTTTCCTCCCACCTTCTATTTTTAATTCATTAATTTCATTTGACTACTTTTGTTTCATGTGGTTTTTTTCATTTCCCTCCTGCCACTCCTCATTGGGTGAACTTCTTCCAAAAGTAAAGCATTAGCAGTGTTTCTTCAGGAAGGGGAAATTTTATCTCCTATTACAGCAGTTCCCAGACCCTACTGCTCAAAGCCTAGCAGCAGTATTTCTATTACAAAAACAAAACTCATTTGGAAAGTTAGCCATTCCATTAATGGAAATTAGAACAACATGATTTTGTCATAACTAGAACAGAACTGTAGCTAAAAAGCTTATCTATATAAAAAGCAGGAATGTTATGGAATTACGTCGTTGCCATTACAGAACTGAATTTCACACTATGTTGGCTGCTGCATCCAGAAATTAACTATTTTCTCATTTCATGTATTTTACAGAGACTCAAGCTGCACCTTTTAGGGGTTTTACAAGGAAATATAAGAAATCTTTATTTCCAGTTTATTAGAAAATATGAGTAAATCTAGTAATAACAATAAATGCAACTAGAAATAATAGCAATTGCTGAGAGCTGGACATGACTAAAATTCTTCATCAAGAAGTAGAACTTAAATTCTTCTTGATACCTTAGCTAGACCTAAATTGCAGGATGTGAAAACAGCATGTAAAACCATGTGGAAGAAAATAAAGGGAGAATGACCATGAGATGAGGATAAAAGCAGCACCCCAGTGGCAGATGACGTTCACATACAGCACATCACCCACTATTTTCCTTCAAGCTGTCCCAATAATACACACAAAAATGGCTACAGTAGAAACTCAAGATTGGAAACACATGTCCTATTGCCTTCCTCACTTTGAACACCGTAATGTGCAGAGATCATGGCATAATTTTTTTTTTCCCTGCCCCCTTGTTATAGAGTCTGCATTGAAGTGTTGCCTTCTGTGGGCTGGGTAATGGACATGGCATTGCTGCATCTATCAGCATGATACCATGCAGGTTAATGTGCCGGAACTCCCAGGTTTAGCCCTCCCTGGTTCAGTTCCTGATGTCAATATACAAAAGAGCCATCTCATTGCATCTAAAGTTGGGCTGTTCCACGAGTGGATGACCCTGAGCTGGGTCTGAACTCAGCCTCACAATTTTGAAATTCTTTTGGGCTTCCAAAACTATCTGATGGATTTAGATCTCTAACTTTCCTGGATGGCTTCAATAATAGACATCCAGAGATACTGAAGTCCAGTTCTAATGCAGTCTACTTTATGTGAGGGCAAACAGTTAAAGCAACTTTTTCTGTTTGGTTGATTGTAGCTTTTAACATTGTAGAGGCGCACTTAAATGCATTTGCAAGGTCTACTTTAGTGTATGTAGCTCAGAGATGATGTGTTAAAATATCATCAGTGGGTAAATAATTATTACTTACGAATTAAGATTGAATGATTTTGACTTCAGGGAGAAAAATATGACCGTAACAGAAAATCTGGTTCCAAATGCTGCGATATGACTATGATCTCTGAGGTCACAATGTCCCTTCCCAGAATAATTACATTCCACTCTCATCTGGAGGAAAAAAGAATTTATTTATGCTACACGATCAATAGGTTTCGACTATATATGCTGTTTTATATTGTGAGTACTTAGCAAACCTATACAGCAACTTTGTGCTCAGCAGTGAAACCATCTCTGCACATCCATGCAAAATAGCACAATTATCTTAGGAGGCAAAGGCAAACTGTCAGGTAAAGCAAGGGAGCTGCTATTAGTTTTTATGATAGAAAAACACTTCTCTCCACCAGTACATTTGATTTTTCAATTAAGATTGGAAATTCCTCCTTGGAAGCCACTGCTGCCAGTAATCCTTTTAATTAAGCAGTATCCAGAATCCCATAATTTCTGTGCTCTGCACCTTAAATCAACTAAGCGCTTATGTATTGCATTTCTTTCACTACATTTTCACTTTCTGGGCTGGTGCTTCAAAAGAATTAATACATGAGGAGCACTACCCTAAGAAAAAGGACAGATAATGCTTTAAGGTCAGTCTTCAAGCTACAGCATGGAATGAATTTGGCATCCACTGTGTCAATGGAGGTTTGCATTTTATCTGCATGTAGGAAATGGATGTGTGTTATTTTAATACTAGATCTCATTACTGATTTTATTAGGATCATTTTGCAGGTTTTCAGAGGGGATGGCTCTTTTTTCAGTATTATTATTCAGTGCCTTTTGGTAGCTGTTAGAGGGAGCTGTTATCACAAAATGTCAAATGCCAGCAATGCAGAGACAATGTCCATTATATTGCTCACTCACTTCCACTACAGGACAGAGGTATATTCAACTTCGGTGCCCAGTTGGGACTAGGAAGTGCAGGAAATACTGAAGGTAGTTGCAGGGAAGGCAGCGGTGACATTGGCATGACGAGAGAGATATTTTTCAGTGAACTGGAGCAGGCTGAAACGATGCTCAGAAACCATGAGAAGTATCACGTCTAATTAGCGTGGCTGTGCAAATGATGTAATGAGGCATTTGAGAATGAAACTGAATAGCAGTTGGAGAAAAAAATAATCATCAGCATGTCTGTCCTCTATCAAAGGCCCAAGAGAGGGCTGCACAAGACACTTACGTTGTCATATGCATCAGAAATGTCCAGATATGCATCAGAAATGTCCAGGAAATACACACTGACATAAGATGGTGCAAAGAGATGCTGGAGTAGCCAGTTGTAGGGAGTAGCTGAGGAGCTGCAAATTGGAAAGTGAGAATGGGGCAGGGCCCCATAGCACCTAGAAATCCAGTAGTCCCTGAGACACCAGTAGTTACCAGTGTGACAGATCCCAGCTGTGGACAGCGGCCTATGATGGTAAATTAAACGCCAAGACAACTTAGCCATTTAGGGGTTCAGATGAGTCAGCAAGGAATACCTAAAGTCCCTGTATCTGCATTTCATGTTGGACCACACTGCTGGTGGCTTGGAAATCCAGCTGCCACTTTGGGATCAGTTTTCAGCATGCCTGGTATCCAGCTTTACTTCCACTGGCTTAGGTATGATCTCTTACTTGCCCAAATTACTATTTCCATCTCAGGTGCTAAAGATACGAAGCTGGCTCATCTCCTCCTTCTCCCCTTCCAGTATATCCCCATTATTGTTCTGAGATGTTATTAAAAATACATAGGGAAAGTTCCACTTTCAGAGTTATAGTTTCAGGCTGTCTGCAATCTTTGGAAGGAATAATTGATTGACTTACATGCTGGTTTTTTTTAAGGTGTGCTTTTTTTCCAGCACAGACATGAGAGCTGGGAACTTACTGTATCTCCTCAAAGTCTAACGGAAACAGCAGTGTAACCCCATGACTCCACAAGCTGGGACTATATACTCCAAACTTAGGCCTGACCCTTGGGATATAGGCATGGCTCAGAATTCAGGTGTTGACAAACTGTCTTATAGMAAATGCACAATTAAAAGAAGCGAGGAACAAAGGATGATCTTTGTAGCTTTTTGTAGCTCAATGAGGAAAGTGTAAATTGCTGCTCTGCCAGAAATTTCAAAGCGGCGAGGATGTCATCATTGATTCATTAGCTAAAGGAAATGGCCAAAAGATGACAAACAATATGATCCCATTGCTCTACCAAGACTGCAAGTCAAAAGACATAGTGAGTTATTTGGTGAGGGAGGGAATGTCTTTATTAATATTAAAGAAATTACCCTAACACCTCTGTTAGAATTCACCCGATGGGCAATGACCAGACCTAGCTACAGTGATTAAAAGACCTCATTCATATCTAATGATCACACAGAGTAATAATCTCATTGTAAAAGGCAATCAGGCACTTGTTCACTCTTCTTATCTTTTCTCCACTTTTGTAGCTACTAAGAAAGGATCTGCCTTTGATCATCTTTTCTTTTGCTGTCCTTTAAGTCATTTCATTAAAGGGCCAGAGTTTCCTGCATTAACGGCCATTTGCCATTTCCTCAAATCAATTTTGCTTCCAGTCTGTTGAGACCTTACAAACATTTCCTCAAATGTTTTTTCAGAATTTCAGAATTACGGTATTTACAATGCTGTGCTCAGATGAGGAGGGTTTATTTAAAAAAAAAAAAAAAAAAGAAAAAGAAACTGCCAGAACAGCTTTTTTTTTTTAGGTATGGAAATYGTAATTAAATTTTTCATTTTCAAAAAGAAAAAAAATATTGATTGACTTTAGTTTTGTCTGCATCTCCAAGAAGTCTTCATTAGGTCAACTTTTCATCCTGATTATTTGATTATTTCTCTTGAATTGCCTCCAGAGCCTGGGCTCAGCCCATCTGTTACTGTTGGTCTCTTTACTACCTCTATTTCATTTATGTATCTATCTATCTACCACATCTGCTTTTCAGGCTCAAGCCTGACCTGTAGACTTTATGAAAGAGCACAGTATTTCAATAAAATAAGTGCCACGCTAAAACCGCTTTCTTCAGGGGGAAGACTGCCACCTCCATTGTCTCAGGGAAGCACAGCCACTCTGGTTATTCACAAAGGGAATTCAGTCCTTCATATCAGTGGAGGGCTGAAGTTCAGCAACTGAGCTTTTCTTCAGCATTCAGATTTACCTGGGAGCTGGTATTACTGCCATCCTAATAATGAGGGTGGATTTCAGTATTTAGCAGGGATATGTTTGTTTTGTTTTTTTTTTCTCCGGACAGAATCAGCTTTTCAGTTCTTCAGTGGCACAAAATGGGGGAGTGCGGTTGGTCCATCCCCATCCTATGCCAAGACTGCCTCCCTTGCAACTCCAGCACATTTGCTAAAAGGTATCACAAATTTAACACAAACCTTCACACAGAGATCTCTTACCCTTTTCAACCAAGCCATGCATCTTCATCCAGCAGGTGCAATTTACTCCACTTTTACTGTGATGATATGGACATGAAGAGACACTAAGCATTTACTAATTGTGTCTTAGCTCTTGGGTACATAACACAAGACATAAGTGACCAGATTTTCCCAGTGCTTTGTAGTGCTTTGCACATGGATTTGCAGAGCTGTTAATGTATTAGTCATTAGGGTAACACCAGAGACCTAACTGAGGCTCTCTAAATGTTAATGCCGGAGGTGCTAGACTGTGACTGGTATCAGCAAAGAGCCTTAGCAGGCCTTTTTCCTAAACAACTGAGATCTCAACAGAGACATATGCTGGGCTGTCCACCATCCAGCTGAAGCCCCTGCAAGTGAGAGGTATTTCTCATCTCTCCAGATCAAGTGCTTGCTGTGGAGTTTGGACAGGGTGAGTGAAGATGTAGCCTTGGGTTGAGGTTGGGGATCATGACAGGTGATTCCTGCCCCCAGTGGGGTAAAAGCACACATGCTGCTGCTAGCAAGCAGTAGTGGGACTTTACAATTTGCCCTGACACAGGCAGCCCTCTTTCTTTGGTAAGCCTGTGCCAGATAGGAACCCATCTGTCACATTCAATGTGAACTGACCCTGTTGAAAAGTGGGGCTGCCAGGGTTCGCTCAGGGTCAGTCTCAGCATTGTGCAAGCCACAACACTACACTCTGGTCATCTGATTAGATACCTCCATCAAATACAACCACAATTTGTAAATCTGATTGCATTGCTTTGATTTTTACTTTTTAAATAGTAATTCATCTACGTGACTCCCACCCAATTGACAGGTGTATACAGGTCACGCTTCATTCAATTTGGAAGGTTCAGTTCAATTAGCATTTAATTCTCTTCAATGAAACCTTCCAGAAATAGGCTGGCCAGGACTTGCAAGATGAAATTGTGATAATAAATGCCATTCTTTTTGAAAGAGGTCTGAAATGCCTGACTGGCAAGATAGAAGGCAGCAGAGGGCTGAGGAATCAAACCTCATAACAGCCCTTCTTAAACCCACAATGATGTAGCTACTGAGCATCTTAGTGAAACAATAAATACTATTTTACATGGATCCAAAAAAAAAAGGGATACAAGGAAATGGTTCTCCCAGCTGAGTGGGCATTTCCCAGGGCTTGTTGGTTTTATTACCTCATCTGTGCCCTTAGCTGTCAGCAAAGTAGTACTGAAAGCTCCCCATTTAAAGCAGGCCGAGGCAAACAGAGATTTACCATCTATCCAAAGCTTGTATAAATTTACTGTGGGCAAAAGCTCAACAAAAGCTTATAAAAGAGGTACCTGTGGCTTCCAAATTAAGACCCTTTTCTCTAATTAGCCTCCTTTTTCACAATTTTTCCTTTTTCCTCCACTCTTAAAAAAGAAAAAAAAAAGCTACAGCAAGACTGTGAAGGCCATAAAATCCATGTGCTTATACTGAACAGGGACTTGACACGTTAAAATTTTGCTGGAAGAGAAGTACAAACTTCTAGCTCAACTGCAAAACAGACCAGGGAAACTGTAAAGCAGACCAGGGAAACCAAGCATTCTGGTTGACTTGGATGTGGTTGTGAGAAACCTTATACATTTGCCTGGCATTAATTTCCGTCGGTTATATTCCGAGTCTGTCCTCTCCTTGGAAGATAATTCCCAGCATAATGGTTCATTGTTTACAAGCCAGTTTCTGCTACCCCCTCCCACTGAAAGTGCAGAACCTCATTTTATCTTTTCATCTGATAGAAGTCTTACTGAAAGCAACCAGCATGGAACTAGTTTCTGGCAAATGCTCTCCTTGTCATTAGATTATCACTGCAAAGAGCAGGGACAGACAATTTGTTTGTTAGTGTTAAGCAACTGCAAATAAAAGACGACTTCTAGGACTAGTCTGTAACAAAGGAGGTCTAAACTAATTATTCTAATAAGTAGCTTAGGAGGAGTGAATGGTTTTAGTAATTAAAAATGGGCTACAGAGCAAAGAATGCGGTGCTCGTGTGCCCTGTGCTGGGCTCAACATGAAATCTTGGCTCTCCAAAAGCCCAGTTCGTCTTGCCTAGCTTTAAGCTCTCTCTACAGCATTGGGAGAGCTGCGTACAGAGAGCGCAAGGTGAAAATCCTCAGTTAGCTTCGGCGCTCCAGTTGGATGCATCTGGTCCCAAGAGCATCTCAGCTCTCCCAGCTCTGTCACACAGGCAAAGGATACCTGCTGTAACTTCCCTTGGGAGCATGAAGCATAAGTTGGACAGAAACCCACAGCCTGTGCCAAGCAGCAGAACTATCTCCTCCTTTATTTTCAGCAACTTAACATTTCAACCAGTTCTCCTGGAAGACAGTGATATTCAGGGATCAGAAATCTAGTGAGTAGGGGGAAGCAATTCTCTCTCCTAAGTGGTGGACGTTTAAAGCCAAGGAGCTTGCAGTTTCTAAATGGGCAGCCCCATTTTCATACCCAGATTGAAAAGCCTAATAATAAATGCTTCAGATCTAAACAGTGGCTTAAGCGCTGCACTGGGAATTAACCCTGTATTTTATTTACCTGGGCAGGAGGCATGTGCCTTAGACAGATCCTGAAGGATTTGTTAGGGAAAGTTTCCCTTTGTCCTCTCGGCAGGCAAATTTGTATATGCTGAAATGAAAAATTGCCTTGCATTGGGCTGTTGTTTGCCTCAAAAGAAGGGTGAACGTGGCCCATGGCACAGGGACCTATTTGCACATCTGTTCTCAGCAGCAGCTCTGCTATCAGGAAAGGTTACAGTCCTTCATCTACCCTCTTGCTCCCCATTGGGGCAGCCCTTCTGTGGATTACGCACCTCCAGATCTCTCAACTGAGCCACTGGCAAGAGGTGAGTACTCCCTGGCCAGTCTCAGCCAAAGTCAATACTGTAGTTAAGCACAGTTTGAATAGCCACCCTTTGCTAAGCATATTTCTCTTGGTTGAAGCAGAACGGAGGATACAGTGATGTCCAGGTGGGGAAAGGCATTGAACAGGGTAGACTGTGATCTCTGTGTACAGCACCTGCAGCCCGAGGAGGCTACCCAAATATACCCTCATTCAACTTATATGCCTTTGTCTCCACAAAGCAGTGAAAAAGTACTTCCAAATAGTCCTGTACCCTGACTTAATTGCAGGAGGGGAAAAATAAGTCCAACCACAAGGACAGGTAGCTGAATCAGTCACAACTTACTTGCAGTTTGCAGGGATGAGCCTTTGCAGGGAAGCTCTTTCTGCTCCTAATACACATTGATCTATTCACTGCATGCTGAAAACCTTCGGGTTTTTATTCTGTACCAACAAACAGTGCAGTCATTTAGGTTGTACCAGATATTTTACCCCCTTATGTCTTTCCTCAGAGACATGAATAATGGTGCGAATGCAGAGAAAATATCTCTGAAAAACAAAGGGTGTCACACTCAGTGAAACCCAAACTGAACTTAATAGAGCAGGCCTGGAAAATCTTTAGTAACCAGTTCTCCATAAAGGTATCATACACAGGCAACGTGCAATGTAATACAATATTTTGAGTTGGCTTGTTTGTTTGTTTTAGCAAAGAGAGTTATTATCAAATTACTTTGAAATGTTTACACTGAACATGAGTGTTCTATTTATTTGTTGTCTTTCATCTTTCTCTTCATGCAGAGATCTTGATTTGTACCTGCATCCAAAGCTAACAATGCTGACCCAGAAATAATTCAGTGAAGCTGCTTAACAGGACAGTAACAGTCAATTCCTTCAAAATAGCTGGAGAAATTAGGGACTAATAAGCCACAGAAATGACAAATCATCTAGGGTTTAAGTGATCACCTACTAGTTGCTAAACCTAATTTAAATACAGGAAGAATATCACGTTTCATCAGCTTCCATCTTCAGATTTAAGAGCTTCTCAAATCCTCATTTATACCTGAAGTGTCACTGGCACATACATTAAAGCTGACAAAATCCATTTACTGCAGCAAGGTATTCAAGTTCATCTCCTTATTTTCCCCAATCATGTTTATTTTCCTTCAGTGTTCATTGTTTATAAAAAGAAACAAACATACACTTTGTGTTCATTAGTCTGAAGTTCTTCCACAATCATTTATGTGCATTTAGGGACCGCACTTGTGAACATTGCTCGCATTCAGTCCAACTGTACTTTAAAATCCCCAGCATATCTCGTCCTCTGGACACTGCTCCTCTGTATCTCACAAAGAAAACCCCTGTAAAACAACCTGTCCTCCATAAACACATTTCCTAAAAGGATGCTCAAAGTCTTCTGAAACATGCAGCCACCCAAAGTTTAAATCGTATTAAAATTAAAAAAAAAATGAGAGCTTTGCCTGAGGCTCCCAGGCATTACTGTTCAAGGAAAGTCATGCGTTTCCCACCCTCCCTCAGCCATGGGAAGAAACCCTGGGGGAGATGACCCACACCTTTTCCAGCATACTCATTTTAATCCTGATCCTAAGAAAAGACGATCTTCCTCTGCTTGTGTCTGGGAAGGAGAGACAGCAGGGCTTTACCTTATGACTCGATTTTTTGGTATCAAAGCACATGCTCCAAAGAAAGCTCAACACTGGTCTCCTCCCTCTGCTTGGGCCCCAAGTCTCATGAAACTGGTATCCTAAGGCATCTGCCACCTCACTCAAATGTGTCTGAAATTGGCCAGTTCGGACAGATGTTCTTGGGGAAGGACAGGAGGGAGTCAGACGTAGAAAGCAATTTCATACCAGCCTCATATCCTCTACATGCAGGCTTAAAAAAAGTCTTTTTCAGAGTCCTTTTCCTTAGGGAAATATTATTTTCCCCCCACATAGGCATATCCTCACACAGCCATTTACTCTTCAGAGAGTCTGTCAGAGAGGTCAGACCAGACTATCCCAGCAGACATCGTAAGCAAAGAAACCTTTAAAATAGTGTCAATTCATCACCAAGTCTCAACCCCCCTGACTAGAACAACCACAGAACCTTACAACAGCTGAAATACTGGACTGAGTCCCTCACTGTTGTTAATTAGTTGCCCTCTGTTGATTTATACTTGCTGTCGTCTGCTCCAGTCTAGCTGTATTTTCAGTGCTGCTAAGAACACACTCCTGGTAAAAAGCTTTGGAAATTCCCTGTAGTAACGCAACCCTTTTTCATTCAGCTAACATATCTGCAGGTATAAACCCCAATGTTTCTGCACCAGCACTCATGAGCACCCCACGGCCACCCCTGGCATCCCAGCACCACCTCAGTCCCTTTGCAGGAGGCTGCTCACTTTCTTCTGTTCCCTTCTCCCTGTACCCCCACCTTTGCCCAAACTCCTGCAGGGAGCTCTGTTCATCTCTTTTGTTTCTTTCTTTGGCTTTTCTTCCTTCAGAGGAGGGGCAGCTGGGAAGCCAGCAATCAGATGGACTTGAAAATAGGTCATTGTTGGAATTTTTCACCCTAAAGATGTGTAAAGTAGGTTAAACCTTCTTTTTTTTACCTCCTGTTGGTTGTACTTATGTGTGGATGAAAGCCTACAGGGGGCCTAAATAGTGGGCATCTGTACCACCCATACCTCATACCGTGCATTGCTTTGAGCATGAACCTAACTCTGAAGCCTTACACTGTGTCCTATTAACTGCGCCCATCAATCCCTATGGCTCAAAGCACTGGTGCATTCCCATCTTCTCATTCACATCTCTGCTGTGTCTCCTCCATCATAGACCATGGTTCTCCAAAACATTTATTCTTCTCTCAAGCCTGAGCTTGACCCTTCCCCTCACTTCACAAGCCTTGCCAGGACCTCTCTCAGTCACACATGTAGTCTGGTGGCAGCGTACAGGGGCATACCTGCAGCTGATGGGCTACTTCGGCCTTCTGGATGATGTCCAAGCGAGTGGGAGAACACCAAGGACACAGTTTTTGCTTGCAAAAATGGTGCTATTACAGGCCAGTACATTTCATTCACAAGGGGAAAAAAAAACCCAAAAACAACCAAAAAACACAACACAAAAGGATGTTTTTCCCCTTAATTGTTCTTTTTTTACAGCCAATTTCCTGCTTCCTTTTCCTTTTTTTTTTTTCCTCTGCCTTTATTCAGGGCTTTTCTCTTCCTGCTGTCTCAGGAACCAAAGCCCATTATGTTCAGCAGATCTATCTAAAGATAAGCACCAACAAAACTGCTCATAAAATCAGCACCCTGAAGAGATGAGATCATTTCACACATGCTGTTTGTTTCCTGTTATACTGGGGAATTTACAGTGGCTACTGGCCACTATAAATACTGAACTGGCAAGAGGTGTTGCTCATATATTTTACCGCAATATTCACTTCTGCATTTTTGTCCTAAGAGTAATTTGATTTGTTGTAATGGATTTAGGTGGGTTTTCATTCCTAATTAACTGTTGTTTTGATGGAATGATGCAATCTTTGTTCACAAACCAGAGTCGAGAAAGGAAATTCAGAACAGGGTAACAGCAGGAGCCAAGCGATGGGCTGGGAAGCCAATCAGCCATGTCGTTGATTGGCACCACTCACATTAGTGGTGTGAGTGGACATGCTCAATCTTCCCATGCTTGTGGTCAGTGCCCTGCAAAATTCATTTCTTTTTTTAAGACTTATTAAAACGGACATACATGAAGAAGAGCTCCTGAGCGATGTTTTGGCAGACCTTGCCTTTTGCTGTTGGTTGCACAAATCTGCCCATCACTAGATGTAGTAGTGGAAGGGTGAGGCCATGGAGCTCTGTGTGCTGCCATCTCTGCAAAACCCTCTGCTTACAGTCAGAGCCTCCGTCTGCACAAGAGCACATGCACGGCAGAAGGAAAGATASGGCTTGTGAAAAGAAAGAACATCCCAGCTACTCCCCCAGCCAGTCTTTGTTTACTTTTGGATGCTGAAGACCAGGAATAAACACTGAAATGCAGGCTAGAAGTGAGAGCATGTCTCCCCATTACTCTATCTGTCAGGCCAATGCATTTACCTTTGTTAACTGGAACGCATGCTGTTATTTCTCTGCTTGCTTATTTTCACGAGACCATTGGGAGTGCTTAAAATTTCTTAGCTGGAATCCTTTTCAGTTGTTAACCTTGATTTTGGGAGGGGACTGAAATCAGGAGTCACATGAATTCTTCAAGAAAACATGAATCCTGAGTCTTATTTCAGAGATGCCTTTTGAGAAAAATGTTGTACAAGTCAGGTGGTCTTCGTCAGCCCAGCCTTGAGATGAAAAGACTTTATTGACAGCACTCTGAAACTCTCCCCTGCTTTTGCAATACTGTTGCAGCTGCTTCAGTACTGAAACCAGGCATGTTCTGTTAGTCTTGTGTTGGTATTTCTACCTCGATCAGATAATAAGAAATGCAAAAGCACCTAAGTGTATCACTTGAATAACTAAAGTAGGTGTTATTGCTCACAAATAGTACCTAGTTTCCCCTGAATTTTTCATTTTTTTTTTCATGGAGAAACCAGGCAGTGAAAACTAGGTGTTTTAATCAAACCGGAAAATGTGTGTATTTGGCAATGATTTTGGTATGTCTTTTTGGCACTCCATGGTTTGTATGTTGTGGGTTGTCATTTTCCTCACAGAAAAGGCTCTAAGCTAGTTTTTATGATGCACCAAGGTCAGGACTCCCATGATGCACACACACACACACACACACACACACACACACCCTGCCAGGAGACATCAAGGGTGGCTAAGTGGATCGAGCCAGGTAATTTAGGTGCCTGATTTTTCCTGTTTAGCCCAGAACTGCAATTTCCATAAGGTAAAATAGAAGTATTTCTGAATTAATGTCTGTATGGATTTAAGCAAAAATATTTCTCTTTTCCACTAGGATATTTTAATACTCAGAGTTCCATAGGGGGGAAAATAATCTCTGCTGAAAAAAAAAAAATACACTTTTTCAATCAGTCCTAGTAACTAGCTCTGGGCACAATCTTCCCTTACCTAAAATGAATGATATTATGAAGGGTCTTTTTCCTTTAGTTTCAAACAGATAAGCTAAGCTGAGCTAAGATAATGGTAAGCTTTCCTCAAATCAAAGCCTCCATGTCATTATCCATTTTTTTCCTTTTATGGAGATGTCCAGGTGACGAAAAGATGGTTGTCTTTAGCTAAAACTCAAATGGAGTTACAAGGAAGAAGTAGTAACATTAACAAACTATTCAAGCCATGTGTAGTAAAGAGCATAAATGATGCTTTCCTGTTGGCAAAATAACTCTTCTAATCTTGGGTTTCAAAATGCGGCATGCTTGTGGAGGAGGCACATAGTAAGTAAATGCGGACACACTTGTTCTGTTTTGGACCTGAAAAAAATGCTGCTTAATTAAATAAGAGGAAATAATTTCATCTCCAGCGAGAGGTTGATCCTCCCTCTCTTGTGCTCTTTCTTATTTCCTTTTGCCCCTCCAACTCCTTAATAACACATGGCCACGCTGGTGTTAACAATATTCCCAGCGTGCCCAATGGCAATACTGAGGAGATCTATATGCTGCTATTAACATTAATTGGCAACATTGCCCCTGATGGACAAGCTATTATCTTCCTAAGCTTTAGTTGTCTCAGTCTGAATACTTATCTTTATCCACCTGGTATAGTCAAGGTCTCATTCTATTGTTTTCTCCCACAGAGGGTGATTTATTTGATAATACGGTTTCAAACACAATTTCTTCCTAAATTATCCTATCCATTCCATTATTTCTTTTCTATTATCTTGAAACTCCAAAAGACTAGGTAAAAAAATTAGGTGCCAAATTCACTGTAACTTTAGAAACTCAGACTGACATCTCTAAATCCCTTTGATGAGATTCTGTGATGTCCTTCTGTCTTTCCAATTAACTTGGAGTGGTGCAGTGTTGATAAAAAGATTTGGTCAGTATTTGTCTTCCAGATGTCGTGTAAATACAAGTATCTGTACTTCATCTACACTTATTTTTGTTGCAGTAGCAATGCACATTTTTTTATTTGATAAAGTTCATGCTTACTTCCTTTCCATGCCACAAGGATACATTCTGTATGTGCGGAGAGTGYCATGATTAAACAAAAATTAAAAAAGACTGGAACAGGTACTAGTCAAAGATGCTCTTGGGGAAAGCAGTTACATTTATATTATCAGGACAGCCAAGTCTTTAATACTGTGATACTGTCATAGCAATTCAAAGCTAAGCCACTTTATAAATATTAAATTCCTAAGGAAATGGACATTCATGGTGTACTAGTTTCGGATGTTACTTCCACCTGTCACTTAGATCCTTGCCTCTGAATGGCAAGGGACTTTTCCAATATGAAGGTGTAGGTGTCAGGATTTTCCTTGTAGCTCTGTATAAGATGACCAATTTTTGTTGCTCTGGTTTTCTCCCAAAAGTTATGTAAACTGCTTTCCTCTCAGCATCACCTTCAGCTCACAAGAAGAGATCTGGGGCCCTGTTCTGTTGTTGCATATCTTAATTAACATCTAACACCCAAGTGCTAGCAAAAATAAGCAAGAAACGTTTCCCTGTTGCCTAAGGAACATTTATTTGAGGTCAACACTGTCTGTTGACCAAAGCTCATTATCTGACAACAAGGCCAAAAAGCAAATCAATTTTGTCTGGCTAGCATAATAGCAAGCAGACTAGAGTGTGCATCCTGCAACACTGCACCCTTGGCCCTGTTCACTAGACTTTGCTCAAGGCAAGCCATTACAGAAGAGGCAAAAAGGCTGGCATATTGGTAGCTCAAGACCTCTGCAAAAATACCTATGGCACCATCCTAGAAACAGAAAAAGGACCAGTCCTACGGAAATGTCCTTTTAGTCTTTGTCTGCATAGAGTTACTCATAAAGGGACCTCTGACTTGACTGACCAGCCCGTGAGCAACTGCCTAGAGGCCAGCTCTTAAAAGCCKCATAGCACATGAGTTTTTCACTAACGCAACCCCCAGGTGTAGCTAGTTCGCTCCTTTCCATATAGTCACCCTGAAGGACTGACTATTTAGCTATGTAGTGCTGAGTGAAACTCCGTTTCTTTGTTATTTCCTTAAAAGCTGTGTAATAATGCCTTACTATTTCTTCTTCTATGGGGTGAGAGCCCCTCTCGACTTTCATGCAACGTCTTGCAGACAGCCAAGAAGAAATCTGTGTGTTCAAGATCTTGTAATAACTTGAAATCTTTGCTTTGCTTCAAACTCACAGCTTTCTCAAGAGCAGGGTCATTGTACTGAAACAGAATAGAGCAAAACTCCAAGCTATCAAGCAGAGTACAAGCAGATTAGGAAGAAATGAAATTCATCAATATAGTGCCCTCTTGGTCAAAAGTTCACTAAGAGAGAAGGGAGCTGTACAATGCACCCATCTCCTTTTAATTGGCTTGGAGCTGGTTCCTACCACGTTCAAGTGGATGTGGTGTCAGTAGAAGTCATGCAAAGACAGAAACTTTTAATTATTTTAAAATAGCCTGCTTCATCTTGGGGAGCTGTGGTTAGGACTTGACAAGAAGAGAAAAAAAAAAAAAAAAAAAAAAAAAAAAAAAAAAAAAGAAAAAGAAAAAGAGAGAATGGTCTAATATTTCCTGGAATAAATCTCTGAATTTGCTTCTAAAACTTTTGTGTCCAGTGTTTATTAATGCAAAAGGTAAGTTGTTCAACAGCACATAAGAAATAAAAATGCTGTGAACATTTTTGCAACTGTAAGTATTTGTGGCAGAAGCATTGTGCAATTACATGGGATTTATTTACATCTTTTCATCACTCAAAAAATTGCATCTGTCTAGAAAGGAAAGAAAAGAGGCACCATACAACTTATCACAAACCACGAAACCACTAGCTGTGATTGGATATTTGAACCATTAGTTATAAGGCAGAAGTTAGACTGAAATACCTTCACATATATATATATGACAACCATTAGTTCTTGAGTAGTCATAATCTCTCCTAGATAACTGATGAACAAACAAACAGCAGCTAAGGCAGTTAAATCTGTTGCTCACCATGAGTAGGTCTGAGATAGAAAACATTGGTTAGGATGGTTTTCACTACCCTCAATCTTCCAAAAAGCTGATATGGGGAAGCAGAGAGGGACACGCACTTTTGCTCAGATGCAGTTGCTCTTCTCTGAGCCTTTCCTCCCCATCTGAAAAGGACTGAGCACGGCCAGTGAGGAGTTCCTGCCACAGGGCAAAGAGGTATTGGCAGTCTGAGTCCTGGGTGGCAGGGAGAGTTGAGGAGACACTTAAGAAAAAAAAAATTATTTGAAGACACAGAAAGAGAGTCTGTAGTTCTTTTTGCAACGAGAAAGCAACAAAACATTGCTGGTCAGAAAGGAAACCCTCTGCAAGGACAGCCTATACAGGGCAGAAATATTTTTATAAACCTTGTTTATTGAATTTTCTCTTTTAAAATGTCACAGTTGTAACTCCATGTCTAACAAAGCCTAAATGCTGAGAATAAAAGCCCTAAGATGTGTCTGGGATCTGCTCCTTTAAAGCCACAGTGCAGGGAAACCCATCTTAGAGATGAGTCCATCGTGGGACCAATCACAGGCTTGTGATATGGACACGTAGCAAGTGTGAAACTTTGCTACAGCTATCTCATGTAACGATGAACATCTCTAGGTCTTAGCATGGACCAAAATGCGCCACAATGCATAATTACATGCTGTGAAAAGCTGAAAACAACTTTCACTCTACCATCCTGTTAAGAGTGCTTCCTAACACTGATTTGGCATTTCTCTCAAATATTTTATCAACCCAACTTTTGTGGCACTGTGAAATTAAGCCATAACTGATACCCTCTGGTAAAACCCAGCTCCAAGTCCTACATTGTCTAGTACCAATAAACAATAGGCTTTAAAAAGTGCTTACTCTTGGCATAACTCACTTCCCACTGGTGTTACAGGGCACTTTACCATTGAGTCCAAAAAAAGATTAATGAGACTAGTGCAATGAGCTTTAACAAATCCCATCCTACCTTTGTTTTTAGTCTTACGAAGCAAGAGAGAGATCAGAGGGAATATTTGTTGCTAATCAAATATCAATTTATTACAATAAAAGTTCTGGCCAATTATGACTATCTGCCTGCTGTGTTTTTACAGGGCTGCTCTTGGTACCTGTGCCCGCTGGGATTTAGTTTAGCACATCAAAGTGTCTGTCAGCATCAGTATTTCTTCATAGCGCTAACAGGATCAGTTTAACAGTAACTCCCCTTCAGCACATGAGTGTAGAGGAGCTGAAAATCATCCTAGCAAAACATTTCTCACCAAAAAAGACAAATTTGTGCAGGAAGGAGGAATAACACAGGAAAAAAATAGGAAAAAAACCCTGGTGGCTAGAACCTAACTAACCTGGCAGAATTAATGAGCACTTGCTATGAAGCCTTTGTAGATTTTTTTCTCATGACAAATATCYTCTTTTCAAAACTCAGAAGTTACCTGTAATGTTTTGCTTTTTGCCAGCACAATGTAGCCCTGTATCCCCACAGCTAAGTCTCATTTCTGCAAATGGTCCCACACAGACACCTTTAGGCAACACAGACAGACCACCTGCAGTCCATGGACCATCTTGTCTATCCAGATTGTGTAGAAGGTGCTCTCCCCTGCTACGGGCTCACCGTCCTGGCACCATATGAAGTTGCCAGCTGTGCTGAGGCACCCAGATGGGTCTTAGATGATCTGGAGGTACATCCAGTAATGCCCGAGCCCAGGCTCTGTTCTGAGCACAAGTGTGCTTTCAAAGATGACCTTGATGACGTGTCTGAAACTGGGCCAAGAGCATCCCCTGCCTAACGTGTCAAGTGCAGGACACCCTTAAGTACTTGCAGAATTAGGGCGCTGCTTGCTACAAAACATACTTATAACCATCCTGAAAGCTTAACTGCTTCATACTATAAATAACTGATTTCGTTTTTCCCTGTGACTGTTTGTGCATTTCTTTAAACTTCTCAGGTTAAAATAAACATAGACAAAACCAATGCATTTGAAGGTGTCAAACTGTACACAAGAGAAAGGCATGTGCAAGAGTGCAAGCTATTCCTGAAAGTCTGACAGACTCACGCAATGTTTTTCTTAGTTTAATAATAAATAATCATAACATTCAAAGCATGCGGATTGCATTAACAAGCACAGGATGATGCAGAAAAATGCTCAGGTTTTTGGCTGCTGAGACTCAGTTACACAAACTATTTGCCAGAACTGACAGTAGAAGGAAGATGGGGATGCATCTTCTTGGATCATATGGGCCTTTCATCTAATTCTAAACTACTGCAGGTGCCCCTTATTTTTCAGCTCTCTTTTTTTGACCCATTTTAATTGATATGGCTTCTGGAGTTTTGCGGTAAAGATCATTGTCAGGCAGACATAGTGAGAAAATTCTAGTGATTGCAGCTAAGTGAGGACTTTCTAACCCAAAAGAGAACCCAATACCTTGACCAAGGTGCAGCTGAGGCCAGGAGTCTCACCAAGAAGGGTGACTACCCGAAGGTAGTCCAATGGTCAGGGAGATTCGAAGACCATCAAGCAAGGAGTGAGGCAAACTCACACTCAGAAGTAAGTCTAGATGAAAATAAACCATGGAGAATATGATATAACTGAGTCCAAAATAACAGATAGGTAAGCCAGTCATGAGAGAGAACAAGCCTTCAGCAGCAGAAGGCAAGATTAAAAAGGGATCTACAGAAATGCAGCTACAGCCAAGGTAGTGGGTTGAGCAGCCAAGAGAAATTGCTTTTGGCTCTTGACTGGAGAAGTTGCATCAGACTTCCAATGGTCAAGAAAGACCACATTTTAGGGTCCCAGGTTCTTTGTTTTCTCAAGTCTTGGAGTTTTGTAGAGCAGGGTATAAGCGGGTGGGTTCTGGCCACTTTGCACAGAACAATTGTTATTCATGACAGCAAAGGAATTGATCCGTCAGGGCCAGGCTGTGTCACTCTGGTTGAATTTCAATCCACAGAATTATGTTGCTGTTCCTCTGAGTTTTGACTGAAGGCAAACACACCACAATACACTTTTATTCTGGTCCCACATCTTCTCACAGCCTTTCTGGTGTGGAAGAGCTTGGCAGCATCCAGTAGCTGCTGCTCCCAACTCACCTTCCTTTCCTTCTCCTGTTGACTTTTCTTCCAGCTCTGAAAGTCAGTGAGGCCATTTTCTTTTGCTCCACGCATATGGCTTTGCATTTTGTTGGGCAGAAAACCATGATGGCACTCATGTTGAGTTTGTTTTATTCAGCTGTTTGCCATCCCCACATGTACAAAAGCTGTTTTTATCTCTCACCTCTCATTCTGATGCTTATATACGCCTCCGCTTTTCTGAGCTGTGCTTGCTTTATGACCCGCTGCTCAGTCGGGAAATTGGCAGGTGTTTGCTGCGTTCRTATGAATAATATTTCTCTTATATTCAGCAAAACTGCCATGGAGATTTTTGTCTAGATTGCATCTTTTTCACGGTTTTATCTATCATTTGGGTTTAGCCAAGAAATCCAGATTATAGTAACAGTGTACACTCCATAACAGTACAGTTAAAACGGTACTGCAGGTGTGTGGGGTGCCTATGAATGTGTCTCGTCCCTGTGAAGGCAAAGGGAGAATTTTCACTAGTGCTGGACTGCCTTCTGGGTCTGGATTTCTCAGTGAGCTTGAGGAGCTAACGGGCAATGAAAGGTACTTGTCTCAAACAGAGCACATTGGGTGTGGAGGGGAATGCTTTGGAGAGGGAACAAGGGAGGCAGGAATATTTTTGCCTCCAGAAATAAATCCTCGGAGTGATATCATACTCTGACACTGTGGTGGCCACAGCTGGAAAACGTTTTGTTGCTTTTTAAATGTGAAAGTCATTGTATAGTTATATTTCATAATCATGCACACCTTACATTTTTAACGTTGCTGGGAAGACTGTTTAAATATCTTAGCGCAGAGGGAGTGTTTGCAATAATCCTGTCTCCTGAAGAGACACATCCCACAGAGCTCAGGGTGGTCTTTGCTGCCAACTCTCCTTTTAGCAAATGAGTTCCCATCTGTGGGGGGTGGGGGCTGTGCTGGAGAAATTTCAGAGAGGGATAATAAGACATTTCTCCACCAGAATTACAACTAAATAAAATTTGATATAAACTCAGTATGTCTAACTTAACAAATACCAGCTCCTCAGTTTTGCTAACTAGTTTGTCACAGTTATTGTTACACATACAGACACACGTGTATACACACGATGCTTTGTATAATTTTTTTTGACATTTTAAATTACTGAGAACAGAAATAGTACATTAAAGTCCAGATTCTCCAATCAGTGCCTTTTACAGTAATGTTTCCCCCTACTGATTTCATACTCTTAATGCTCAGTTGTGCCTTGCATGTGTTTATGAAAGAATGTATATGCACTATTGTACACTAGATTCAGATAACACTTTGAATATAAAGCTGACCAGACAACAAGCCTGTTTGTATTTCATGGTAGCTCTGAAAGTTTTGAGCCGTAGTGTGGAGCATAACTAAACCCCACTGGATACTTTTTGCAAAAACCACATCCCACAGTTTTGGGTTCTCCCTTGCCACCCTGAACAAAATTTAACCTTTTCCTGCATGCAGCCTTATGGCTACAGCATTTATCTAAGCTGCACAAAGTCTTCTCTTTATTCCTTAGTCTGAGTCAGGGTAATTTTTCACCCTGGATGACTGCAGCTCAGAGGGTAAGAGTCTGAACCTGCATTTTTTATTTTTTTTTTTACATCCCAGGCTAGTGTGTTAAACCCCATGAGTTTAAGAAAACAGAAAGATGTGGAAACATCACTAAAAGCACTACACAGCTCAAAAAAGTTATGGTGTGACATGACATCATATTCTGGCTGAGACCAACTCAAACAGAAATGTTCCTACTGGTCCCTATATGGTTTAGCTGAAGGCACCTCCTGTAAGTATCAAGAGTGGTTATTGAATTGCAGACCATGAAATCATTTCTAGGATAGATGTGTAGGTGCCAGCTTCTCAACTGCAGTAAATCAGCATAGCTCCATGCTTTTATACCAGTGGAGTATCCAACCTAAGGTGTGCAGCTGTTTCTATTGTTTATTAAGGCAGAGGATGAAATGCAGATATTTTAAGGATGGGTTATAGACCCTGTATTAAGTATAAGTAGCCCACAAATGCTTCTTTGCATCCCTTGCTGTATTCACTTGGTGGCAGATTTGCAGTGTCAATTCAGGAGCTGACTCAACTTTGAGAAATTCGCCTGGCCATGACTCTCAGCTGGGTTCAACATTTCAGTCAAAAGCAACTACACTCTAAAAGCTGCAAAAGTTTGTTGGAGAAAAGACTCCACATTCTGCTTTAAAATAAGTTACACAGAAGGAAAAATACAGCTCAGGGCTTTCATCATTTGTTCACATTGTACAGACAGGGGTCCTTAGCACGCTGGAACAGGGCTTGGAGGAACATGGTTTTACAAAGTCAGAGTAAATTACAAATAAAATGGATAAAATTCCCTCATAGTTCACTGTTAAAGAAGAACTGTACAACATCTCTGCCTCCATGTCTATAGCTGCATTACAATGAAGGACACAGTCTCTCAAACATACATTGCTGGCATGGCTTATCATCTCCTACCTCTCAAACTGATCCTTCTGCCTCAGTTAAGTAGTTTTCCATTGACATTTTCTGCTCTTTTTCAATGCTGTAGGAGCTTTTGACTGTTGGGGACCAGGACAAACAGACCATTGGCTGTTATGGGACTTCCAAAACTCGGATCTTGTTTAATATGAGGAGAATCTGATTTTCTGGTATCTTTTCTTTTGCAGTTATCCTTAAATTGTGCAGGCTTTTTGAAAGGACTCAGACCCCCTTAATGGAGATTAATTTCTCTGGAGTTCCAGTCTTCTCCTGTAAAGCTCAGAAAGCATGGGCCAGGGGAAACAGGAAAGCATTACTGAATATGTACCATTTCTGAAATTCACCCTCTCTCTTATTTACACAGAGATGAGGTGAAATAGCTGAAATATTTTTAAAATCTCACGGATTCAAAACTTTGCACTTTAATCTCATTTTTAATGGGCCCTTAAGTCTGTGAAGCACCAGTATACTTTCCTCCTAATTTAACCCTCATTTTATCTCATGCATTTATTTATTTAATCTAGCTGATTTCTTTTAAACATCACCTGTTATGAGGAAGGTTGTTAACCCAATACAGATCAGTTGGATCATTATATCCACCCGCCACCTGCTCTTGGTAATATTGCAACTCTGGAATTGGTAGTAAGTCATTACAGACGACTTTTCCAGGTTACAATGCTGCCTAGCAGCTTTCAAGCAGTCCTGATTTATATGTTGGGTAACAAAAACAGGAGGGAGAGTTTCCATAGGAACATCCTGCAGTGACCAAGCCTAGGCTGAAGGATGCAGAAGGTAACGTCTCCCTACCATCTGTGCAAAACTGATTTTGTCAAAGACAGCAGGCATGACTCATTTGCTCATGCTCCTCTGTTTGCATGCACCACAGCATGCACGGGTATGAATGGACACAGGATCTGGCAAGTGTCTACAAATACCGGTATGTATATATGTATCTATCAAAAACCACCCCACTCCTCCTTAAGTTCATAATGGCATCGGAAGAAAAAYATACAGGGATTTTGCAAGGCTGCAACTCCTCAGCCTCCTTCTTCTTCATCCCCATGCTTACTGCTCACAAGCGCARAGGCTTGCACTCTCAGCGAGCAGAGGTGGTGTTAGCAGCAAGGGTTAGCTGGTGCTCAGGAAGGGCAAGCATGGTCTGAAGCTTGCGTGCTGCGCTCACTCCTCTGAAGTGCTATAGCATTAAAACCCCCAGGTCACGGCATTTGCTGCAATCTGAGATGCTCTCCCTGCCATGCCACTTTAAGGTCACTGTCAGCAGAAAGCAGGAATCACAACTCCCTTAGCCAGTAATGTTTCCCTCCCTGTGCTCTGGCTAGCTTGGAAGCAAGCCTCTGTGCTGGATCTTCATGCATATCGGTGATTTAAGGTTGCTGTCTGTTTCTTTGCTAATCATCAGCACTTGGCAATTATCTTTGTGTTTGTATAGCATCACCAGCATCTGTTTGGATGGCATTGCAGAATAGGGTAAAGCATGGTCCATATAAATCTTCAAAAGCCTTTTTGTATTTGCCATCACAAAAATATTTAAAGTGTTGACAAGCACTTTAAATATTTTGACAAGCAGGAATCAAAAGACTTTGATTCAGAAATGTGGGGCAACCATTAAGAACATGCTTAAGTATAGGTATATGTTTAAATGCCCTCCTGAACCTGGGCCTAAATATTTGCAAATTGAATTTGAGATGATTAGTACCAATAACCATGTAAAATTTCTGCTGAGCCCATAATAAGCTCCTCCTTAGTAGTGTGGCAAGGGAGCAGTGTACACTAGTGTACACTCACTCCTTATTCAAACACTTATGAAATTATTTTGATTCCAGAACTAATTAACTGGACTGCGTCTTAATCATTCCTACTAGTATCATACAGACGTAAGCAAACTATCATATGATTCCCTACCAGCCTGATATATTTCAATTTAAACATAACTTAATAATTGCAGTATCAATTAGTTAAAATGTAAGTAGGAAAAAACATTGGATGGAGACGTCTTAATTTAAATATAATCCATTAAGTAAAAACTGCTATTCTAATTAGTGATAATGTAGCACAATTAGGAAATAAAATTTGATTGGTACATTGGAACTTAAACTTAATTAGTAACTGCTATTCTAATTAGTAAATGCAATACGTTTCATGCAGTGTTTTGTCAGGAAGAAGTGCATGTACAGTAGAGATTATGGTGAGGAAAGAGGCATGAGGAGAGCTGAGGTGAGTAGTGCAGAGCAGAGGAGTTCAGCCAACATCAAGCCCAACGTCCTGCATCTGAACCAGCACTGACCTTGCAGCAGGAGAGGTTCAATCTCACTCGAAAAACTTGACGTGAAGGACAATTTGCTGTCACCTTCGGGCAATCTCTTCCCATGGTTAATTACTTCCAATGCGCAGATGAAGTGTTTCACTTTGACATCTACAGTTTTCTGTTTCCGGATATGGACCAGCAAATTTTGATGAACTAGGGAAAATAATTGTGGAAGTTAGCTGGATTGGAGAGCTCAGCATTTTGAATTAGGAAGACGCAAAGCTGTCCTAGACACAAAGGCACTAAAACTACCACAGGTCTGCACTCTTATGAAGGGGAGGAAATTGAAGAAAGGAGCTTGAGATGTAGCTGGATCAATAGCCTTCTCAAGAAAGATATTACAACATTTCTTTTGACAGGAGAAGGGAGAGAAAAAATAGGATTGGCCATTGTTTTCGTTGGATTAACCATAATAATTTCAGCATCTCTTTCCTGGAAAAGAATTCATTTAAACCCCTTGTTATGTAGCATACTTAGCACCATTCTCCATTGTATTACTTTGCATTTATTGACGCTGAATTCTGTCTGCTACTTTATCAGCCAGTCACTTAGCGTCTTCAACACTTCACTGGCAATTTTAGTTTTGTGTTTCTGGAATAGCATATAACTACCAGGGAATTTTGTCGCTTCCCAAGCACCCCTTTTCCAATCACCTGTGACTACGCAGAACAAACCAGGTCCTAGGACTATTCACTACTGCATGTCCATTATATAGAGTGGCCATTTATTCTTCACTTCATTACTTATCTTTTAACAGAGGAAAAAAAATCTATTAGGAATGAATTAATTACAAATAATTAATACATAGGAACAGTATATATAAATTAATTAACATTTTCTCTTATCCCATGATAGCTTTAAAAGACTTTGGTGAAAGAGTCATCTTCAAAAGATTTTCAAAATCCAGTGCTTTGTATTGATTGGGTTGTCCTTATTAATATATATGTTGCTACAGAGGGCTTCAATAGATTTGTATGGTAATAACTTCCTCTTATAATAACTACATAGATTTTTTTTCCCCCCACTGTATCATATTTATCCAAATGCCTACTCATTCCATTCTTAATTACAGTTTACACCAGATGCTCCCAGACTTCACTTCAAAAACATATGTTATATTTGCCACTTTCCATTCTCCTTGTACCAAGGGCTATTTAAGGAGTACATGAAAACAGCACAGCTGGTAGGTCAGCACTTTCATACTTGAATTCCTTTATACCTCTTGTGTGAATATTAGTTAGCTTTTGCAATTGGTTACTATTATTCTTGTTAATTTATTTGGAAACCCTTTCTATTAGTAATTTAATTTGAGATAGATTGTCAGAAAAGCACCCCAGAAAGAAATGTTGCAGTGTGGGAAAGCTCCCTCAGCTCCATCAAAATGATTTTTTTTAATGGTCTTTTATTACATTGTCTGATCTTCTCTGAGTGCCCCCGATTGTGCCTCAATCATTTATTATTCCTACAGGGTAGATGGCAATATCCCTATTTCTGATAAGTTTGGGAAGTGGAAAGTATTTTTTTGCATTTAGCAAACTCAGATTCCCCCCCCCGCCCTTGGTTTTTTTTGGCTCTTCTCATTGGGATTTAGCATTTAACCTTCCAGAATTTGGGCATGTCTTTTTGTGTGTGTGCACGTGTGTCGAAACACTATTTCTGTCTTTGTTTAGTGGCTTCTTTTACTACAATGTTTAACTGTAATCCTTTTAATTTTTTTTCTGAAAGGTGATACACATTTACTCTGAGCTTCTACTTAAAGCATTTATGCTATAATCCAAAAATTTGACATTTTTGACTGCTCCTTTTATGTATTTATTTCTGCTTGGTTTGCCTAGATGACTAGAGAGTAAGCTTTTTCATTCTTCCTCATTCTTTTTTAATTCCCCCTTTTGAAGTTAAAAATGAAGCAGCACATTTTCTGTTCCTGGGTGCGAAGGCAGAGAAGCAAAACACTAGCATGCATCCTCCGTGGGCAATGTGGATGTTTCCACTGCTCAATGTCTTCACAAACAGGTTACACAAATATCAATCAGGAATTTTATCAGGTTGACTGGGTTGATGTTGAGGCAAGGATAAGGACTAGTTAATCATAAATAGTTCCCTGCAATGTTATTTTTCTGCAATTTTTCAAAATATATGAGGGTAATAAACACCAGGGAGAAAGAAAAGCCTCTCAAGCTGAGGGCTAAGGCTCGWACAAGAACAAATGTATTTAACTAAGTAATGAATAAATTAAGGCTGGCAATTAGAAGACAATTCATGTCCATTAATGACAGATTTCCAGCCAGAAGAGTAGGTTAGGAAAACGTTAACTACTTTTAGTAGGGGGATCCCTAAATTCACAAGAAAGACTTGCTTTCTATGACAGTTAGGACTCGATTTGCTAACTGAGAAAGATCTTTCAGAAGTGTCTCAGGATGTTTTTGCGCCCTTTTCTGTTGGATTAGAGGATTCTCCTCTATGAAAATCTTTTGCACTTGCTCCCCAGCTTGAAAGGCAGTTCAAGATCTGATTCCATTTTGGCAATAAATTTGGCAGCATAATTGACTACTGTGAAGAGAAGAAAAAAAACCAGCTGCCTTTGTTTGTACAGAATCTGTCACTCGATAATCTCATTTGACGTTCCTGGCTCCTGAGTTATAAGAACAATCAACTTCATCCTCTCCACCAAACTCACATTTCTATAGATTTCCCTCACCTCTTTTTCCACACCAAAGAGCCTTAGGCCATTTAATCACCCCTTACAGAAAGCCGTTCCATACTACTGATAATCCTTATTGCCTTGCTTTGGATGTCACCCAGCTCTGCTAGATCATTTTTGACCTAGACAAACTGGAATTGCATGCAGCGCTCAAGATGTAAAAACACCATGCATTTAAACAGAAGCCTGGGGGTATTTTCTGTTCTCTTTCACTAATAATTTTTAGCATAACTACTAACGAGGACTGAGCAGATGTTGAAGCTCCAAGACCTCTTTCCTTACTCGCAGCAGTCACTTTAGAGCCCATAACTACACGTGTAAAGATTTGAAGGTTTTTTTACTCCATGCAGGGCTTTTGTTCCCAATGTGTTTTTCACATGCTGTGGAAAAAAAGGCTTTGAGTCACCCCAGTTGGCAAAGTGTCATCTGCAGCATACRCTTCCCTGCCTGATATGTACCAGAAGCCACTCACAGACAGCCGCATACACCCAGTGCTCCAGACGTCTTATCAACCTGGATTTGGGATATTTCCCTATTGCAATACCCTCTCAGGTTTCCATTCAAGAAAGCCACATAAGCATCTGCTTAATACCACTCTTTTGGGCTAAATACTTAAGCACAAAGCTATCATTACACACCTAACAAATCCTTTTATCTTCAGCAGGATTTCAGCATTTGCTTGAATTTAAGTATAAACTTAGGTATTTTGCCGAGTGGAGATGCMTTCTAGAACAAAGCTTTTATGGAATGAATTAACTAAACAAACCTAGATTTCCTAAATCCTAGGCTTTCACCTACTGGAAATGGGTTGAGTGTGTACATGGCCTAAGAAATGAACAGACACTGAAGTTGCCCATCAGAATTATTTTATGCCAGCAAGTGCAAACGCTGCCTTATATGTCTTACACCTCAAGACATGAGTGCCTCACCTGAGTCAAACTTCACTAAACAAGAGACATAGAGAGAGGGGAGGTCTTGAAGACAAAGGCAGTAGTGGCAGGCCACCGGATGCACACATTGCCATTACCAAATTTAAATTGAGATAAAACATCAGCCTCTCTCTTGAAAAAGCTTCTCTGACCTTCGCTTAATGCCACAGGAGCCCCTTGAGGTGCATGTGCATCAGATTAACCGCACCTGTGATTTTAAAAAAAGTAATTACTGAGCTTTACATTTTCTCTGATAAGTCAGTATTAAAGTCCGAACGCTGCCCTGCAGTTCTGCCTGCCCTTTGGCTGGGAGAAGAAAGAGCCATTTCATCTGAGAGTTTGTGTTTTACTGGGGAATTGTTTCTTCCTGGTCTTATTTCACTGCCCAGGATGTGGAAAACTGCACCCTGCTTTGGGACTTACTGTAGTCTGGAGCAGGGAGAGGGTCTTCCCGCAGGATTTCCAGGCACTGGCATCACCGTACAACGGTGGTAGGCACAGAGAGCACAAAAACCCTACCAAGGAGGAAGGTGTTGCTGTGACTGCCAGCAGGCAGCCTGCACTGGGTTACACATGCGTATATTCGAACAACTATCAACCTGTCTTACCAGTTTTGCACAGTGCCTTCATTTCCAAAAACCTCTCCAAGCTCTTTTTTTACTGTGTATTTTTACAGCCTGTAGTACAAAAGGGTTTGAGTCCTTGACCTCAGCTCTTAGGTAAAAATAGCAATCCAAAGACCTAATAGGTAATCAACAGGTCCCTGCCAAGCTGGTAAAGCTTTTCTGCAAACTGTCTGGGAAAGCAGGGGCATAGGTAAGCAGGGGTAAGGGACTTGGTTAGAGTCACATTGTGAATTAGTATTTGAGGGAAGAACATTACCTGCCTGTTCTGGGCTATACAAATTGCATTTTTCCTCCATCTGCATGAGCCGAAATTACAGTTTGTTTCATACAATGGACCTGAAATAAGCAGAACRTTCACAGTGAAGGGCTTGTACCATTAGGCCCTAGTGGATAAGTAGTGTTTGTTCCTAGAAAATGATGGTCTTGTCCTCTAAATGCCCTTTGCTGTGATATATTTTGATTAAGCATCCTGAAGAGGCCCCTGATGAAGAGCCTGACCTCGTGCCGCACTATACACTGCAAGAATATCTCAGCTAATTTCAGCTGTCAAAAAATTAACTACCTAGTCACAGCAGTCACCCGGGTAGACTGCGCTCGGGGGAGATTTGGGGCTCAGGCAAACTTCATTGCCCCTCAGAGCTACCTGGCTCTCTGCAGGAGAGGGTGATTCRTCCTATCCTAAAACAGGCACCTAAACCAGGGATTTGCATCACACTCTGGTAATACTCTTCTTTCCTCCTTAGCTCTTGATGACTCTTGAGGGGAGTCCAGCTACCCAGCACTGATGGACCCCGGAGCCAGGTGGCTAAAATAATTTAAGATAAATCCCATGCAATGAGCTTTTTCCCACCCCAAGCAGCCAACTGTCTAAATCGGGCAGATCTTCAAAAAAAAGCTTTGCGGCTGTCAGGTCTGCTCCTCTGTGCAAGACAAATGCCATCCTTACTTAAAGACACGGCTTGCAAGTAATTGCATTTCAGACAAGATTTTCTATCCTTGTCCCTGCTGAGCTGTGAGGGGATGTTCTCATTTCAACATAGGACGGAGTGTGGTTTTGGCATGTTCTGTGCGGAGTATATTTGACATTTTAATTGATGCCATTTGTTAATTAAGAAGGATAAATGATGACAGGGAGAGGGGAGGAGATCTTATAAAGAATGAATAATAACCTTGTTCAAAAGCAGGTAATGAGTTACCGAGTTAAAAATATGTAAGAGCTTGCAAAAACGTCTAAATGTTTTTCAGAAATCAGGTGCTGCCTGTCTTTTTCTTATTGCAGAAATGTCAGGGAGCGAAATTCATCAGCAACTTACAACACATGCTCTTTACTCAAGGATTTTCTAGCAGAAAAGGCCACACATCCCTGGGTTAACCAACAGCCGGTCTCCTGCCGCAGCGTGGATTAGCACTCACCATTCCCTTTCTCCCTGCTTGCYGTTACCACAGCCACCACCAAGGCAGAGGACGCGGCCGCGCCATCACCAGGCTCAGCCTGCCCAGACAGGGCTGGACCCCAGCTTTGTATGGGGAGACACCAGGCAGCAGCGACTTCCCTCGGCGGCGAAGAAGAAGAAAGCGGAGTCAGTGGCATGATGCTCAACACTGATGCCCCTTTCAGATGCACCAGCAGCTGTGTTTGGGGCTTGTTTTCCCTAAATACTGTCTGTGTGCTACGCAAAGTCCCTTAACAGAGAAGAACAGAGCAGCGTCTGTTAGCCAGGAGGGTGACTSTGTAGAAAAACAGATCCAAAAAAGCCTTGAGTCTAGCTCCTTTCCGTGCAGATGCACATTTAAGCAGAGAAGGGAGAAAAGGCCAAGCAGAGGCTGGAGAGGAAAGAAAAATGGTTTGCACCAGCTGACGTAGGGAGTGGGGAGAAAGGCTGTCACATCCAAATTCCCAGTGCCAGTTCCTGTGAACGAGAAACCCCCCCCAGCTTGGTATTTTGCACCGAGCAGGGCTTTTAACACTTATCAAGAGGTAGGCTGCCCTTCCTTTCCAGCTTCGTCTACACTTTCCTGCTCGGTTTGAAACGGTACTTCTGCCTCTCCCTCTTTCCTTCATGGGGCCAGGCTTGACCCAGGGATGGTCCCAGGCTTGACCCAGGGATGGTCCCATTGCCGTATTGCATTGCCCAGGCTCACCTCTGTCTTTCTGATCTCCCCTCTCTCCTCTCCTGCTCCTCTGCACACCCCAGGAGAAGCACTGATACCTATGTCCACGTCTGTGTGGAGTATAGCATAAGTCCTTGCATCTGGCCCGGGCTAGAAAAGCTACACAGGTATGGGAGTTATTTGCTATGGTCTCTAATGAGTATATGATGTATGTCTTCTAGGGTGAAAGGTGAGATAGTTTACAGAGGGTGTCCACATCCAGGAGCTTAGCAGCGAAGCCGCTTTTTCGGAGTAACCAGCAGAGCACACAAAAGATCTCGAGTTTCTGTTCTGGCTCTTCTACGGAGTCTGGGTTATGCCTTCAGCATGTCTTTTGCCTTCCCCAGCCCTCAGTTTCCCTTGGTAGGGGCGTAGGGGAAGGCAACAGCTGCAATCCTGTCTGGGGCTCTGAGATGAGCACCAGCACTGGGGCAGTGGCAGGGTTTTCCACATACAGGTATACTGCAAAACTGCTAGAAAATATAATTTTCAACTTCCATTTAAAAAATTCTATGAAAAGTTTGGGAAGGTGATTAATCCCAGCTCCAGATTGGTGCAGGCTGTTTGTGGGTTTTTCTTCTTTTTTTCTATTTGTTTTAGGTTGTTTACTCAAAGTATTCATTTGTTTACCTTGTTGTTTTCCACTCCCTGCATCTGTTCATTTGTTTAAGTACGAGCCTCCTCGTTTTCCACTTCTGTTTCCTCTCATTACAGTGGAGCATCTGCTTAGCACTTAAAAAAAATCAATCAAAAATAATCTTATACCATGGAGCAGAAAGTTTTCATAAAGTATGAGTGAAGAATGATTATTGTCTGCATAATCCCTTTTATTATTACAATTWGTTTAGGCTCCAGTTTCACAACAATTCTGCATGCCCTTTACAAACATTTTTTGGAGAAAAAAGTAGGGACAATAACCTAAAAGAATATCAGAGAATCAAGAAAACAAGACTATTGTTTTTCCCTCCCTTCTGCAAGTAATTTCAAAATCAAATTTGAGATGGGGATAACCTGCAAAAGTTTAGGGTCTTCCCTGCTAGCCAGAAATCCCAAGTCAGGATGAGCCTGGCTAGCTGTGACCCGACTGCAAAACCCCTGCGGAAAGCTCAGATGGGCACCTTTGTGCAGCGCTCATGGAAAATGCAGCATCATTGTCACCTCTATCAGCTCCCTCTCCTTGCCAAAACTCTCCTCTCTTCCCTTCTTCCTTGACCGGCAGCTGCTGGGGGGCTCTCAGAGTCCGTGCCCCCTTCCCTCCCGGCAGGAGGGGAGCCAGGGGGAGCATCTCTGCACCGCTCTGCCTCCTCGCCTGTGCAGCAACCACAGCTCTCACCCGTTATTCACACTGAGAAATCTCATCTGACCAAGTGACATTTAGAGGAAATTGTCTTGTTGGTTAAAAGAAACATGTAATATCTGGGGAAAAGATATCAAGAGCACATAAGGGGGTGACACAAGGCCAAGTGTCCTCATTCTGACTAACGGCTACAGGCAAGAGCGATTCATTAAGGTAATCGAGTGACACAAAATTTCATGATAACATTGGGGAGTTTTGCACGACTGATTAAAGCGAGTGGCAGGTAGATGAACCTCTGTCAGTTTTTCCAGCAACTGCCTGACTTGCCTCCAGGTCCAAGTTTAGGTCTAAGAGGTGATCCTGTTGCCAGCAATCCATCACAACTGACTCGGTATCGCACACACCACATCCTCAGCTCGGCCTGACCCTCCAGCTTATCTATTTTATTCTGCATCCACTGCTTTCAAGGAGTTTTGAACAGTGACTCATTAGAGATTTCCCCAAGCAGAAGCGTATGGGGTGAGTTACTATTGGTTATCTAAAGTAATAAAACTGTAATATTCTATTTGCTCCCTAGGATGCGATCACAGACTGCATTAAGATCTTATTTAGTAGTGACATAGTTAATGGTACAAGTTTGGAAAAATGCGTCTGCCCTAAGTTGCCCCTTCTGAGGCTCAGGATGGTGGGGCCTTGGCAGGGCACGCAACTCCATGGATCACGTCTCCTGGCCCTTCGGGTCACCACGGGCACAGCCTGGCTTATGCTGGCACATCCCTGGTCCTAGCAACTTCTGTAAGTCACAACACACTCGCGTTGGCTCCAGCAAGCCCTCAACATGGCTTTTCACACCAGCACAAGGCATCATGGGGCAAGAATGAAGAGGGAGCCCTCAGCACTGCATTTTTGTGTGCCTTTTTGCACCAAGGGGGACAATTTTGGCCCTTCAGTTTGTAGCAGCCTGGAAAAGGATGAGCTCCCTTTCACCGTCTCTCCCCAGTGTTATTGTCATCTGATAGATCTTAAAAAAAGAAAAATAAAATAAAATTTAAAAAACACAAACAAACAAAACAAAACAAAACAAAACAAAAAAAACCAAACAAACAAACAAACAAAAAAACCTGCCCACACAGCAACACTGCTCTGACTTCATGGCATTAGGAAACCCCAGTGCCTACATACGAGTATTCAGAGACAGAGCATCTGGGTTAACTTGTAGGATGGACCGATGCCTTGTGAATAAAAGTAAATGGCAGCGGATCCTCTGTGCCTGTTCCTGCCTGCTTATTCAGACATTTCTTTCTCCTCTCACCAGACATAAGACAGGAAAGAGTTTCTACAACACAAGATAATACTTGCTACATAAAAGTACTGTTCCTCTAATTAGCAGAGATATTCACGGCAGTGAATAGAGGAAACTTTTTTTTCCCCTGCCCTATTCTGCTGTAAAGATATGATATCATTTAGAACATCACTTAATTAAATACTAGAAACGAGGACACTTTGGAATTGAATAATTCTTTTCTCCAACAATTCTTTCTAGTGTTCAAATATTGGTCAGAAAAAAAAATCTAGCCTTGTCACAGTCATCTGGTACTTAATTGGTTTTTTATTTAGTTCTGTATTAAAGCACGAACTTTGAGGAAAAAATTAATTCATTGCTCTCCAGTGTGGACAGCTCGCAATGAATAATTGTGCAGAAAGAAAGAAAACAACCCCAAGTCTTTGTAAAGCCCAGCATCTGATCTCGGTATCATCTATCATCCTTTACAAAACTCTAGCTGACACAGGAGGTACATCTTTTCTATGTTAGCATTGAAAAGCAAACTGAAGGTGGGATTTTCAAAGGCACTTGCCTCTTGCTGCTCTCTCTTGATTCCCACTGAAACCACTAGTAAAAATCTTTACTCCCTTCCCAGAGACCAGGGCATGCCAAGCATATCCAAGCACCCCACATACATAAAAATCAATAAATGCTTGTTTGTATCATCTCGATTGTGTCAGGTCAATGATGTGGAGACCCAAAGGTCATTTTGACCACCCCAATCCACTGGGGGCACTCCTCCCTTCAAGTTGCCTCTTTAGCCCACAGCACAACTCTTCTCGTGGTGCCGTTTGCTCAGGAAGCAGAGGAGATCCTGCTGGTGCCTTTCTCTCCTTTCAGCTTTGCTCCAATTTAGACAGCTATGGAAAAGAACAACCAGGATTCCCCAGGTCAAGAGAAAGGAGCGGTGGGATTGCTTTGGCATGCCGCAGTGCATAGGGCAGCACCAACTTCCATGTCAGGGGCTCGGCAGAGCTACCGGAGCTGAGCCAGGTGACTGCTGGGAGTCASCTGCAGGAGATGGCAGGGCTTTTGGGGGCTGACCCATGGGGCCATCTTTGCACTCTTTTAGACAGCAGGCATGGGCCTKAGCCAGATCTGTTCAAAAGTGAAAAGAAGACTTGTATTGACACCAGGAACAGAGGGCTTAATCAATGCCTGGTGCATTAGGAAGACATATGAAGCAGGGGATAAAGGACAAAGACCATCTCAGGCGTCCCAGCAAGCCAAGAAATTGATTTTAGGGAGTGGCTGCTGTCCCCTTGCAACTGTCCTGCACGAATCTCGCACAGGGATGCTGGTCCCTATCCCTGCTCCTGCATCAGTGATGTCCTGCAAGCAAGGATGATTGAAGGGAAGTTGCACGTGTGAGACTGTCTTATAGCTGGAAAAACCCCTGACAGCACAGAAAGGCGTGGCTTTGGCCAAGTGCTAAAACCAGGTTAACAAAGACAAGGTAGGTCATGATTTCTGCACACTAGCAGATCATTGTGTCTATTAAAAATTACAGACTATCTTGTTTTACTYGGCTGGTTATCATACAATAGCTAGCATGCTCTGGGGATAGCACCTTTCCTAGTGAGGGGAAGGAAGGGGGAGAACAGGGCACAAAAGGACACTGCAGAATGAGAGTTAACATGCAAGGAGATCGCAATCTCTTCATTAGCACCAAATAAGAGCAGTTTTGAAACACATGAAACACTTTGAGCCTTTTGCTGCACCATCTGTTTTGTCCRGTTAAATTCCCATATTAATCATCTTTACTCCTTGTGAGTAATTCCCTTAAGGAAAATCTACTGAGCATGTATAAATTTATTAAAACTATCACAGTTTATTAAGAGTCCATACCGAGTGTCTTCTGCCTTATGCACCTGATGATGGGAAGAGAAAAACAGTGGTAATCACAAAATGGTTTCTCTCATGTCTATACCTCCCAGTGTTATTCATGGCAGCAGTGGGTATTGGTGTTGCAGTGACGTCTCATGCATGTCCACTGCAGTGTGTCAAGCACCGTGCCTGCACATCATGTTTCTCCAGAGAGCTTGTGTCAAAAGATTAAGAAGAGATGCAGTTGTAATTACAGCTAGTTTAAGGAGGACAAGGATATAAGTAAGAGAAGAACAGTGTCCATGAAAGCTCTCGGCCACTCTCCATTAGCTAAAGTATGTAAGCCTGTTCCTAATTTTTAACACAGGCAGATTTACCAGGCAGCCTAGGTAGGTATCAGCCACTTGGTCAACTCTGGACCACACCTGCCAAGACGGCAGAAAAGATTTTCTGCCTTCATTACCCTGTGCAGATAAACAGAGGGAAGCAGAGAACAAGGCTGGCACCATGAGGAGCCAGGGAGTACCTGATACACCACATGGCAGAAGGACTTTGTATTCCAGGAGTTTTCAAGATGTTAATCTCTGACAGCAGCACAAGGAAATGCTGAAATGGTTTCCATCAAATTTGTGTTGTGTTCTTCAGCTGCACCAAAAGACAGTGGATTTTTAATGACAGAAGAAGGACTCATTTGTCTGGTCTGAATTATCACTCTCTGCCTCAGCTTCCTCACTTATATAAGGAATACCAAAATATTTTTTTCTTTATCAGTAATGGAGGTTAATTACTGTGTATAAAGGGCCATCAAGCCATGGCCAAAGACTGAACAAGACTACAAAATCCAAGCCAGGGCTTGGAGTTAGGTTCACTGAGCAAGCAACTTCTGCACTAAAGTTAACACCATTACCRGTGCTTTTTTTACATCCCCTCACTTAAGCCTATCAAACCTACACAAGATGTCACAAGTGGAGCTGTTCTAGCCCATCAGTCACACTGGTAACACAAATCCACCTTGCGGGGAGACGTCAGCTGCTGCACCAGACCCTGTGTTGGATCAAGGGCAGTGCAGGTGCATTGGCCCTTTCTGCCCGCTTTGCTCCAAGGCTGGTAACTTCTGTGGGCTGCAACGTCCCAAGCCACCAGGTTTTGTCCACCACGGACCACAGCCCAGAGCTGTTTCACCTCACGCACGTGTTATTAGAGCTATCTCAGGCTTGGTTTGCATGGGACAGAGGCATAGGAAAGTTGAGCACAGCCAGGTTTTTCCAGCCAAAAACAAACACAGAGACAATTACCCCTGCAAAACTCCTTTTGCAAGCTTAACGGGCTCCATCCAGGCAACTGCTTTAATCTGTGCTGGCTACTGACTCCCCGCTGAATAAGCTTACTTCTCCTTGAGGGGGTTGCCAGCCTAACTCAACTTATTGCCTAAACCGGCAAAACCCACTGAAGTGTAAACAGGCCATCCAGGGTTTTCAGAAACCCATTCCTGGGTAATTGGTTTCCGTAATGACTCACATACACACACACACACACAAAACATGAGAAATCTTCCCCCTCAGATTTGCTCCGAGTGCATACAGCTTTTCACCTGTGATGAATAATAAAAACTTCTTCCTTTTATTTTTTTCACCACATCTCTCCCCACCCCCTCCCACCCATGAATTAATCAGGCAGGGAAAAAGGGGGATCTGGCTGAGTGCCATGGGCTAAAGGATAAAAATCACACACACACGCRGAGAGAGCAGGGACATGCAGAAATGCCATATGGAGAGTAAACAAGCTGTAGTGACCTTCTYGGGCTTTATCAAATATTCACGGGAAGCAGGCTCATGGGGATACAAAACTAATAATAATGAACCCACCAGCATCCCGGCACGTTCCAGTTCCCCCTTCCGACACTGTTGGCTCCCCCCTTGCATGCCAGATGCCTGTCAGCCCAGCAGCCCAAACCCAAACCAGGCTGCCTGGTGGGCTTCAGCCCTTTACTAATACTTGGAGCTAAAGCAAAGAAGAAGGGTGCAATGGTATAGGGGATTTATTTACATCCAGGCCTTTTTAAACAGAGAAAAGCAGACAATGTCAGACCTTCAGGAGACCTGGCARTCTGTGGACTCCACTAAATTAAAAGATAGAGACTAGAATCTTGCAACACCAGTGTCAAATTTTTACTCTTGTACCTTGAACACAGACCTTGGATTTTTTCCAGCCTCTGAGGAGCATGTTCATTAGGTACTTTCTGGAGATCATGTGTTACCAAATTACTGACCTCAGACATGAAGGGAGTCAACTTATTAGAAGCCAGCCATTCAACCATAGCAAATTACATTTCTTGAAGGATTTCAGCCTTGAATTTTCATTCCACAATGTATTTCAAAGGAAAAATGGGACCTCCAATACAGATAGCTAGAAGAATGAACTATGCAAGACGCGATGATTTTTCCAAAGGACAATGATCTATTTAAAAGAAACRCAAATACGCTGAGTGGAAATGATTCAAATTATGTTGGTATGACTACTTAGGAAAGCTAAATGCGTGCAAGTCTTTGCATCATCAGTGCTTTCAGCTTTAATCTTTTAAAAATAAAGGAAAAAAAATGGCAATGTTGTCATTRCTTGAAAGACAGCAGCAGTATCTTGATTTTGGTATTCTTTGCTTCTCTTTGAACTGTTTTTCTTTCTCCTACATACTTCAAATCTCACAAAAGATATTTTAAAATAATAGATGTAATTGCCCAGAGGTGAGATGGAAAAGAAAGAGGCAAAAGAAGAGTTGTATGAAGACTGGCAAGAATAGCTGTACAACATCTATAAAAACCACCTGGTCCCTAATAAAAACAGCGGTGGAAGCTTTAAGGAAGGGCTTAAATGTTGCAGAAAGCAACTCAGGTCACTTGCAGTAACTACCTGAATGTGGACATTACAGCCATTTGCAAGAGGTTTGGTGAGCACAGAGAATATTTACAGCCATGTGGGGACTGAGCTGAAGCCGGCTGGAGTGGCCACCCCGCCAACCTTGGCCCACCGGGGAGCAGGGGTTTTCCGGGGTGGAAAAAACACTCTAGCACAGACCTGATGCTCTGATTTCCCCCCTATACTTTCAAGTGGCTCTTGTATCTCTCACTTTCTCAGGCTATAATGTGTTCCTGAGATAAGTTAAACAGTGGCGCTTTTTAGCACAGAGATCCGTACCCTGTGCTTGGTTGGCTAGGAGTAGCCATTCCATATGTGTCATGGGATAAGCTGCATTTCTCCTATACTTTCAACCACCTCCCTTAYGCTTAGCCCATTAATCCAGTATATATGGACATACTTCTAATATTCCAGACATCTGAACAGGTCCAGCTGCTAATAAAAAAAACAAACAAAATAAAGCAACAGGGATAAAAGCAGAACAGATTTTTTTCTTTGCCCACATGTGAAATTGCTCCAACAATTGTTGGTTGTGGTTTATTGGTGAATAAATTGGTATTACAGTGCTGGGAAATGTTGAGCGAGGAAGGCCAAAGAGAAGGCAAAAGGCAAAACAAATCTCAGTCCTTCAACTACCTGGAAAGGAAAGCTTGAGGAGAGGAATGATGCAAAGAGAAGATGGTAGGTGTGGATGGGGATCTGTGAGGTACCAGGTATGAATGGAAAGATGGGAGCAAGGAGGTAGCTGTACAGTAGGGGCAGTGCAATAACACACTATGGTTGATCATGACACTATTTTAACCCTGGGGGTGTTTTGCTCTCTCTCATTACCTAGGAAAACTTTTCCTCACAAGCAAGCACAGGCATTTAGGCACAGGTGTACATCCTAAYTCAAGAGCAGCATCCACCACCTTGCCAGAAGCAGTCTGTATGTGTGCTGGTTTTGGCTGGGATAGAGTTAATTATCTTCATAGCAGCTAGTATGGGGCTATGTTTTAGACTTGTGCTGAAAACAGTGCTGATAACAGAGGGATGTTTTCGTTACTGCTGAGCAGTGCTTACACAGAGTCAAGGCCTTTTCTGCTTCTCACACCACCCCACCAGCGAGTAGGCTGGGGGTGCATGAGAAGCTGGGAGGGGACATGGCTGGGACAGCTGACCTCAACTGACTAATGGGGTATTCCATACCATATGGCATCATGCTCAGCATATAAAGCTGGGGGAAGAAGAAGGAAGGGGGGGACGTTTGGAGTGATGGCGTTTTGTCTTCCCAAGTCACCGTTACACATGATGGAGCCCTGCTTTCCTGGAGATGGCTGAACACCTGCYTGCCCATGGGAAGTAGTGAAGGAATTCCTTGTTTTGCTTTGCTTGCGTGCRTGGCTTTTGCTTTCCCTATTGAACTGTCTTTATCTCAACCCACGAGTTTTCTCACTTTTACTCTTCYGATTCTCTCCCCCATCCCACCGAGGGGAGAGTGAGCGAGCGGCTGTGTGGGGCTTAGTTGCCGGCTGGGGTTAAACCACGACAGTATCTTTGGACCGGCACATCAGCAGTTATGTTATAACAACATCATGCTATAATTCCGTATTTTGTCCAAGCCAACTTGCCTTTTCCCCCCCACATCAAGGGCTCCCAGGCACAGCGTTGTATAGCACCTGGCCTCTAGAAACATGGCGCACTTCGGTTTTAATTCAATTCAACCTTTCTGCTCGCTTTAGTGTTCTTTGTTCAATGTCACAGCAAGAGCAGCTTCCTGATTACCTTGCTACATGTTTATAATTAATTTCTCTCAGGAGGATTACAGCCAATATTATTACCAAATGCATTTCCTAAGTATTGAATCAGCATTGGTTCCAAAAAATACATGTGATTTATTTTCTCCGTAGGGAGCAGACATTTATAAGTAGCAGATTACTGACATGCTGCAACCAGAAAACAAAACATAATAGCAATTAATACAGCATTGTGAATGAAAGCCTGCTTGCTGCAGAAACCTCTCAATGGCAGCAACTCGACAGCACCCATGTCACGAAATCTGCCACAGGACTCAAAATATCAAGCAAGATTTAGACTAAAAGTGTGGGATTTAAACTCGCTGCAGCAGAGACTATCCTTTTATTCTACCTTTGAACAGCACTTAGTAGACAGAGGTCCTGCCCTACAATGGGTGTTCCAAGTGCCAGCACCAGGGATGAAGGGTAACGCACACCCATGAGAAAGCCTYGTGGGTGTTTGAGAGGAACTAAGACCTTTTGATGGGATAATTTTCAGAATAAATTTCAATTTTTCTTTTTTAAACCTTCGTTATTTCAGAGGGAAAAAGAAGAGAGATCTTCCCCCCGCCAAAATCATAAGGTTTCCCCTCTCCCCCTGCTTTCTATATTTTCCTTAAAATTCTCTCAAATCTGTGAGACAGTAGCTTCTGTCGAGATTGTACTTAGTCAAAAGTAGCTTTTCCCAGGAAAACTGGTTTCTGGAGAAGATATCTTTGACCAGCTCTGAAGTAATAAAGCAAATGGCCACAGCATGATCTAATATAACTTATAAATCACTAATCTCTTAATATAAAGCATAGAAAAGAGTTTCTCGGTCCTCATTCAGTTCAATAGCAATTTGGCYCTATCCTTCCTTGCTGAGCCATTCTGTGAAAGGAGTAAAGGGGTCTTGCTTAATCAAAAATACTCACTGGCTTGCCAACCCAAGCCACGTGTGCTTGCCAGAGGCATCTTTGTAAGCACAGAGAGAACCATAGTGTCACAGCAAAGCTTTGGGTCACCTTGCCTCACAGTGAGGTCTCCTTCAGCTGCAGCATCCCCACAAAGAAACCTATACCCCTTCAACCCTTGCTGTGGCTCTCCCTAAAGCTAGTTGCACTGTGCAGGTTTGACTTTCCCTGCTCCCCTTCAGCACTGCACTAGGTCACATCCCAGGCTCTTTCGTAGGGGTTCTCAAGGAACCAGTTTGGGCACAGCACATCTTCTCCCCCAGGTTTGCCTTTATGCACAGGCAATGCAGGGAGAAAAGGTCATTGCAAGGTTCCTGCCAGCTGATTTGGTGGGCTTGAGTCCCGTAACCCTCAAGCCTCTCTCCCTCATTAGCTCTAAAGACAATACAGGTAGATGGTGGCGGGGCATGGGGATGAACAGGCCACCTTGAAACCCAGGAGCTCAGCAGTGCTGGGAAAGGCCGCGTTAATGAGGGTTGGCAAGTCCTTGCTTGTGGATGATTTGAAGATCAATTTCTAATTGCCAGTACAGGTGTGACCTCAATTGCTTCCCAGACAAAAACTTGAGATATTGTGCAAGAAAAACGACTTTCACTGAGAAACTACCAGTGAACACTTTCAGCTCTTCCCAGCAGCACGTGGTCAGAAGGGCTGAAAAGGGGTAAAGCAGATCTGCAAGAGGATGGGAARAGTCCCTCCATCCCTCTTCTTCATTCACCCAGCTATAAAACCAGCACTTAAACCTTCACTATATGAACAAGGTAATTTGCAAATGTTGGTAAAACATTTTGCAAGCCACAGAAGGGAGAGAGAAACAGATAAAAAAAGTGTGATTTTCTTTATCCCGTTGTAGCTTTTACAATTGCTTCTAAGGACAAGCACAGGGCTGATGGTAATTGGGAGCTGTGCGTGTGGGAAACCTGAACATTGCTGAGATCTACCCACGGGTATCCCAGTTGTTGCAGCATCCAAACTTTCACTTAAGGAAAGTGCTTCTGCCTATGAAGATAACTCACTGTAAATTGCTAACTTTCTGAGTCCACGGTAGGGCTGAAATAACCATGCTAAGACCTATAGGAACTTTCTACCCCCCTCCAGCATAATGGCCTGCAAGTTTTTTAAAACATAATTAATAACATTAAAGTGTCAACAGCCTTAACCTTTTAAGTACCCTTTGCTGAAGCAGAGCATCCCACTCCCATACTTGCAGCTTGCGGTTGCCACAGTTTCCTTTGATGAGCCATGCATTCAAAAAGATGGCACGTTACAATTAACTATGCGGGTCTGGACTACAAAAAAAAAGTGCTTGGATGGCAGGGATAAGTGAACTATTCACCTCCAAACTATATTAGCAGGGCTGATTACAGTAATGTCAATTTAAAAATACAACAGGAAGCTTATTCTTCCTCTTTCGTGACCCAAAAGCCCACACTGCTTCATGCTGTCTTTCTTTTGACAGCAACGAACTTGGAGTCTGGCTCACAGCCAGATTTGTGAGGTTTTTCCACTTTTTTTTAGAAAACTTCATGCAGTAATGAAAGTGGCTGCTTGAAATACACATGTACAACAAGCCAGCTTTTGTCATATGGCATTAACTACCATCAAATTACGGCTATTAAACCTGGAGATCTCAAGAAAACTTCTGGCTTTTGGTCTTAACTGTTAGTGCACTAGCTGGGGAGACACCACTGTATGCAAGCTTTGTTTTTCATCCTCTTTTCCTGTCTCCTTTGAAACTGGGATACTGGGCCGGGTGGACCTATGGTCTGTCCCAGTAGGACCATTCTTACACTCTTCAAGACATACAGGACAAAAATTACTGGACTGCTGATTTGGCTCAAAGCATTTTCCAAAATGCCTCAAAGTGTTATTTTCCCCTTGCTTTAACTAACYGAGCAGATTTTCTAGTCTGTGATATCTTGGGTTACAGCACATGAATTCACTTTGTACTACATGGTAACGGCTGCAGCTTATCGGAAGTGTACAAACGTAAATGTTTCTCATAGTGTGACCTGCAAAGTAGGGGGAACTTGGATTTTTTAAGAACAATTTAAACAGAAACAGATTTCTTAATAAACAACTTGACTGCTTGCTCAAAAGTCTTAGCAAGATGAATTTCTGTGTTGTTTTTTAACGCAGAGCAAGAGGGCTTTGCTTGCTTCCCGAGAACTGTAGCCCTGAATATCTCCCAGCAGCAACAGCACATTTTAAATAATTTGAAGTTGTGAACAGCTCATGTTTGAAACAGTAAGCTAGTCCTCGTGGAATCAGGAAAACAAGGCAAGAACGACATGGTTTCACAAACAATGCATTTTGGGTTCTCTGCATTATTGGTCTTTGAYGATAACAATTTGGAGTCATGTATTTGAGTTTCTTTCCTACAGCGTAAAAGCAGCCTCCTGGCTAGGAGGACCCCAAAGCTTTGGGTCTTCCTAGCTCCTGACCACACTTGTTGCATTCCTAAATGACTGCAGAAACATGTGGGAAACCCTATAGGGAATGTAGGTTTCTAACGGTTACCTCTAGTGGGTATTACCRTAGGTCTCTGCTCTCCAAGTGGTTAAACTATTTCTGCATTGAGTTCCTTTGACTTAGATGGTTCATAATTCCCGGTTGTTGGGGKTTTTTTTCTTTTTTTTTTTACCCCTCCAGCAAATAGTTGTGAGGACAGGAGAATGACTCATGTTTCGTGCGTGTCTCTGAGAGATATCTGCATTCTTTTTGCAATACAGTCTGACCTCATTAATGTCCAGCCTGTAACACCTAGTTTATTCCCTCATTCATAAGTGAAGGCACATTTCTCCAYGCATTCACTGGGAGATGCATATTATTGTATGAATTTCTAGCTGATTTTATATACCAGTGCCTAAAACTTGTTCTAATTAGTCTCAGCTTTAATAAGAAAATAAGTAAAAATTCAGCATATTAAAGACAAAAAGAACCTGGATCAGATGCAATCTATGTCAAGCACGTAAGTTACCCCATATAGCCCCATCTCATAATCATAACTGTATAGTCTGATTGCTTGAGTCCAATTATTTTAAATACTCCTAGCAATCAATAGAGACTCATCCCTGTAAACCTATTTGACCCCTTTCCTCAATGAGGCACGATTACACACATAACAGTCCTCCATTAACCTTTGACATAGGTAGGAATTAGTGATCAGATCTGACATAGAAGTGATGGAAAATTGCCAAGCAGCCTCAAAAAAATCCATCTCCAGAATGAACCCAACACTGTGGCCCTTTTAGGGAACAGAAATTAGCCTGACAAGGTGCATATTAAAAGATAAGAGAGACTTTATTGATCTTTCATTTCTCCCTGCTGCACCATTGTTAATTGCAAATGTTAAGAGGAAAAGTATTCAAAGTAAGCAAAGCTTTCAATATTAACCTCAATAAGTGAATTAAGCAGCAATACTTCGCACAGAATTGGAGATCACTAACGGGTCAAAAAATGCAATTCACTCTTGCTCTGGGCAATCAAGACTTTCAGATGATAGACCTCTGCAACTTACTGCAAGCCTGGTAATTGCTACTCATTACTGCAATAATCAGAGTCTGACCCCAGGGACGAGCCATACCAAAATCCTATTGGATTTCAGTGGCACTGGGGCAGCAGCCTCCACCAACGGGCCTGTCCTTTGAAAAATCCCAGTCAACAATTAATCCTACACACTTGAACAAGGCTAAGTCATTTAAACTGCTTCCAGAAGAGCAAGGGGTTAAATTCATCCTGAGRCTATCCTGTTGAAATAAGGATAAATCTGGACCAGTGTTAATTAACAGCTGCAAGAGATTCTTTCCCTAGTATCAGTAATAAAACCCATGACCATTCACAGGCAGCTGTATTTCAGCAGTAAAGGTATAACTGATACTGAAAGTTTCCAGTTCAGCCTCCGAATCGCTCCTTAGGCATTGCAAAGCTCGAAGGAGAGAGAGAGAGTAATTCTCTTCCTACAGGTAGGCATCAAGAGCAGCTGTGCAGGRGTCAATGAAATAAAATTGGTGGAAAAAGAAACGCAAAGCCTGGAATAGCAAATATAGTCTTATTCCCTACCCCAGTACAATTTGCTTTTACGTCATGCAGAATTTGTCATACTTGATTCAAGGGTCCAGTGATGCCAATAACCTGCCTTTAACAGAATCCAGCACCTGATGCTTTGAAAGAAGGCAGAAACACCCAGAACCTGTGAAAGTATTAAAAAAAAATCTTAATTATTGGGAAGAAGAGGAAGAACAAATCTGCAAAAGTATATTGCATTGTCAGGAAGTTCCTGCACCTCATCATAGCTCTCTGAGGGCTATTGCAGACCCCTAGACTGGGTGCAGTGTGAAGAATAGGTGTGTTGTCTGACCTCAGCAGAAGGGAAGTTCYAATCAATGGTTATTGAAAACAACTGAAACTGCCAAAGCGGCACTTGTGACAGCTGAGGCTTCTGCTGGTGCTTTTCTCTGTATGGCCATGAGGGACACAAAGGAAAACAGGAAGGTTTTTCTGATTAGCTTGGTGATGACACCTGGCAAAGGACTTCRGAGACACATGGGGTGAGTCTGGACTGATTTTGTGCTTGGTTTAACTGTCAGAGATGAAAAACAGCTGCTATATGCATTTTAATGAGTTTTACATTTTGAGGGTACCTATAAACTGGCATGTTATGGCACTGAGCCAGCAGGGTCAGTTCTATGAAGATAAACCATATGAGAAACGCTAACCTCTAAATTAAGAAAAAATTAACAGCAGCTACCTCATATTTGAGCATATACTTTAAATTTTGGTTTGAGCTGTGGACAGCAGATGAACATTTCTTGCAACTTGATCCAAATTATTTTCCTCATCTTGCACAAAGATTAGATCCCTACATTTCTGCCCTAAAACCAGCTTGACAGCTCACACACTTGTTGATGTGCAATGAGCTTGCTCTGTCCTTTCCTCACGGCCCTAACTGAGCCTCACAGCCTTTAATACATCCTGTAAAGTAAAGGAAAGCTATTATTGCCTCTTTGTACAGGTGAGAAATCAATGCAAAAAAAAGCGATAAAAGGGTAGCCTGTCAAGTCTTCTTAAATTAATGGGAATTAGGCATCTAAATAACTGGRTGAATTAGGACATTAGAGTCATCTGCTGTCAGGCAGTAATTCCTACTGCTATGCTTCATTTCTAATATACAGATCTGAAGGTCTACCTCCCTGCTTGCTTTACCCCCTTTTTTTTTTTCTTTTGTATTGTGCTATCTTAGAGTTGGTTTGTGCCTTGTGTCCTAAGAGCTGACATCTCCCCACTTCCACCTGTTGCTTGCAGCAATGAGCCTACAAAGAGCCCACTGCTGTGTGTTAACTGATGGCGTTGAACTCCTGGAGCAATTGCCTATGACCGTGGGAGGTCTGGGACATCCTGGAGTAGCTTGTACCACTTCCAAGTGGTCCAGGAGAAGGAACACAATAAACCTCTGGCAGATCAGAGAAATGCTAGACTTTTTCTCTGTGCAAACACAAGTGATTCAGAGGTGCTCTATCTCACTTTTTAATTCTGCAGATATCTTGCTTCCTTGAAGTTGTTGTTTAAAACATGCAACACTGCTTAAAATATGCACACGCATGTTGTGCTTTCAGACCCTTGCAATAAAACCAATGGTGCCCTCAAAGACAACATCTAAAAGTCTCTTGCCAGCAGTATTTTAAAAAGAAAACATCAGGGTAACAATACTCGAATTCTGCTGTGAAATAATTGTACATTTTATATCTTTTATCTTCCTCTGACACCGATCTTGTGGGCTTCAATATACTGGAGTTCTCTACAACTCAGTGACATGAATATATAAACACCATTTTTTATCCAGCTCCAACCAGCCAGTGGCAACCTACATTTGAGATGGTCATCAGTAGGCTTTGGTCAAGGAGGTATTCTAGCTGATGTTCAGAAAAGGTGTTGTTCACTACAGTAAGCTATGCAGGAAATCAAAGAGCTGCTTTACATCTGCCTATCTCAGTGCTGTTTTGTGTATGTGACTAACTCCCCTATTAATTTCTTATCTCCAGTGTCCCAGTTTTATCTCCCACTATTAAATTGTCTCCCTGCCAGTCAGTTATGATTTCAGAAAAGTCTTTCAAAATGGTATTTTCTGTTTTGAGATTCTGTTTTTACAATGGGACAAGTGGGGAAAGCAGGCACAGGATGATGGGAAGTCTCAAGGGAAGAGCACCTTAAAAAAAAAAGCTGCTTATATCATTCATTCATTTCATACCTGACTGCTTCTCTTCCAATAAGTAATCACATCATGCCGGAGACAGGAAAAGTTCTCAGTAGATCTCATGGCTCTTCAAAACATAATACCTGCGTAGCACAGATATGATTCATAAAGGCCTGTAAGACAATACAAACACCTTGGCACAACAGGTCGCTCAGCAACACGGGTAGAAGCACATGTAGAAATCATGATGAAAGCACATACTGAAACCTTCCCAGAATTGTCTCTTCCCCTCCTCAAATTGCTGATAAGTATAATAAATCCCTTCTGCAGGATCTTTGTTCCTCCCTCCCTGTTTGCAGTCYCTGTAACGGTTTCTCTTGTGCTCTCTCTTCCTCATCGCCTCTCTTGGAAAGGACAGCAATTCATTGTGCGCGGGCAAGAACAAAGRTGCCTTAGGAAACTGTTCTTTCACACACATTTTTGATGATTTTTTTTTTTCCTCCCAGTTCTGCATGTTTGCATTTTGCAGCTTCCAACAATTTCAGAGGGCTGCATTCATAGTTTATTTTTATCTTGTTTCCATGGCTCATAAAGAAAGTCACAGAACCTCATCCTGCCAGGTAACGCAGAAGCGTTTTTTTTAAGGCATTTTGCTTCAAAACTGCTTTGTTCTTTCCTTGTGCTGTGCCCTTCATCCCACTGCCAAACTCGTTTCCAGCTCACAGGTAGTCCGATTCAAGTAGGGCAGCAATGCCCTAGGAAGTCCCAAGATTTACACTCCTTATTCCCTGCTTTTTGCAGCCTGTGGTGCTGTGCAACTGCAATAGGGTGATCCAAGCCGTCTAAGGCATTTCACCTACAATTCATCTCCACATCCATCTCTAATGACTTACCTCCTCTTAGCCTTTATATGTGTGGCTATACACGGGTACTGACTGAAGGGGGTCATTCGCGATTTGCATCAGTGTAAGGGAAAAGAGGATCAGGCTCAAAATCCAATAGGTGCTTTGGGGTCTTCCATAATGTACTAAGTGCACAGTGATTTTATTAGCAAGTCAATCACACAAGTCTAACCAGCTTCCCATTAAGTGGTTGTTTTAGTATGTTTTGGCCCACCTAAATATGTCATATAATTAGGAAAATGATCAACTGAAGTGCAGGCACAGGTGTCTCTGCTTGTTATTTATCCATGCTGCATGACATTTAGATGGGAAACAGCAACTACGTGTGTGGTGCAGTTTGTGATAGCCCCAACCTCACCACTGAGGAAAATATTCTTCTCAAAAACAACATACAGAGGTGGGTTTGTACCATCCCCTGCAGAGTCTTTTCTTCTATCTTAGGCATCCAGTGCCCCAAGGAAGACACCTCCGCTTCTCTCATGTTTCGCAATGGAGACAAACCAGATGAGACTAGTCTTTTCTGCATGTTGAAAACCAGTGTCTTGGGTCCTTGCCAGCRTCTGCCCTTGAAACTTCAGGGATGGCGATGCTGCACTTGGGCAATGGGGCTCTGGTATGCTTACATAGTCCTGCCCAAGCTGAAATCCATCCTGTGACTGCTGCCTGGCCCACCTCACTTGGGAATTACTGGTCACTGTGCTCATAGGACTGGAGAAATGCTGCTRTAGCTCCTCACTGCATCCAAAAGGATGGTTCCTCAGGGCTGGGAGCAATTCTCTATGATGACTAGTGGAGCAAAGGACCAAACTAGTTTTAATCTAACTATAYTAACTACAGCAGGGAGCTGCCTGGAGTAGATTACTTCTGGACCACACAGTCCCACCAGTCTCTTCCTACTTCCTTCTCAAACTCTTACACCACAAAAAGCTTAATTCCTTTGAAAAGAGGACAGAATTGCCCTTTATCCTGTATTTTAAACGTGATYCTGAGATTAAAAGCAGAACCTATTTGCATTCAGATCCCAGCAAGATAGAATGCCATGCAGTTTCCTGTGACTTGTCCCTATTTAAGTACCCAAAGAAATTCTATTTAATCTTGTGAAGCAGTACGAAGTAATGGGTCATGGCCTCTGATCTAAGGACATAAGCTGAGGTCTCTTCTCAAATCTGCTGCTAATAGGGGAAATGAAGGTGCAAGAAGCAAGACTCAGTAGAAACTCCAGACTGCCCCTGACATGGCCAGTRCAACTTCTCCCAGATCAGTGATGCTCTACTCATTTCAGGATGAGACCAGCACTCTCTAGTAACCCTGCTCCTGGGAGAAGGCATTTATTTCAGTATTGCTTTTGTCTCCTTYCAGGTACCAGCAGTGTTTTTCAGTCTGCAGGAAGGTGCCTGCACAGAGTAGAGAGGCAGTGCTTTGTTCTGCTGGCCACTAACTACAAAAAGGAGGGATGGCTGCAGCTTGAATCAAAGACACAAAGCAGGAGGTGGCAGATGTGCCAGCCTCCCTTCCTGGGCTGTGTCCTTCTAACYATGGCATCTGTTGTCAGCAGGCAACATCAGGAGCTGAGGTGAGGAGCAACATGGGAGAGACTCCATTTCTATCCAGTCATATATTTGAATGGGAAATTGAGTCTGTTTCTTTCATCTCCGTTACCAGCAGGATTTCTGTTGAGCTGGCTATGAATTTCAGACAGCTAATTTAATGTGTTCCATGCTGGCATCTGGGTGTCCCTTGGTCTCTGCTTTAGCTCCATCTTCTACTTAGTGCTTTGAAAAAAAAAAAAAAAAAACCACACACAAACAATCAATCATTCAGATACAGAAGCTCATATATTGGAGCTACCCTACTTGGTTGATATCCTGGGGCCACAAAGAGTAACACAGTGGTCCGACAACAGGGAAGCTGAGGATTAGCTCYGAGATCCATCCTCAGCCAGCTTGAACCATACAAACAGGCTTTGACGTCCCACAAATACTCTCCCCCGGGGCACCTTTGTTCTCCAGAGCACCCCAAGGTGCTTCGCCAGCTTCCCTACAGCTTGCGATGCTTAGCCCATTTGGGGAGCTGCTATCCATCAATGACGTCTCTCTCTTCCCTTGCTCATTCCTGTTTAGAAGCTGGTTGAGGCAGCAGAAAGACTGAGTTTGGGAACAGGGAACTGGAAGGTCTGGCTTCGTGGTCTCAAGTCCTGCAGTGTCTGGACAGCATAGGAAGGGGCAGGTAGGAGAAGGGCAGCTCATCTCTCTAGGAAGCTTTGTACTTGCCTTCTTCAGCAATGGCAGCTCCCATACACTCTTCTCTGATCCACCTCACTCACGACCAGCCTTGACTTCTCCATGATTTTTTTTTCCACACCTGTCTCCATATCAGTGTGGCACTCACTGAGCCACTTTACAATGAGCAATTCAGTAGCTTATACCAGCAAAAATCTCTGATCAATTTGTTTTAGAGAAAAGCATTAAAGAAAACCTTGATCCAATTTTAAAGGTTGTTTTATTTGTATAAATGCATAAAACATTCAAAGTAGCACCTGGGATCTACAGTAACTGTGTGTAACACTTAGTGGGAACTGCATTGGTTCCACCCAGGTTACACTACACTATAACATTAAATAGTTCAAACCACATCTGTGAAAAAGATCACAGTCTCAGAAACAAGCTGTTGAGTGGACTGCAGGGAGAACACTTGTTCAGGAAAGAATAGACCAAACCTTTGAAAACCGTGCCCTGATGTTTTCTATTGGCATTGCAAATGTGACTGCAATTGGAAGCTGTCAGCTCCCAGGTAACAGTGCCAAATTAAGGTGATGAACCAAGGTAAGAAAGTGAGGCGATAAATGGAGACACACTTTGCTGTCTGCAGGCAGACAYAGTCAGTCATATGTGAAGGCTGCAGTGCAGCGCACTATTTATAACAACAGTCATCTGGAAAAGTGCCTAATACTACTCCAGGTAGGTTTAGGGGGGGAAAAAAAAAAGCGGAGGGGGTATATCTTCTCATTGAGTTTCCTTCAAGTTTTTCCTCCCCTCCACCCCTACTGAATTTTCCCTGCGGCTCTGTTGTGCCTTGCTCTATGATGCTGGGCAGCTGCCTTCACACCTAATTTCACTCTTTGCCCTCCATCCCTTGGTTTGTGCAGTGCATAATGCAGGCCCTACATTTTCTCTTCGCAAATTTAACAAGAACTGCAAAACGGAATGATGGTTCATTTTCCTACAAAATCCATTTTAAATACACACTCACACGCATATAGAGGCTTGGGGTTTAGGCTAGCATATATCTCACTAGGATCCTGGTTTTCTGAAGGAGGATCTGAGGGTTTTGATGAGACACAGATCTGTAGAAATAAAATAGGAATACCTTCTATGCTGCTTGGAGCATTTTGTCTCAGTACTTGGCCCAAAAGGAATCTGTCCATTGTATGATAACTATGCTTATGCATGGATCACCTCCMATTCCTGCTGCAAGTGAAAAACGATTCAGCAAACAAGGAAAGAGGGACCTGAATGGGCCAGTCACACTCCACATATTACCATCCAAACAAAGCCATCTATTTCCAAGTCCAAATTGTGCCCCTGTTGATATACGACATACCTTTGGCTGTACACAAATTGCTCTGTAGAGGTGCCTTGCACTTTGCATTAACCATGGAGGGAGCCTAAATGCYGAGGGGCTAGAGTATTATTAGATGTCTAATATTAGGGGAGATGGCTCCTACTGTTTCGGTCAGGTGCAAGGACTCCTGAAGCTAAATGGAGTCTTTTCTCTGGCAGTTTGAGCTCACACACCAGTAACGTAGCGCAGTCCTATCAGTTTTGTACCAGTTTTGTACCAGTTTACGTTGCTGCAAGTGTTCACGTGGGGAATGAAGCAATGGATTTGGGCTTTAATAGCAGAACTGATTGCCTGGGCAGAAATGCTCTCCACCTTCTAGGGTGGGACCTAATGTCATGTTCAGCCTGCTTTTTTATGGCTGGAAAAGTCTCTCAACACGGTAAGGCTATAATATTTACAGAGGAAAGCTAGTCAAAAATTTACTAACACAATAAAGCACCAATTTCAGGGTGTGTTTTATTAGCAACAATAATTACTAATCACTTAATTTGCTATTTCATATTACAAGACCTACATTTACCAGCCACTGTCATCTCCTCCCTAAGGCTGGCAGAGGTCAGGGATGCAACTTTCATTTTACATGGTGGTGCTCTGACACACTTCTCCCCACTTATGTTGATTATGACTAAAAGTTTCTCATAGAAAGACCAGGTAAAATGCACTTTAAAGTCATTCCAGAGTTATGCCAGCAGTAAAATAAAAGTCTTTCTTCCAGGCCATGTTTTAAATTCAGACTGAATAGTATTTCTTGCAATATATTACTATACCAGATACATTTTTGGACTTTCCTGTTTTAAAGGGATTTATTAAGCTGAGGAAGATTCCAGCATTTAGTCAGTTTTATCCCAGGTGGGTTACATATAGCTACTAATGGTGTAGTCAGAGGGATTTGCAGATGCATGTCCCCATGAAGTGGCCASGTCCCTCTGCAAGGGTGACACAGCAGTGGCATGCTTTGTGGAGGGAAGGGAGCTCTCAGAAAAGGAGAGGAAAGTTTGTCTTGTCCTGCAAGCATGTGCAACTTTTGCACACCAGCTGGCCACAGTAGGCTGTGCAACACTGGGATGTCCCCAGGAGCACACAGGAGATGCTGCCCCAACGCAGAGGAGACCTGGTGTGCACTTCTCTCCCCTGCATGCCTTATTTCATTCCTCTCCTGCTCTGTGTTAAAACCTCAGTGGTTTAAACCTAGCCAGCGACTAAACACCACACAGCTGCTCACGCACTTCCCCCACTCCGGTGGGAGAGGGGAGAGAATTAGGAGGGTAAAAGTGAGAAAACTCATGGGTTGAGATAAAGACAGCTTAATAATTGAAATAAAGTAAAATAGTAGTAGTAGTAGTAGTAATAATAATAGAATATACAAAGCAAGTGATGCATGATGCAACTGCTCACCACATGCTAACTGATGCCCAGCCAGTCCATGAGCAGTGATCACTGCTCCCCATCCCCCTCCCCAGTTTACATGCTGAGCATGACATCATATGGTATGGAATACCCCACTGGCCAGTTGGGTTAGCTGTCCTGGCTATTCCCCCTCCCAGCTTCTTGTGCAGCTGGCAGAGCATGGGAAGCTGAAAAGTCCTTGACTAGTGTAAGCACTACTTAGCAACAACTAAAMCATCAGTGTGTTATCAACATTATTCTCAYACTAAATCCAAAACACAGCACTATACCAGCTACTAGGAAGAAAATTAACKCTATCCCAGCCAAAACCAGGACACTCAGCCAAAGATTTAAATCAACAGCAGCTGGGAGTGTCCCATTAATCTCTGGGAAAGAAATAACACARCCATGCTTTCCTGGGGATTTAGCACACAGGTGCTTTGGGGAGTGTATTTTGGCTGGCATTGAGCATCAGTCCATGGAAAGGAGCAAGTTGCAGCTGCTGCTTTGATTTTAAGTGTGTTTTTGCTGGTGGAGATGATGGGCCCCAGGGCTGTGGCTTTGTCTCTGTGCACATTTACATCTCAGCTGCTGCCTCAAGATTGTTCTCTTTAGGTGGGACCTGTGCTCCTGAACATCTTCAATGACTTCTGAAAACCGTAAGATATATGCAACACTAAAGTCTCCCTAATCTGTCTTAGGTTGAATTTCAGACTGGAGATGGGGTGTGAGGTTCTCTTCCAGCCCTAAAAATGCATGATAAACTCCCCTTGTGCTTATATCCTCCCCTTCCTTAARGAAAATGGCATGTAGATCTCAAACCCAGATTGTTCTTCCTTCTCCTAGTTTGAGGAAGCAAACTGCCTCCTYCCCAATTTGGTGATTTCTCGTCTCTTGCCCTCTGGGCTAGATGTATGGCATGAAGGTTTCAACAAGATGTTTTTCTTGTGTTGTATGTACATAACACCATAGGCTGAAGGCAGCTTATCATAAACACCCTCAGTTACTGTTTTTTTATCACTATATGCCAATTTCCTGTTTAATTTAAAATATATCTTCCTTAGCACATTTTACTTTAAAGATGACATAAACTTCCCATAATAGAGCACGCTGGCAGTGAAATAAATCAATAAATAAATTAAAATAAAGGCAAAACATCCTCTCAAATGCATAAAACTGCAATAACTTCTACTATTACTGTTTTAAACATCAGAAGTTACACTGATTTCTGACAGCTTTCCTTGATTTACTGACAATATTTAAGTAGTGCATATTTTATAGCACTTGCTGCTACTGAGCTGAGTTTCAAAGCATTCAGCCCCCACCGCATCTGCCTGGCTTGAACACAGTGTGAGAGGAGAGCACAGCCTATAAAAGCTCAGTTCATGGGCACATTTGCCACCATATCACAGCCTATACAAGCTCAGTTCGTGGGCACATTTTCCACCGTATCATGGTCCATGATATAACCAAGGGCAAGCACAGGTTAAAAAATAAGTTGACCTATCTCTGACCAGGGCCACTCAGAGCTGTCCCACTTTTTCCTTGCAGGACTGACACGAAGCAGGAGGATGTAATCCCTTTACACTGCTGCACTAGCTGTCCCAGGAAGAAAGCAATGTATGGGATCTTCCTTCTACCTATCCACAGCRGCAGTAAAATGCCCCGGACTTACATGAGATGGGACATCCATCCTGTAGGCACTTTGGAGGCTGCTGACCTGATCCACAGATCACTGAAGTCAGTAGGATGTTTCTCATCATCTTCAGTAATGTATCCATCACGCTACAGTACAGAAGAGAGGCACTAATTAAAGAAAAGAAACAAAAGCAGCGATTCAAGCAGCATCATCTCTACAGCTCCTACCCCAGGAACATACCGCACCCAGGAGATCTGTTGTGCAGATTTTGTGGATGGGTATAATTCATATTATTTTTTCCTTTTGAATTTTCATTCGTTTGTTTTTATTTCTGCTGAGGAGAGTTTCTAAGCATCTTTTTCTTGAAAGCCTGAAAACTTTTCAGGCTGTACGTATTGGGGGGTGTGTGGATAGACTGGCAATGCTGCCACAATACCGCCTGGGAGACATACTTCATGATCGTATTCTTCTCAGTTCCCTGCCATGGCCAGTCCAGACTATCAGAAAACAACTCACCAGCAGCTTCTACCAGAAAAGAGGCATTTTTCTGCCTTGCACTACCATTGTGATACTGAAAACTATGGCCCTGAGACAGCACAGTCCTGAAGGATATTTAATTAACAGAATCCATACAATTACTAATTAGAATTACTAATTGTTGTTATATGGAAGATGCTCAGAAACCACGGATGGCAGCATAAAACTCAAAAAAACCCCAAACCCAAAAACTGGAGCTTCAGATTCTTCCTGTTTTGGTGCAGCAAAGCTTATGCCCATTCTTTCCCTGACACCTTGCAAAGCAATTCATGCTCCTTCAGAAAGGCTCCCTCCTCCTGGGAGGCACCTGCCCTCACTCCTGCCACCGATGCTACAGCAGAGGTGGTCAGACTGGTGGGAGCAACACGAAGCAGGCAGAAACAGGTGCAAGGATCCATCCCTGTGTCTATTCACAATGAAGAGGAAACAGCTAGAAACAGCTTTTCAAATGCCTTAAATGCCATTTTCTAAGCATAATTACAACACATGCCAGAGGCTGCCCATCTTGACAAGGGTGAACATACCTTTGCAAAAGCAGCTAGGAGCCTCACTAGCTCTCTGGCGTTTCTCACAGCAAAAAGTGATTGCTCTGACCCTCCTATGCCACCTCCTGTGGAGCATCCTGCTGAGAAATATCATTAATGCAGCAGCCCCACTGAGAGAGAATCCAGTGTCAATTCACCGCACAGGAACAGCACCTCAGTGCCAGACACTTCTATCATTGGCTGCAAACATCTCCATCCAGTCTGATTTTTCTCTGGAAGGGATAGTTATGGAATCTCGCTGTGTGTACCCTTGCCTTTCCACCCAAAGGCCACTTTTTAACCTCTGGCAATTTTTGTCTAAACACAACAGATGGATCTCTCACAGGCACTTAGATCCTACACATGTGTGACAGAGTTGGCTTGTAGGTAGGGAAAAAATTCCTCTCTCTCCTCAGCCCCTGAAGAAACATCTAGTGAGCTTTATTAAGCATCACCACATCTGCACAGGAAAAAGGCAGWGGAAACCAAGCTTCATTACTTCCTGCATGTGCAAAAAAGCCTGGTTTGAAATACCTATTTGCAATGGTCTGGCTGGGCAGCCCACTCCTGGAGAGACTGCAATGTCAGTGGATTAACTGTGTCACAGGTCCTGTGGATTATAAAGATGCTCTGCCTCAGTGGATGAAGATCCTTGCTTTTGCACATGGACCTCATCTTGACTTTCTCCACAAAGAAATGAGAGGCTGGGATTTGTGGTGTGATGACAACTAAGATGTTTCTAAGAAATCCCTGATGTAATGCATGACTTGCATTTATTTGTCCTGATCTGGTAAAGGGCTTTACATGGATAAAAGACTGATTGGGTCCGATSGACCATCTGCACATATCCAAATAGACACAGGGGTCCAAGGCTGTTTCTCTGCACACAAGAAATTTCTATGCACATTAAAAACTCCCATGTTGCCTGCATCAGTAACGCATCTGTGACTCTGGAAAGACAGCTAGTCATACACAAGATATCCAAATACTGGAATATGAAGATGACTGGAGTGTAAGGCTGGGTTTATCAAAAGTCTATTGCAGGCAGATGCTCTGCAGACTTCAATGAATACTTTACATTTCAGTTCTTTTCAAATGCAGCTCTGTAAACAGTGAATAGTCCCACTGTTAATGACTGGCTTTCTGTATTTATAGAAAGCCAGATGTTATTTAGCTATGGTGGGATTTAACAAGTAGTCTAAGAACTGAGGGCTTTTTTTTTTTTTTTTTTTTAAATTCCCAGCAACTATATCATTGAAGTTTTGTTACACCAACAGCCCCAAATGAAAGGGCATATCTACTCAAGGCTCAGCAGCACCAGCATGAAACAGGACAAGGAGTGATGCTTTTTCTAGGATAAGTTCTGTGATTTTGAGCTCAGGTCTCCTTTCTCCAGTAGAAACAAATACTCTAACCCTGCAGTGATTCCTTGTAAGTTAATCCATCTCCTCTCCCACTCTTTCCTGCTTTGAGCACAAACTCTCTGAATAGAGTGAGTATTCCCACAACAGATATGTAGCAGTACGTAGCAGTGTCAGCAACATTGGGGTTCTATTGTTGGCAGCATCATTTTTGGCATTGCTATGATGCTGATAACAATCATAGACCTCTTTCTACCAATCCAACTGGCTGTGGTTTCTGCCCATATATTTGCTGACAGCAGGATTTTGGTCCCCATCAGCTTTGGGTGCCTGTTGCCCATGTCACACACTCTTCTTCCAAGCAGCTATTGCCAAGACTCAAAGCAGAGGTGAGGAACAGACAAGAGGGTAGGGAAGAGTAAGCAAATGAACAGCAAAAGGAGAGGTAAAGAGGTCCTCCTGTTTAATTTCCCACCCACTGCAAGAGAAAAGAATTGCTAAAAAAAAAGAGGGGTCTGCTGGCTCTGGCATGCTAGATGTTACTTTGATAAATGCTGATAACAGACTGACGAATATCAGCTATTAAAACTCTAAATCTTGACCCTATAGGACAACAGTCTTCACCTTTGCAACCCTCAGAWTAGGTGGCAAGGCTCTGCGCTGCTGGAGCTGCAGCCGCCCACAGCACCCAAGCAGCATTTTCTTTGTGATGCTGCAATCTTCCTAGCACACCTCTGCTGAACCAGCTCTGCTGAGACCAGGGCTAACTCAGGCAGCTTTCCAAAAGGCCACTTCAGCTTGCAACGTTCTGTTATTTAGGAGGCAGCATCGCTCCCTTTGATAACAGGAAGCCCATTAGCTCTCCCCATCCTTCTCCCGCCCATGGGGAGCGAGAGGCTGGGGTCTCGTTACTTTTGACATTGAGCTGCCGGAGGACTTCCTCTTCCGTTTGAGACTGAAGGAAATTTGGCTTTTCAGGCACAAAACCCAGCCTTTTGTTCATCCCAATGAGGAACCCTGCTCTGGTTGAGAAGGGGCTTTCATTTTAAGCGAGCTGAATTTTCTATGGAGGGGTGCTATCATCACTAGCTTTTGCAAGGCTCTTTATAGCAGGTTGAGCTCTTTTCTTTGTGGGTTTTTCTCTTGCCTCCTCCAAGAGGTCCTGCACAAATACATTTATGGCATTTTGTCCCTGCCCTGAGCCTTACACACTGTAAGTATTGCTGCTTTTTCTCAGTCGGCATCTGGCTGGGTATGTGCAGAAATACAGTCCCCCCCTTTCAAAACCTAAAACTGATTTCTTCCCTTCGCCCAAGAAACGTTCCAGCAGATATTAGCACAAGGCTGACAAGGCTACCTTTCTCTTTGGGTTTACATTGAATGAGGCAGAAATCCATACCTCAATTCTGTGATATACGTAGCTCATGCTATCAGCATGTCAGACTAGATTTAAAGAAAATACATGATCACATCTCCTAAGGGATCTTGAAGCACAAGCTAGAAATGGTAGACCATCTGACCCCAGGTTAGGGAGAAACCTGATCATAGGAGCTGTGTTTGCCCTGCTGCCTTCAACTTCTCATTTTGCAGCCTGTCTTTTCTTATGCTCTTTTCCTCTGTTCCTTCAGACTGCAGCATTCAGGCTTTTTGTTCGCTCCTTTAGTAGGTAGAGTACATTGATGCCTCTTAACACACTGCCTCTACCCCATGGGATAAGAAGGRTGTCAAACAGTGGCCAGCCTCTTTGGGTTCAGAAGGCACCATACTCTGTTAAATGACATGCTCACTCTGCAGGTGAAGGCACTGGAAAATAGTTCAGAAACCAAAAGGAAGCAAAGCAAGGAAATGTCATAAATTTGGAGCTGAAGAGCTTGCTGCCCTGTTCAGCAGAACAGTATTTTCCTTGTCAGGCAGCAAGTCATCATCTGACAGCTTCACAACAGCAGCTATTAGCTGGTTCRTGCTCCTTATTCCTTGCCTTCTCCTCATTTATGCTCAGTTGATTTTGCTGTGCAGAGGAGTCACAGGCAGATGAACCTGTTGTTGTTAAGAGCCTGGTTTCCAATCTTGAAACSCTCTGTTCATGCACCTACATTTGCACTTAGACCTAAAATTGGCACTTGACACCCACTGAAAGAGGTAAGTGTCAACAGGCTTTCTGAATAGCTAATCAGTGTGCAGGTGTTTAATTGCTGAATTAAGAACCTGATTTTGAAAACTGAGCTCTAAGTGTCTGTATTTCTATAGCCAACTTTAATACTGCCTTCAGAGTTTTGCCATGGGAAAATAGTCTGTCTGGCTACGCAAGACAACTCCCACACTTTTTAAGTGCTCAGCCCCATTGCTGTGCCTCTACCTAGCACCAAATTCCCATCCCGTTTTCCCCAGGTGCCTCCTGTTGAGGGAGACATGCACTGGAGGTGCTGCAGGTGACTAACTGGGGTTCATACCTCTGTTACCATTTCAGGGTGGCTTTTCACCTGCTCTGAGTGGCTTGTTTTTGTTGAAAGACTGGAAATGGCACTTGAGCAATCAACTGCATTTTTTTTTCTTTGTAATTCAAAGACAAAGCAGTAAGAGTACTCATGATTGAAATTAAAGCTGGAAGAGGTCAACTAGGAGTAAAGCACAAAATTTTTAATGGCAAGAACCAGTAAGCAGCAGACATACCAGAAAATACTGCGACTTCTCTCCTTTTAAATTCATATACTCAGGACCATTGATCTTCACAGAAATTATCTTTTAGGTAAATGAAGATTGTCAGGTTCACTGACAAGAGTAACAGGATGAAATTTTGTGCCGTATATTTTGAAAGAGGCTCAGTGGATGATACTAGCTCCATGCTTCTTCTCTGCACATTCCTATACCAGACTTGTGTTTGGATGTTGATGAGTATCATGTCATAAGTGTGTTTTAGGACTTTTTTTTTAACTAAGTGCTGATATAATATTGGCCATTGCTAGCCCATAATGCCAATCAACTACTGAAAAACACTATCTTTCTACCTCAGCATTTGCCTTTCCATGCACACACATAAGCCTAAATTTGACAGCAACAATGTCAGTAAATGCCCAGACTTCAAAGGCTGTAGGTAATAAACATTCTTAGATTCATTACACACTGAAAACAAATGGAGTAATTTACATACTTAGATTTATACATGCACTTAAACATACCTGAGTGAAGCAAGACCTCAGGCTGCAGAATCCCAGACCTCTGCAGATGGCTGAAATCCAGGGCAGTACTAGCCAGCTGTTAGAAATGTTTTCTTTGTGCCTAAGCAGAATTCCTCTTGTTGCAATTGCAAACTGTCACACCTTGTCCCATCCACCATACAGAGACAGCTGATCTCCTCCCTCTTCACAACAGCCTTCATATCTGGCCACATGGCACAACTCAAATACAAGGCACAAGAACAAAACGTGAGTCCAAACTCTGATCTCAGTCACCTCCTCAGGCAACATAACTATCACCTAGCACATGCAATACTTCTTATAGTAGAGGGTCTTTTTCCATCAGACCATTGCTGTGAGAGTGACCATATTTGGCTCTGTATTTTATATTATTCTCTTCTGACTTTCTCTTTCCTTTTCAAACACAAGTCCTTTTTTTCTTTTTAAGAGATGTCCTTCCAACGCCACTGTATCATGCTTTACTATTTTGGACAATTGCCTTTGTAAGGAACAGTCAATAAATCTACACTGCTGTTACAGATAATTCTTCCCATCCTATATAGCTTCTACTCAAGGTCCCGAAGTATTTCCTCACTCCCACAACTTGGTTTGTCCTTTCAGCAAGCCACAGCTCCCTCCTTTACTCTTTTCTTATGTTGAGACTGCACTCCATTTCTGAAATGATTCCCCAAGATCTCCTGAATAGAAAAATTATGAATTGGCTCACCAGGAGGTGGCAGTTGTATTTGAAGGAGAAACTGGAAAAGCATCTAGCCATGTGTGGCACAGGTCCAAAGATTTGTACCAGTCTTTCTTGACTTCTGATCAAGCCTTGGGATATAACCCTAATTTCAACCGTTAGACCCAAGTTTTTCTACTAAATCACCCCTGATCATACAAAATAGACTAGATGAAATTATACAGGCATCAGAGCATCTAGCACTACCTATGTCTTCACAGAGGACATGTGGAGAGTTGCCCCAGATAGTGACAGCAAAGCCCTGCCCAGCCCACTGGCTATTGTCATGATTGTAATGAGAATGGCATGGAACCAAATCAAGTTCATTTATCTCTGACTTATGTTCCTCACACCTCAGTGAAAAGTCTGTGTAGCCTCATAACAGCAAATAACTCATCCTTGGGGATGAAGTTATCTGAAGGGGCACCCTCATGGTACAGTCCTATTTGGCTGGTGAGGCCAAGCCAGTCTCCTACACAGACAAAGCCTTTTAACTTTGAGTGCCTGAGGGCTAAATTCACATTCCTTTTTTCTTTCTAGGTAAACTGTTCCCCTCTTCCTCTCAAGCATCAGCTACATGTCTTCCACACTGCTGCATGCTCTTGGCAGTAGCTTAGCTCCCTGAGACAGACTTAAGAAAATGTTTGCCCCTTTGCTTTAAAAGTAACTAATGATCATAATAGCAATGACAATAGAGTTAGCTTTTACAGTGCCTTGTGGCTCCTCCCTACTTTTCTAAAGTTGTTATTTTAATACAAATAGCAAGTACATTACCTTTAGTAACATAATGCATCCCATTTTGCTGAAATATATACTGAAATTATTCCAAGTTATTCTAGATCTTGTTGCTACTTATTTTCTAGCAATTTTTCTATAAAGTATACAACCCCTCTTTATTGTATGTAACTTGCTTTCTGCACAGTACTTCTTGTTTAAATTTAGCTCAGTCTTACCTTATACCCATTTAACTTTTCTGAAAGTTTCAGAGCAGAGATATCATCTATTCCCTTTATTTCTTACACAGATGCCTCTCTCGAGCAGCTCAGTGAAGACTCAGACAGTGGCTAATTCAACCTTCTGGGTCCTCTGGAGCTTTGATGTGCTGTCAGAGCAATGGGAAAGCCATGGCTAATCTGAATCTGATAAGGGATTTAATATCAAGCTCAGATGAAATAAATCAAATTGAAAAAAGATGGCATCAAATGCACATGGTGGAGAGATCATGGGGGGTTAATTGGCAACCTTTCCCTTTGATCATGATCCAAGCATCACTGAACCTAAAAGCCAGATGTTTGGTTTGCTACCTTAGGAAGAGGCAAGGGGTATGCACAGTCATTAAAAAAATAAGTCAGTCATGATTTTTTAAATGCTACCTATAATGCAAGAACTTTTAAAACTTTCTTTGTAAAAGTCTACTCAAAGGCCTTTGAAATCAAGCAGGCCACAGATGAGGTGAATTTAATAGATTATTTGGGTTGTATGTGACTTTTCTACGTCAAAGTTCTCTTTAGATAATAAAACATTGACTACTTTCATTCTCTTTGGTTCATATTTTTTTATTTTAAAACATAACTATTCTTTCAGTAAGAAATTTTTTAAAGCACACATGTGGTAGCACACACCTAATTATATTCTGAGGACAGATATGCAGGAAGAAAATCTGCTTTGTGGCCCACCAGCAGCATTTCTGTGCCACACTCCACACACTGTGACGTGCTTTCCTTTAAATGACTCTCACGCTGCTCAGTTCTGTTTTTCCACACCTTTTTACACTTGACAGACAGTTCAGTCATTAACACTAGTGACTTGCGTTCTTCTATAGGAAAGATAGAGGTTTATGATTGTAGGACAGGACCTAAAACACTGCTGCACATATAATCAGGTCTAGTCCAACGAAGCAAGATGCAAAGGAGCAGTGCTGGAGAAGTATGTTAGACATCCCACTGAGCTTTTTCAAGTATCTCCAGTTTGAAGCAACTAAACACACTTATCAGGCTAAATATAAGTAGATGCACACAATTTTGTTCTCCAGTTTTAGAAATAGCCAAGTCCTCTGCCATGCGAGTCCTGTAAGACATGAGCCTGTGGCAGATGGGACTTCACAAGGGCCAGCGGTTTTCTAAGCCCTGCAGCTGGAGGTAGCAAAGTGGCAATCAGTGCATYCAGTTCCAGCACTGACCATGGCCACTCCATATTTAACTCTAGAAGGACCTAACAGTTGGTGGGATCAAGCCAGGACAGACTTGCAACCAAAGTTTGGGTTTTTTTAGTGATATATGCTTGTTTTCTCTGGACATTTTAGTTGCAGGTATTTCTCTGATCCATCCAAAGAAATGCAGTTACTATCGAGGCAGGCTAAATAGCCATAATTCCAGAAAATATATAGGCTAATTCTGTCCTCAAGGTACGAAATAGGGGAATCAAAGTGCTGCCTTGGATGGCAAGTTCTACTTGTGGCATCCCTGCCAACCTCCTCCCCTGTATTTTTGCCTGCTCCAGAGATCACCCTAAAAAGAATTCAATCATTACCTTAAAAATTCAGAACTTGTGACCAATAACCTATTGTAAACAAACCCATGCAGTGTATCTCTAGAACAGAACAATTATAAGTCTTTTGATGAGATCCTTGCAGAACAGCTCATATTAGATGGAAGAGAAATGCTCATTCTCCACAAAAACATCTCCTAGAGCTTTTTAGAGGTCTGAACACGTGAAACSTGGGATGGAAGCCCCAGCCTTTTTGTAGTTTCCAGCATCAAAAAGCTGGTTATAAGATCCACTCAGACAACTGCTAGACAAGCCTGGATAACAATCTGAGTTTCTGGTGCTCGTCTGAACTGAAGCACCCGAACCATTTGACMTTTTCTCATCATTAATTATTTTAGCATCAACATTAATTGCCTACACAACGCATGGATTTGACAGTACATCGAGGACTCGGCCTGCCTTCTTTGTAGCTGGCTAGCTGGGGATGCAACTGCTTTGCCATTCTCATTACTATTCTCATCAGGCCAGACATGAAATAAAAGCAGCAACACTTTTTCCCCTCCAAACACAGTCTGCTGTGGGTGCAAGTCAGATCAGATAGTTACCAACAAGAGAGAAAATGAACTCAACTGGCATCATGACAGAAATCCACAGACAGCATTTTTTCCCTTTTAATTATTATCTTCAAAGATAAATGCAGGGACATTAAGGCAGGCTTAGAAGACGTGGCACAATACCTTTATACAGGGTCTCACTGCAGGGACCAATTTGCAAAAATTAATACAAACTGGAGAAAAAGTAATAATATTCAACAGATGTAAAGCAAAACCATACTGAAACAAGGAAGAAAGGACAATAGGATTCTTCTTTCACTGCAAAGAAAGTGCATCATTAACACTATGAGTAACACCAAAGTTAATCCAGGCTCAAACAACTCCAACAGCTCAGCAGCCAGAACAGTAACCCAGTGTGCATTATACCTATAATTACAGCCTCCACAGCTCCCACACGTTCCAGATGTGCACGATTTATGTGCTCTGCTCAGCAAACTGATAACATTTTAACCCACAACATGCATATCTCATGGTTCACATCCCTCATGTGTCTTCCCCTGTGCTAACTTGCTGGAGGATGTGAATCCACAATAGCTCCCAGTTTGAAATTCCCCTTTGGCAGCTCAGAGCGAAGGGAGTGTCTGCTCATGTCCAGACCTGGTCAGCATTGGGTTATTCCCCCTCTCCCCCACAGCTTGTCCCCAACCTCCTTTGCTTTTGCCAGCGATCTCAAACCATCATTCTCCAAACCAGTTCAGGACCGGGGCAGCAGAGACTGACCAGGTAAATGGGTTAATCTTGGTCTGTTTGTTTTACTAAACCAGACTGGGTGCAGTTACATAGTGGTTGTGTTGGCTGTATGAAAAGAATGACACCTCCCAGCAAGAGCTGAAGAGAGGGAAGGGAGCCCAGGATGGGGGAGTGAATGGCTTCATCCATAAAGCTGCAGCTGGAGCAGGATGCGTAAGCACAGCCTGGATCCTGCCTTGCAAGACCTGCACTCAGCCCTTCCTAACTCAGCATGACAGATGAATAAAGCGAGCAATACTGAAGCTATTTCCTTCTGCAGGGATTGGCAGGAGGTTGGCAGCCTGACTCTCTTCACACAACCAAGTCAATCTTTTGTACAGGGAAGAAAGGTTTGAAACTCTGGGGTTTAGGAATCTAAAATCCCACTAATTTTTTTGTGCCCAGGAGGCAGGGGAATGCAAGCCTCGGAGGAGATTTTCACATTTCCCTCAGACTCCAAGGAGGACAGCAGAGATACTCTATGGTGTAATCAGCTTCCTGCTGCTAGAAGGGCATGGAGGGCCTGGTCCAAGATGCCCAGAAGTCATCAGAAAGGCTAGCTTCAGCAGCCAGACAAGCCAAACTGTACTTCTGGACTCTGCTTAAATATAGTCTAATAAGCTACAGCAGCTAGCACAGGAACATCTCAAAGGCCCCATTTTCCTGCAGAAAGGCAATATTTCATTTAATCAGCTAGTGAGCCAGCAACATTGCTCCCTACTCCAGAGCACTTGATGACAGTTTTTCTGTCTGTACCCATGGCACATACCAGATCTACACAACTACCCCTGTGCCAGCCCTCTCCCAGCTTGAGTTTGGGTTTCTTTTTCTGAGGCTTCACTGCAGTATCTCCCTGTTTCTGCCCCTATGTCTTCCTTAATACACAGCTAAGAAAAAGCAAACACATACTCATTGCCATGCTAGCCTTCTTCCAATAGAATATTTTTGCCAGCCAGATCTGGACTGTTGCAGGTTGGCAAAGCAAACACCAGATGTCTGCTACTCATATCATCCCAGAGGCACGGGAAGGATCTGAGGGACCACAAGGCTCTAACTAGCGATGACCTGAACACATTGACACCATCTTGTAGCAATACAGATGAAATCCCTGTAACATTGGACTAGCTGTTGTAAACTTCAGGTTTGTGTCACTTTTCCCTATACCTTTTCTCCTGTAACTAGATCAAGTTTCCAGGTCATGGTGGCAGCTTCTATTTAGATGTTTAAAAGGCTTTGAAGTTCTATTTTTTCAATTTATCCCCAATTTCTGGGGGGTTCATCTCATCTGCTGCAGTTTAATAGCAAGCCAGCAAACATTGCAGCCCTGAAGCTGGAGTTACTTTGATGTCCCACCTATGGTGCTGGTGGCTGTTCAGCAAGTAGCCAATAACTAACTCCACTCATTTTCCCCAGCCAAGGAGAAATCCCAGCTTCAACTTATCATGTATTATTAGCAGAGGTTTTAGGCATACCTTTATTCTCGCTTTTGTTTAGAGTGTTTAGCACCCCAGTGACACTTAGTTGTTCTGCCAACTGACTTGTGTCTTCTCGGCTGCAAACAAAGAAGGTGATAATTTGAAATGTTTGCACTTAATTCGTCACCTGTAATGGTGTTTGTGTCACCTGAAGCCTGTACCACAATGTGGCTCCAGTTTCTCCACTCATGGCAAATATGAACCACATGTACACTGGAAGGAATACCTGTGTGTGTTTTAGCAGAAAACAATATCTCGGCTCTTTGTTACCCTCCTTATGCTTTCTCAATGGTTCCCCCAATACACTCACTGCTGCTGTTTAAAAAAAGCTTCAAAGTGTTTTAAGGCTACCCCCTACTTTTGCAATTCAACCCATTTGCTACAGCTTGGTGTATTTTCCTAAGCACACTCTGACTAGTAGATAGTTGGCCCTTTACTTTCTCTTACAGCAGCTTCAAAGCTAACACGTGCCAAGGCAGATGAGAGGACCTGGCCCAAGCAAATCTTGAGTGCAGAGATAGAAACCTTTTGTCTGGGTGCCATCTTCTCCTCTTTCCATCATATGAACATCACTCCACCCCTCCAACTCTCTTGTCCTCCATCCCCAACACATCTAAGCCAGCCATGGACAGACCAGCAGTCCAGCTTACTGTGCCAGAAATGAGTAATTAGAGCTCTACTACTAAGATGCAATCCCTAGAAGCTTCAGCTCTAGAAACGGAGCTGCAGTCGTAGGCAGGACAGGCAATCTGCACTCTGGACCTGTAGAAAGTCCCTGGTTTGAGGAGGAGGGGACAGAAAAAGCCATTGCTGCAGGCAGGCTGAAGAGACTCTGGAAACTTGCTTCCAGGCAGAGTGGGTGGAAAGAGGAAGAACTGGGAAGTGCCCGAGGTCTCAGGTAAGGTCAGAGGAAAGTCAAGTATAAAATATATAATTTCTGAGTCTTAAACAGAGATCCAATCCACCCACTCATTCTGTTTAGGAGCAGGAAACCTGTATCATCATCTGCTCTGAGAAATACCTGTGTCAGACATGTGGCTCCACAGGAGAGAAAACCTGTATTTACTACTCAGTCAAAAATGGCACTAAGCCCAGAGTGGTTAACTGCCTACTTGCTGGTCCATGCTCGCAAAACCAAAACAACCTTCCCCCCAAAAAGCCCACAAACACACACAGGTATAGCTCTTACCTATGCAACCATTTGCTGGATCAGGTGCTGTCTGTCCTCATAAAACCAGCATAAACATGGCCTTGTGTTCCCCACCTGWTTTAAGGGAAATGTAATCCTACATATGGCAAGGAGATCCTACAGTGCACAGATTTGGTACAAATGAGTGAAGTCACCTCCACACCTACCTGCCAAGGCTTGCTATAGTCAGAGAGATGGATGATTTGGATTCCCAGGAGGATGAACCTGCTTCCCTTCTTTGATTAAATATCTCATATATTACATGCCTAAAGTTTGTATGCTGTGATTATCCCTTTTTTGGAGATACAGTTCCTGACAAGTAGGTATCACCGTCTGAAAGAAACTTGAAAAGCTAAGGGTAAGTGGAGAGGGTGGCACAGAAAGGTAAAATGCCCTCTCCAAGGCATCCAAGAAATTGTTAACTGTGCCAAGTTATTGCCTGTCTTCTCTACTCCCTCATGCTGCCTTTCAACATGAATCAGCCATCTGGCTTTCCCTTTGCTTGTGCTTTGCTATGCCAGCAGAGCTCAGCTCCACCACGTGCACAGAGCTATATTTAGAGGGAAATTACTTCAGCCCTGTCCGGCCAAACAAGCAGGAAAAGGGTTTCTGGAGGCATCGCTCCTGCACAACGGGATAGGGACGGCAGAGCTGACCCTACTGCTGGGCATGCTCCATCTGTGACCTCCAGCCCCTCCAATGCCTCACCTGCACAGTTGTGGGATGGAAGGCAGTGTGGTACCTGATGTAAAAGCAAACCRTAATAAAAAGTAGAAAAATAGAAAGAAAGGGCAGCTGCTGTTGTGTGCTTTTCCAGAGTGCTCAGGGGAAGAGGGAGCTGGTCAGCCTCTTGCTGCAGCCCTCAGTGTCTAACAAGCAGACCATCCTGCTTGCTCTCTACAGCTCATCACATTCAAATTATTTTCTTAACAGTGGCTACCTGCTGGGACTATGTCTCATGGTGTCATTACACATGCCTCCATGTCTTATGAAGGTTTTTTTTCTTTTCCCTCAAATGCAGTATGAGCACACATCACTGCAGCCTCTCTCAGCTTGCTTTCCCTCCTCTGTCTGAGTACACAAGGACAAATGCTCTGTATACCTGCACCCCTTGCACCTCACTCTTAACGGGGGTTGCAGTGTTGCTTTGGAGCAGGAGGGGAAGAGGGATAGGGAAGCATAATGAAGCAGGCTCCTGCCAAGCCAAGCACAATGCAAACAAAAGAAAGCGTGTAGATGGCAGAGTGCATTTGCAAGCCTGAGAGACTTCACAGTAAAATGCCTTTTCTTCTTTCTTGTTGTCTTCTTGTTACAGTGAAATAGCAACCAGAGAGGATTCTCCTGCAAGTTTTGTGCTGTCTTTACTGACAGCTAGATGATGTCTTGATTTGGAAACCCAAAGACCGCATCAAACAGGATCTGAAAGGCTTTTTCTCCCATTATATGCAGCAATCTCTTTATTTTGAAAAAGATATGCAATCAGAAAGGCAGCTGTCAGCAGACACCAGTCCAGGTGCTGAATTAGGGTCAGTGGACTGTGTCCTTGCAGGTACCTGCCCTTCCTGCTGGAGGGGACATGCAGGGCATGACCATGGTGCACCCTTGGTACCCTGCCAGGTCCCAGAGACAGGGTCTTAAGTGCATCTGTAAAGAGTGAATTGCTAAGTTTATGGGCGCTAGACTTGAAACAAGAGGAATTTCATTATCAGGGAAAGACCAATGTGATATTAAAGGCGAGGTGATGATCATCCCCACTTGGGATTCCAGAAACTCCCTCTTTTGGATATGGGGCCAATAGGGATTGCTACTGGGACTCTATTCCTCACACTCTGCTTCCCTATCCCTCCTGACTCTGAGGTGGTTTTCCCCTAACTGCTTGGACTGTAAAYGCTCTGGCACAGACTAATCTCTACATCCTCTTTGCCCAGCGATGCTGATAGAGGGCCACCACCTTAGTGCAAGCCCACCTGGCCCCTTCCTTGTAGGAAGCAGGAAATATCATGCTTCAACACAAGTAACAAGAAAATTAAAAAAATCTCCCTGGTTCTCATTGGTTTTTGTGCAGACTCTGGTCATCAAAACCTATTAACGTGAAGTATATTAGCTTCAAAAGTCACAGCAGCCAAGACTACGCAGGTGGACAGTGGTCTCACTGCRCTAATTCAGCCTTGTATAATATCTGCCAAAGAATTGCCAACTCCCCTTTCCCTTAATGCTTTAAAAAACCCAAAATTTAAAAAATAAAATGCAAAAATGTAGCAAAATAATGAGTACAAAGGTGTATTTATCCTTTTCTTAAGCACACGGACCATCCTTTTCTCTCTCCTTTTAATCTCTCAAGCTCATCTGACTGCAAAACTCAAAAGGCATCAACTAGCATCAACTGAGTAACTTTTACTATCGTTTCCCCTCCTCCCCTCAATCAGCAGATGCAACTTTCCTCTGGAGCAGCAAAGCTTTACAACTTTCAAAAAATAATTCCTAGTAAGGAAAAGTGAACAAGCTGCCCTTTCTTTTTCCTTAAGTGGCTCCCAGGGCATCTCGAGAGGAGCTCCTGTGGGTCTGAACTCAAGACAACATCACGCCCTGTGCAATAACCCCTCTCAGGAGCCCACTGCAGCCCAAGTATGACCAGAGAGTATATGAGATCCTGAGGCCCCAGATTTCATCCCTAACCCATAAGGAGTCACCCAAAATCATCAGTCCCCATAAACTCAAAGTTTATCTCCTATAAAGGGCACTTTGCCCCTGGGGACTTCTCTCCAGAAACACCTGCCTGTGAATGGACAATATTCAATTCTTTATGTCTTTGTCCAAAGCTGATGCTTTTGTCAGAACAGCTGACAGAGAATCTCCTCTGCATTATTCAGGTACATTGACCAACAGTCAGGACTTAAAAGGTACCATCTGGTTGGTAGGGTTTTTTTTTTGTTTGTTTTTTTTGAGTGTGGCAGGCAGTATATAAATATGTTTCTTTTGGAACCCAACCAAAGATTAGTTTAATAGGAATGCACCCCAGGAGGCACCAAGTCCTTTGCCTGCTGAAGGGTGGGCTGGCATTAAAGCCTCTCCTCCATCACCCTTAGAGTTTCTGCTGGGGGGTGATGCTCACACACAGCTCCCTCAGATGTGTTGCCTGTTGTCACATGACCATATGAGGATCACCTCCTAACTGTAATATTAGCCAGATGTTCAAAGCATGATACAGGTATCCTGCTTCATGTCCCCTCTCTGCTTTCTCAGTGACCATCACAGCTCATCCGAGAAGATGGGTAGCAAACTGAGTAACCAACAGCAAAGGTGACTGTCATGGAAAACCACACCTGAAGATGCTTGGGACTGAAAACTGACAGTCTAAAGCACTAATTATTTAATCAAGTTGAAAGCACTTTACAGGATTTTTTTTTTTCCTGTGCAATTGTCCAAGCAAGCTTATTTTTTAAAGAGTTATTTAGGTTACCAATGGATTTTTATTTAAAAAAAGAAAATATCAACCTGTTATCACAGAATACCATTACAGAAAGCATGTCTGCAGGGTCAAATAGCATATGAAATCTACCTAACAGAACTCCACTTCAACAGTCATTTTCATCGAGCTCTAAATTGATTGACAAATTGTTCATCGGGCACTCAGACATGTCTATCTTTCAGAAAAGAGAAGGAAGTGTAAGGTAGCCTCTGCTGATTTTTATGCCCAGACCATTTTCCTCCCCAAAAGTGTATTGCATTCAAAGAATCCCATGCAAAGAAAAGTAATAAAATACTACTTCTGCTGACTTGTATAAAAAAACCTTTTATAAGGTTCAAATTGTGATTATAGAACTGAAATATTGCTAGCCCACTAGTGGTTGGGAAAAATATATATAAATTGCAGTTCAGTGTTTTACAACAATTATATTTTAGCTCTTAAACTGACTTGCAATCCTGACAGATTTACTGCAGATTCAAATTAACATACCATAGCTGAATCTTATTGTTGCCATAACTTTTATTCAAACAGTCATATTTCCAATGGCAGCAACTATACTTTTACTGTTGGATAATTTTTGCTAAGTAAAATAAATACCCTGTTAGATTCTGGCTTTTGCCTGGAATTCAGCTGAGAACGCTACTGCTCAGCACCAAAAGTTAAATTTCACTTACAAGGAAATCGTAGCACCGTGTATTTTTGCAGTTTGGGGGCTGGAGGTAGTAGTAACTTAAGAGTGGGAAGAGGGCTGGAAAATAAAATCAATACACTTTTCTGGGCTGGGAGCTGTTGCCTGCTGACATAAAAATGAGTGATGTTTCTGGGTCACCCCTGTAGGACCCCACAGGTTTTGGAGCAGCTCAGCATAGGCAGGCAGTGCCACCCACTCACCTCCTTGTGCTGCTGGTTGCCTTTGGTCAAGCTTTGAGTGTAGGCACACTGTTGAATGCAGCTGGGTTATGGCAATACAACAAGTTACCATCAGTCAGCTCCACCTCTATAACCAACCGTGCACACACCTGCACTTGACACCAATGGTAAAGGTAAAATGCAGGGCATTGTACCTGGCAGGGGGTAAAAGCACAAGCATGGAGAGTGACTGCTATTATATACCATGCACTGTCATGAGGTTATCACATTTAAACATGTGTCCGTTTAGTTTTCTTCTGAGCTTTTTAGGGTCTCACGTAGCTGAAATAAGCTCTGCTCCTTCTTTGCTTTTTGCCATGCCCCTATTCTTGACAAGCGACTTTGGCTTAAGGATTTGGATGCTCTCAGTCTACAGACTAATACCTGGAGTTTGAGATAATTCCCATAATAAAGACTCACTTTAAAAGGTATTGAGGAGTGGTTGTGTGACAATGCCTGTTTACTTTTAAAAGGAAACAAAACCAAAACTTTGAAAAGTATGTCATAGTCATGACAAGCTAAAACCTTCTAAGGACTCAACCACGAGGTTAAAAACTAATGTTACAGTTCACCTAGCCACAGCTGTAGTATAGTGATATACATCACACAAAGGCTAGCAATTTGACATAAAACACACTGAATTCATGGCTCACAAGGCAAAGTCCACTCTCCTCTCAATGAACCAGCTCATCCACACCTTGCAGCACTTACACTCTGACAAAGTGAAGTTTGAGGCCAGTATTTGGAAGGATATCTGAAGATCTCATTTGTCTCTACATAATACCCAGACTTTACAGTCAAATTAGCAAATCTAAAACTGGCAAATTCCAGGTGACTTTCAAGCCTCACTGTTTAGGCACTCAAACTAAAATACTCAAAATCATCAGTTGTTCAACATGATTGATTTGTTCTGAATGGGGAGAGATGTCTTTGCAGTTTTGGGTCAGGTTCAAATGCATCCAGCTTCTCCATAAAAATAAAATAATGCTACCATGATTTGACAGACAGTATTTCCAAGCCTGCAGTTAAAATGGACACTTCCTCAGCTGTGAAGTCTTCCTCTGTCTTCGCTGCTAAGAAGCATCACATCATTACCTTGGACCAATGCTAACAAAGGGAAATTTATTATTAAATTCAACAGATGACTTCATTATAACCTTGTTGGTCTGTTGATAGTTTATACATGTTAACATACACATACATCAGCCAATCTTTACCATTTGTCAATTTGTATGTCCCATATATCAGTACAGATGGGAGAAAAGTTATTATGTCCAATGTCCCTTGCTTACACAAAAAGTTCTTACTGAATTTGATGTTTCAAATCACACACTTGACAATTTTATTGTTGTCAGTGATAAGGAAAAAAGCTCAAATGAAACCAATGTCCTCTGCTGTCAAAGACAAGGGTATCTCATGTCTTGAATGCCATCACAGGCAGGAAATTGCCTGCCCTGGTTTCAAAGAGAGATTTCTGGAAGAAGAGGGAATGACTTCTTGACAAACCGCACTCTTTTTGAAAATTGTCTGTCAATCAAGGAAACCAAATCTGCGATTAGATGTTAACTCTTTCAAGTTGACCTAATGTTGTCCACACAGCATATTTAGGTGCTTTCTTTAGGACAACGTTATTTGTCAGAGAGTAGCTTAGTCTGGTTACCTTTTTTGGCCAATGCCACCAATTTGCCAGTGAACTCCTTGACTGTTTTAGTCACCACTTATTTATCACCTCTCACTCCAAATGTGTTCATTCCCCTCAGTACTCAAATAACCCTTTGATTTGACTCAGAAGCCTGGAAAGAGGCAACAACAGTGTTCACAGTAGTTGTATGGAAACATGGGGTGCAGGAGCCAGCTGGCAAAGGCAGAACTCAATAGCACAAGCCTGGACAAGAGGAATGCTCAGCAGGGAAGTTGTGCACTACTATCTTCTATTAAAAAAAAAAAGGATCCCAACACAGGGGACTCAGACAATGTGTGTTTAGTTTGTGATTTGCAAGAATACGTCTCCCACTGACACCAGTGGGAGCTGTTTCAGTGCAGACCCTCTCTGAAAATCTGGCCCTTCTGTTTAGGAGCCCCACAGTTCCCGTTCCTGTAGACATGGGTTTTACTATTTGTGTTTGCCCAGTACCTAGAGCAATGACGCTAAGACATTCATAGCAGAAATCTCTGGGCACAACTGTAAAACAAATTTAAGTACTGAAGCTGGAAGCTGTGGAGTTACAGAAAAGAGAACAGGGAAGTTCACAGCAGCCCTTCCCTCTCCTCCACTGGAGAGCAATTGGGACTGACCAAACTATGTACCAGGGAAGTTAGAAATGAAATTTTTTTCCAAAATTGTACCGAATAAGATTAGGAAATGCTAAAATCAAAGGCAGTGCAAGAAAGCAGCATGTCATACAGTGCAAAGAGTTAGGATATTGGCTCCAGTAAGATGTTAACAAAGTCAAAACAAAATCAGTGAGTCCTGGGATTAGACACTTATGTGGCCTTCCAGAGTTGCAACGGTAAATGCTACAGGGTTATATAATCTCCTGCTTCAGGATTTAAAGTAATTGCTGTGAAAAAATTAGTATAAAGATCAGATAATCCAGTTTCTGCCCGTTCCTTTCTCCCAAGGCAGCTGAGCAAACCATTCAGGAGACATTCAAACCACTGGGAGGTAGCTCACTAAACCTTTTCACAGCGTGCTCTGGGTCTGATTGGAAGTGGGATTTCAGCCCATGCATCATTTAGCTGCTTTTGCAATTTTTGTCTCAGTTGCTCTCCACTCTGAGACCACATCTGGCAATATCTACAACCGTTTGCTACTCATGAAAATGTGATGAATACCAGGGATTGCCAAGAAGATTCATATTAAATCTAACAGCTTTATAATAGTCAATAACCTACCTGTCAGGTCAGGGTATTTTATTAAAGACCAGACTAAAGGCTTTTCTCTAACATTACATTATTGAATACCATACGTGGGCCACACAGTGGAAAAAGAGAATGTCACCTCTCCTATCTTTGTAGCTAAATAAATACATATATATGCAGGGGAAATCTACATTAGTTAGCTGCACACTTTTGAAGCACCAAGGCTMTCCTAACACACACATTTGCATTTGCTCTGCTCCACGCACTTTGATTTCTGGGCTACCTTGCTACTTCTCCCTCTGTGCCAGACCTGATCTGGGACTACCTCCTACAGAAGTTGCTCTATTTCACTCTCTATCAAGTAGATTTTTTTTCCCYTCCCTTTCCCATAAGGTAGGATTACTCTTGACTAACACCAGCTGCTGGCTGCATGCTCCTCTGAAGCATCTTGAGCTGGTGGTAGGCAGAGGGACAAGCATGGGACAGGCAGAGCTGGGATCTGATTCAGCTCAGCAGCCTCCATCCCCGCAGACAGCACAAGCAGGGTTGTTGAGGAAGCGCTGCTCAGTGTTCATGGCAAGAGATCCAGGTCAACATAAAAAGGCTTGGGAAACCCATCTCATTTTGCTGCCTTTTGGGAATGAATCTGCTTCAGTCCAGACTATTCATTATAAGGATAAAAAAATCAAATACCATATTTTAGACAGCAAACCCCCCTTGCCCCCAGCTGCCTTGCTCTACCTCCTAACCTAATTTCYTATCACAGCACCTAATCTTACACCACTGCCCAACAGGCAGTTAACTCCTCTCAYCTCAGGCCCTACATGGTAAAAAACATCTTGTCCTCCCTTGAGATCACATTGCAGACTTGAGCAATGCAGGGAATGATTATCCCAAGGGAGCCTGGCAGCCAGTTACCCTRGTTGGAAGCACTGAGCACTGTTTCAGGAGGATGGAAATCAAGTACAGCAACATTAAGAATAACAAATGCAAGGCAGGGACTGGGCTGGGAGAGAAGAGTACACATTTTCAGCTTTGTAGAGGCGTGCAATGCAGATATAAGCGGGGCAACGAGCCACCTCAACTCCTTGCTCCCTTACTGTGGGAATTGTCTGAGATGTCTCCCTCCAAGGGGGTTTTGAGGAACAGAGACAAACTAGAGGACCAGGAGAGGGTTGAGAGAGAAAAAGTACCTTCCCCAAGGGGCTTAGATTTCCCCCCCAACAAGCATACTGGAGCAATGAGCAATCACTTACAAATGATTCATGGGTCACATAAACACCATAATACATCACATCATGCTCATAAACAGAACAAATGCTCACTACAAACCCAGGACAAAGAAGCTGCTACTTAAACCTCTGCTTGTTTTGCAAGCAGCAGACCAAAGGCTTAGGCAGTGGGCTATCAGCATTGACTTGTACACTCTGACCCCACCACAAGCAGGAGCAAATGCAGCTGCTCTTTAACCCCACTCACYAACATAAAGGCTCACTCAACCTGCATAATACCTGGAGGAGACAAGTACTTACCTCCACAGGCTCAGCTAGCACCATAAACCCAGCACACACTTCCTAGCACCCTCAGCCAGGGCTAAGGCTAGAGCCAGGGCCAGGGCTTAAATGGGTGCTGTGGGTGGGTGGTGCAGGTGGGGACCCAGGTGAGGCTGCAATGGGCAATTAGGGGTTATTAATGCCATGAGGCCCTGCTAATTTTCTGCACATGCTGCAGGGGCTTGGTGGGGCTTGGTAAAGCTTGGCCATTTCATTTTGAAGCCAAAATATGGCAGGAGAAGCTGCAGAAGCCAAAGCTTCAGGATGGAGCAGCAAAGTTGCTGCTGAGGTCTAGGAGACCACTGTTGCTGTCAGGGTGGGTGAGCTCTGCCAGTGTCTCAAAGCACATGCCTCGCTGCAGCCTGGCACCTAGGGCAATGTGTGTGGCTCCTCCTGTCAACAACTATATCATTTCCATTTAATAAGATCATTGCTTCTGATTTTTGCTGATGGCCAGGGAGGGCTAGCCCATTTCCCTCTACCGGTCATAGAGAATGTGTAGGGATGGGCAACAGCAAATACACCCCCAGAAATTAGAGTCAGACATGGGATACAAATGGTAAAGAGAAAAAAAAATCCCGAAGACGTTTTCGATGGCACAAAGCTGTGACTCCTGCCAGCCCTTTCTTGTTTGCTCCCTGTGGAGCTCTTCCACATGCTTTGCAGAAATAGCATGTTTTGAGGGCTGGGGCTGGGAGGAAGAAGGGAGAAAAGGATGTCTTTTATTGCAAGATGCAGCTGGGTTCTGTTAAATATTGCAGGCAATGGCACGAAATTGTCTCCCTGACTGTGACCCCAACATGATAGCTTGCCTGGCCCAAATAACACTGGGCACGAAACASCATGGGGCTCGTTTGGAAATGCAGGTGTTGAAACCAGGCAGGAATGGAAAAGATTATGGCTCCCAAGCCAACAAACAAAAGAGAAAGTGCCACCTGACACAACCCCTCAGGATGTTACCCGAAAGCTGGCAGAAGAAAGCCTGCAAGTTTTTCCGTAGATACACACATGCATGCACACATGTGAGCATATGCACACATGACCCCCCCATGTGTCACTGTGAGCAGGATGAGAAACACTAAGCCTTTACGCCATTTGTCCGAAAGGACGGAGCTGTTCACCCTGCAAGTGCTCAGGGAGGGACACAGGGGACAGATCAGTCCTTTTGCAACATCACTAAGGGGTCTTGCTTTGCCACAGACYTGTTGGCGTGTTGCGTTGAGATCATGAGCACCCAGGCTTTTTCTAGAGGACTGGTGTTGCCCTGCCAATGTGCCACCACTGCCATGTGCCGGTCAGCAGCCTGCTGCACCAGTGCCAAGGGACAYCTACATCTGGGGAGAGAGGCAGTTTGGGGAAATGCAGAGGTCTGTATGTACTTGCTGCAGTCACCTAAAGACTTCAGAGGACAGATCTCACTGCAGAAGCGTAGGACGTGAATTAATGGCTATAGCAGTTGCCTATTGGTGTGTGGTGTAAGGTGGTTTCTTTGCTGACAGCAAGCTGAGATAGTTTCGTTTCCAACTCCACATGCCTAACTCAATCTCTGTAAAAGTCCATCTCCCAAGGTGCCCTCTCCAGTCAACAGCAAAAGAGGGACCCCTCCACAGGGAGGCTTGAAGCAGAAGCTGAGAATACATGGACTAAATACAGGCTAAAGCTCCTTTTCCACTCCATCCCCTAAATGCAACAGCACAAGGTTTGGCTGAGGGCAAGGCTCTTCCTTATGATGTAGTCCTGACCCCAAAAGCAGCTGTGTCTGGAGGAAAAGCAGATGTTTGCTTCAGCTAGCTGGGGTCAGTGATTCAGAATGGCTGCCCACTACCAGCAGAGCCCATGGGAGCGAGCAGAGCAAAACCAGAGCAAACCTCCACAACGAGAAACCAGCAAACAAGTCTAATGAGTAGATTTTCTAAAGGGTCCAGCAAGCCTGGCTGCTGTGCTGGGTCTGCCCTGCTTTTGGTGGAGCAGCGCACCGGGTCCTGCTTCCATCTTTAAGAGGGGGAAGTGGTAGGAGTTGATTTTCTCATTTGTATTCCCACTCAGAAGCAAGAAGCAAATCTGTTCTTCTGAATTCACATCATGTATCCAGCCAAGCCACTGTATGCCCTTTGGATGGATTAATCTACCTGCTCCCAGCTTCGCTCTCCAATTCCCTCTCTGCCTGAGCTGCTATATGGTATTCCTCATCATGCCACAGGAGCCGTGTTCCTGTCTCCTCTCTTGTCCGAACCCTTTTGTAGCACTGCTGGACACAGGACAACAAATACAAGGAGCTGTGCTGGTGGTGGATGCCTCTTCCCTGATTTAGCCAGCAAGATGTGCTGGCAGCATGCTCGCAGGCCACCCACCCCTGAGACAATCAGCACGGCACGCTCCTTCCTTCTCCACTCTCAGGCTTCCAACATGTAATGCCAAATGAGCCATCAAAACTTACAGGAAAATGGTGATTTCAGTTTGCCAGTAACTTAATTTTTCCTTGTTACAACAGTATATACGGAGAGCAATTATTTCTGGAAAGTCTTTTCATACTCCATGGAGTATTAAATAGGCAACACTGGGTTYCCTTAGTTTAAATTGCTTCCTCTGTCAAGGTAAATCCTGTGCTCAGCCTCCCTCCATCTCGTGTTCATTTTGCTGGCTTTAGCAGACTGTTTCTCCCTAATTGACCAATTATGACCACTGTAACTAAATCAATCATCCATCCAGAGGTGGATGCCTGCATTTATTTATCTGGATCAGGAATGCTGTAGATAACGGGTCATTAAAAATTACACTTTCCAAGCCACAGATATCATGAGCCTGACTGGCAAAGAATGAGCTTTTAGATAAGAAAGAAGGCTTAGGAGGGTCAATTAGGTTATAATTGGCTTGGATCCTCGCCTTCTCATACACCGGCTTTATTAAAACCCTGCAGTTGGAGACAATACCTTATCTTTGCTTCAGCACAATTATTTTTAAAATGGGGCTGCACAGTTTGGGGATTGCCAACACATGATATCCACTACCAACAAATCTGAGATTATCAAACCCTCAAGCCCATCAGATTATAAAGCTAAAGGTCATCTTGGAGAGAAGATAGGGAAGACAAAAGCACTCTTCTTCTGCCAAGCTAAGCTCAAGACTCTGCAGAGTGTGATTGCCTTCTGAAATAAAACACCACAGGTCTGAAAGGAGCCAGCCCACCCCGAGTTACATGAGCCCTGCAGCTGAGCCATTCCTCTTGGTACTCAGATGGGGTTTCCCTCGCCTGGAAAGGTCTCAGCAGCTCCGGCAATATCACAAAGCAATCCCTTGTTATGACCGTTTGCTCTGAGGAAGGAGAGAGAAACCCTCTTAAGTCTTTCTCAAACCGATTTTCTCAGCTCTCTCTCTAGACATCTGTTTTCAAACTACTGAAAGGGAAAAATGTGGCTGTAATGAAACTGGCCAGTGAGCCCAAAGCCAAGGAGCTGCTCATATGGTACTGTGTTCCCCAGTGCAGACCCACAGCACATTCTTTGACAAGACCTCCAGGAGGAGGGTTCCTACTTGTTTTCCTACTGCCCATCATCTGTTTTTGCTGGAGGGTACCTTTTCTCTCCAGTACTGAACCAAGCATCCTTGCTCTGTTGGATCTGGCAAGAGCATTGCTGTTGATTTGCTCTACAACTTGGTTTGCAAAGGTTGAGGTCAACCCCTAGGTATTTCAGATAACAGGGAAGTTAGATTGCTTGAAGGGAAGAATCCAGAATAGCATCAGATCAAGTGCACAGCACCTGGGGATCATCATCAGCATTTTTTTTTTGTTGCGCTGTTGCTCTCACACCTCATCTTTGTATGACAGGATTTGTATGAAAGGCATGGGAACTGGGAGCTCTTGAATCCCAGCCTCATTTCTGCTCCTCTCTTGCCTTTTGGCTTGGAGCGAAATATTCATAACTTTATACATCCACTTTTGAAGGTATCATGAGGACTTATCAGACACATGTTTATAAATAATGGCTTCTAAATGCAAGATTATGTGGTTTACAGTCAGCATAATGCTGAGCTTGGAGAGGAACAGCAACACAGCCCTTTTGATACATCCAAGGAGTCCTGAGGACCACTGCAGTGATGGCTTCTAAGACGGCTGATGATCAAGACGCCTTCCAAATAAATGCTCCCCTTGGAAATAAACTYTAGGGTGGATTTGGAGAGTTGCTCATGTTGCTTTTACTCATAAGCTTTCCCCACCTGCCCCATTCCTTATAGGCTCTTTTAGTACTGGGGAAAGGAAGGAAAAGAATGATTGCAAAAATTGACCAGCTTTTTGTCTCTAGAAAGTGCAAAAATTTGTTGAGATCTTGTCCCCATTTAATTCACCCCTAATACACATGCATGCTTTAAAAATCAGAGCAGTGAGAAAAAAAAWCCCTCCTTTATAGGGCAAGCAGCACATTTTGATAAAGCATGCATTCATAGAATAAATTTTCTGTAATAAACATCTGCCTTTTTATGATATATTTTATAATCTGTCAGCTACATCTTACATGTATGTGCAACAGCCACATATTTAAAAAGACAGAAAATGCATGCATTTTTTACCCACATTTAGCCTGAAGTGGCTTCGTAATTTATTACTTCAGCTTGCTGCTGTGATTGAGAGCTGGAGAAAGGGAAGCCTCCAAGCAGGGATCATGGGAATATAAAGGGAATTGGCACTCACGAGGAGCTGAGGAAGTCTTGGGCTTGTGGCCTTATTTTGACTCCTATCAATGCCAAGTGTAAAATAAYAGTCTGATTCAGAGCTAAATGCCATCTAGATTTCCCACTGAGTTCATTAATTCTCTTCTTTTATTGTGGCAGAAAGTATTAAATACCTCACGCTAGAATTGGAGTTTCATGGAGGATCTGTATTCCAATTACGCAGCATCCTTTCCCGATTAAAGACATTGTATTGATTTGTTTGGGGGTAGGGGGGATTATTTTTTTTTTCAAGTTAAAAAGAGCAATTTATTCTTTCTTTACCCTCTAGTTCAAATTGCAGATGTTTTTGTCAAGCTGCTTCCTATCAGAGCTGGTGCATTAGCGAGGAGAGTGGTTGCTTGCAAAGGAATATTTGAATAGTGGACCTGTTTTGTCCGGTCAGATCACCTCTCTGCAATCTTTAAGGATTATCATYAACAATGAATTCCAGAGTGACACCTGCTAGAGACAGTCTAGCTAATTATTTGCAAGCTTTTCTGTTTCTGCTAATGTTTTGGCAACCAGTCTGTAAAGAATGACTCCGAGCTGTGTTTCCACAATAAAGTGCTTCTAGGAATGACACGAACTGCTTTTTCCAGCCAATGCAAAAGACATTTGCCTTTCTATCACCACAAAMCCAATATTAAGCAGCTGCTCAGCACTGCTTTCTGAAGGCACTTCTGTCACTGATCAGCAGAATTTAATAACGTCCAGATTTAATCCCATAGACCAGAATTGGGCTCCCAGCAGAGACACAGGGTGTACAGAGGGGGTATTTTGAAATTCAAGTTCTTGCACAGCAAGGGAGCAGCTGGAGATATTCTGGGTTGAAACATTTAGCCCGGGCCAAATGAGCAGACTTGAAAGGACAGTGGCAAATTATGCTTTAAAGTTTATTTTTCACTCGGTACTGGAATCACTCTTGTAAGAAGCCCAGAAAAGAGTTCCCCCATCAACTCTTTTTTTCTTTTCTTTTTTTGATTTGTCAAATGCAGGGTCTTGGATGTGCATTTGAGAAATGCAATGAAAAGGACTAATTTGGCTAAGCATAGAAGGATAAGCAGTCTAGCTGATACCCAGAAAGTCAAGTAAAAGCATCTTYGGGGTGTGGATCACCAGTTCCTGTCAGGGTGGATGAAGGGACATCAGTCTGGGGCATCAGTCTGGAACATCAATGAATTTCCCAGCAGACGGACTCTTCCCATTGCACTGGGTTGTGTAAAACAGCAGTCTCACTGTCCCAGGCTTCATGGTCCCTACTGGGAGGTGAAGGTCCTCTGAAGATGGTCAATGCACCCAGTGTTGTCCCAGGCTCCTAAGTTGGGTGCTTCCAGTGATGGTGGGAACCCTCCATGTCTCTCCTGTTCCATCTCATCCTTCTCTGCCCACATACAAAAAAAGGTCATATTGACACCAAAATAATTCAAAACAGCAACCAACCATCAACTATTCTTCATAAAATTGTTTTTTGGCTTGTGATAGAGGGTGCTTGCTAAGGTGGGAAGAAGCATGTGCTTACTGTGAAGTATTCATAGAGATTTGCATAAAGCCCAATATCTATATTACCAAAAGTTTATCCTGTAGGACAGACGTTCTCCCTGTTCCTATTCTATTGTTTTTCCCTGTCACTTTGGGGTAAAGATTAAATTAAAAGTATAAAATCTGCATGGAAAAGGGGTAGTAAACAAAACCCAGATGTCAAATTGGAGAGCTGGGTGTAGGAAAACATTGAGTACTTAGAGCTAAGGACAGGCAACCTAAAAAGACAAAAAACCAAACCCTATTGTGACCAGGCTGCTGGGTCTTGGGAAATTCAGGTGCTGAATAAAAATGGAAGACAGCGCTAAGAAAATTTACTTCCAGTAGAAATCAAATGTAAGCAGTCAGATGAGGATAAAGCCTGATTCAGGCACGTTTCCAGGAGACAATACAGACAGCTTTAGGGCAGTTCCTAGCAGGCTGCAAACACTGCAGCCCCCCTCATGCAACGAGGTGATCTAGTGTAAATTGTACTGCCACGTCACACTAAAAAAAAAAAACAACAAAACCAGCCAGAGATAGCAGCAATGACCATGGTGAGCTGCAGTAACCTGGCAACCCTACTGGGTCATACATCTTCTGCTACAAAAGGCTTCGCTAAGAAAGCCACCGGGTGATGTGCCARACCAGGGAGTTCCCACGGTGATGATCCACCGGGTTGTCCTAGAAACGCCGATGAACAGGCCAACAGCAAGCSGGAAGGGAGCACACAACCGGCTCTACGCTAGACCTTCCCAGCATCACCCGTGTGCAGTAAGGCAGGGCTCAGCCCTCAGCATGATGGCTTGGTTGGATTAAGGCAGGCAGCGTGCCTTAACAGTGTTTAGCTGTACCTAATGACAATGATAACTCCTGTCCCCATCCCGAGGTTTCCACTATTCGTCTTACAGAAACAACAGCGCCTGTTCTATTCACAACCCTTACCGCAAAGCAGATGCCTCCCTCTTCTGCATGCACACCCACTACGCAATCACCTCCAGTCCTGCCCGCTTGTGCCTGCTGCCGGCCTGCAGCACCCTCTGCGAAGGGCAAGGGCTTTGCTGATGGTGCTTGGCCATCTCCATCCTTTCTTGTGCTTTTCTTGCTGTGACAGGCAATAAGGATACATCAGGGAGGAAAACCATGGGTTTCTGAAAACTTTCAAGATTTTCTTCACTGAGCCCTTCACCCCACAGCATCCTCTCTCTGGACTTCATCTCGCAGTCAGGCTATCCATGCTCTTCTCACAGCGTCCACAGTTTCGTTGCTCTCTTCTCAGTCTCTGTCTGGTTGTAAATAGTGCAGCCCTGCCAAATACTAACCACTCCCCAGCATTTGCCATCAGCTCCCAGTTCACCCTCTTCGCCCAAATCACTTAACATCTCTCCAGCCTTTCAGATGACCCTGTTTTGGGTCACAGTCTTGTTCTTACAGCCATCTTATTGCAAAATACAGCTCACTTCTTCCTGCCTAAACAAGGAACGTCTGCCAGGTTTGGTGGGACTTCACCTCACCTGTAGCATGCTGTGAAGATAACACTGGGGAAACATCTCTCTTCACTTAAATGAACATATAAATAAATTCCACAGTGGTGTTATTTCAAAGTTTATTTTAATAGCAAAACAGCTTGCAAAATTGACATTCTCAGCCAAGAAATGCTTGTTTCTTCCCACTCCTTACCCTGTAATAAATGCCCTGCTGGAAGCAACCCTAAGCCTCAGCCTCAGGGACAGCACAGCGTTTTGTACCCTTCCTCCTCACAGACAAAACTCCTTGGCCAGACTGAATTTCCTGGARCAGAGCCAAATATCCCTATTGGCTTGGAAAAAGGCATCCCGGGGAAGTAGTCCAACTCACAGGCTATTTTTACGGGAAGGAGATGTGGCACTGGAGAAGAATGAGATGCAAACACCTCCAAGGTACCACCTGAGAACGATGCATTTTAACCTGAAAAAAAATCTCAGATTGTTTCTAAACAAACACCATTTTGGTAGTTTTTCCTTGTTTTCAGGATCTTAAAGCCTGTCCTTGGTACCTCTTCCCTTGCCAGCAGTGGCCTGGTAAAGCCATGCCAGAACCTCCACATCCCTTGCACTTATACCAGAGATGCTGAAATCCTACCTGTCCTTCACGTCCTTCACTAATGAAATTACTTAATAATTATTATTAGAAGAGTAAACTAACCTCCCATCACTAAGAAATAAGCAAGGCTGTAGGTTTTGATGGCAGAAGTAATCTGTTTTTGTTTCCAAAATAAAAAAGTAATTCTGCATACCTTTTTCTTAACAATTCTGGGCCAGAAGTTCAGCTCATAGCAGCTGGTATAACTCCATGGTATTCACTGGAGCTGGGACAATTCCCACTAGCTGAGTAATGAGTTATTATGAGTGAATGAGGAGTGATCAGGGTAACACTTGGTTTCAGCAAAGTGAGATTACAAATGAGGGATTTCTAGGTTTTTTTCTTTTTTTTTTTTTTTTTCCTTTTGGTCTTAGCCATGTATAAGTGGGTAAATTTTAGTCAGAGATTGCTGAGCTTTTGTAATCATTTTTTCTTTTCCTATGAGCTTGTGTTCCACCTTCAGATAATGGTCTCTGAAATTTTTCCCCCAAGGAAATAATAAATTCAGCTTTCAAAGTGATCTCAGCAGTAGGTGGCACTGCTGGGACTGAAACCTGAAGGGAGAAAACRAGATGCAAATTTTGCTCTCAGAAAGGACTGTCGGGATTATAATTGCTATCAAATACCCCATACATGCAGGTTACCCTAATAACCATGTATTGATTATAAATTGTTTCCATAATTGCACTTTTAATGCATAGAGTTTCTAAAGGCTTTGCACATGCTCTGTCGTGGAAGAAAGGGAGGTTGCATGACCGCAAGCAAACGGGCAGGCTGCTAGCAATTAAATTTTAGTTTGTATACTATTTATCACAACATATACCTTATAAAGCTTTTTTGGAGTGTTTATCTGGCTTGCAAGGTAATGAAGGTTCTTTCTATTGTAGGGAGCATTTGATTTATAGCCTGCAAAATATCCTTGCTCTCATATAACAGGATTACACTGAGTTCTATTCTAGGCCTAATCTCTGTTAGATATTGTTATAAAATGCTGTTACGCATTCTTCAAGGTATGAACGTGTAATACTCAGATGGACTGAAGCTGTTAATTGAATGTGCTGTATTTCTTTGAGAAAAGCTGTGGGAAAGTAGGGTTCCCATGGTCAATACCAGCAGAAAGTGAGGTGGCTTCTCAGTATAAAGGTGGACTCATCCCCACCATCAYAGGAGCCCTGCATTTGATTTCATATCCAAGTGATTCATCATCACCTGGTCTTTAAAGCAAGCCTTTCTAGCAGCTCAGGTCCAAACCTGCAAGGTCCTTTTTCATCAGTGTGGGTAATTTTGGGGTAATCCCAGTGGTATTGATGTGCTTGCTGGCGTGCTAGCAAACCAGGCTCTACATCCCATGAGTGCATATCCYGCTTTGCTACTTCAGCACTGCAATCCAGGCTTCAAAACAGAGAGCGAAACGTACATCAGGGAGGGGACGGGCTCTCTGCCGACGTGTCTGTGCTGGAAAGGCAAGAGCTAGATCTGGAGCATGGCGGTGGAGTTACGGAGGCGTCACGCGAGTGCAGCTCCGCCGTCATGAGCAAACGCTAAAGGGTGTGTGGTGGGGTCACATCAACAACACAAAGCAGCGTCGTTGCCTCCTGCATCTTCCGTTTGTGTCCAGAAGACAGCAGCTTTCCAGGGTGAGATTTCAAACCACAAATGGCCAAACCTGTGAAGTCCCAGGGGTGAATTTATAGATGCTTATAGCTGGGGAAGCTTGGAAACTGCAGCTGCCATTAAGGAAATTGCTCTAGCATGTCTCGCTTCAAGGATGCTCTTCCGTTCTTTTGATTTCTGTGGGATTTTAGACTTTGGGGCAGTCAACCAAGACCTCTATTTGCACATAAAAACGTCACGCCCATGGAGGAGCATATGCCTGCTTTGCAAAACCATCCACCAAAGCAGAAGAAAGTACAATTGTATTTCTCTGTGGCACAATYGTCTATGTAAGTATCAGGCTGTGCTAGTTCTTGGTAAGCAAGCATTTGCTTAGCAGAGATGGGGACAAARATTAAAAAGTTGGGAGAAAGTATTTCCTCATGTGTAAAAAAAATAAAAAAATATATACGCAGAACATTTCTTCCACAGCACAATCCTGCCTGCGTTCGCAGCTGCAACACGTGTGAGAACAAAAAGCACCGTTTAGGGCAAACTTTTCCAAAATAAGATAAGCTTATAAAATATGCACTGGAACAAAAGGAAATAAAGCTAGTGTGCTCGCAAATGATGTGTGTGCCAGCAGCCAGCTCTTTTAGGTGCTGCTTGCAAAGTCCTGTTACAGGGATTAATCCTGCACTGATCAGTGTTTTAGCCAGGTATCCCACATGCACTCACAAGCACAACTAGGCTGAGCAGCTTGCTCAGTTTTGGGGTTGCTCATCTCATGCCTGTACCGGTATTATGGCACCGCTTCTGCTGCTTGTCCTGTTCCCAAGGCTTGCAGTGCTGCCCRAGGAGGCTGGATGCTTTGTACCAGCTAGGACATCCAAAATGGACTTTTTATTCTCTTGTCTTTTTTTTTTTTTTTCCATTCTGTGACCTCCTGAAATTGGGAAAGAGGCATTCTTGTATTATGAACATTGCTCTTATTTAACTAAAAAAAAATAGTGAAACAAATCACCAAATATCATTCTGGGCACACACTGGTAACTTTTGTCACCATGCCAGCACATGATTAAAGCAAAAGAGACAGAAATTACCTTTGAAAATAACTTACCATTTCCTCTTCAATCTTTTCATCTCTTTTCACTTTGTTTTGGTTGAAAAGCAACAACAGAAAGTCAGGGGTGGGAGGAGAGACATTTTCGTGACAGGATTGTGGAATATGCAACAGCTTGGGGAAAAACTCTTCTTGCCAGTCTCATTTGTATTCAAAAACTCAGTAGGTTTTTCTTTTTTTATGTACACATATACAYGTACAAACACGCAGGTGGTGCCAGGATAATTTTTTTCTGTGTTTACAGTGCATTTCCTACTTTGCCTTTGTCATCCTTGTTGTTTTTAAATAATAATCATTATCCCGGTTTTTCATTTGAGAAGCAGATCATGCCAGGAATGTAAAGATGATGAAACCTCATTTCCTATGATCTTAAAATCAAAATTTAAGTATTCTGCCCTTGAATTGTGTTATCTTGTAAGAAAACAAAGATAAAGAGTGTAGTGTTGTTGCCTTGTTTGGGTTTTGGATTTCTCCCGCTTCCAAAGGAATAAAGGGACCGAAGCATTAAAGGCAGTTGAGTATTATGGAAAGGTATTATTGTTGTTGTCTCTCTCTTTKTCTTTTAAAAGATTTTAATGTGTTTTACCTGCTTCCATCCATCTCCCACTCTCCTGCTCCTCTGGCTGCCCTATACTTTCAGAGCAATATCTTAGGCAAAGAGATCTCCACTAAATGTCATTCATTTTGTTCAGAGGGGATAAACTAAACTGAGATCTGGAGCAACATGTAGGGTTTCTGGGTGTGGAGATTCAATTGCTTCTTTTGCCCCCATTTATCAGACTAAAACCAAATCAGGCCACTTAACTGGCTGCCAAAACATGAACTTGGGAGTCTATATATATATATATTTTTTTTTAAATATTGGACAAAGTTTTAGGGTTAGCAGCATTTTAAATTCAAAAATGTTCATTTCATGGTGCCCTGGACAGGAGAAAATGAGAGCAAAACATTTCCTTTTTTCATTTACAAAGTTTTATCCTGGAGAACTCTGTTTGGATTTTAGTGGGGTTATTCCTGATTTACAGAAGGAGAGGGAGGTGCTGTTTCCCTGTCCCTGGTGGGATTTTCCTTACTGTCCACAGCATGTCCTCCCTATGGAGCAATGGGGAGATGGGAAGGATCTRTTGACTATATGGGGAAACAAATGTAGCTATTGACTTTGCATTTGATGGCAGATATTGTGGTGATCTCATCTTCACTTCTTATGATCCCCTTTACGCAACTTCATTTGCAACTGTTTTTATGCACCTGCTCCTTCCCATTTGTGATTATGATTCAGGCTGACTTCAACACAAATCAAACCCACTTCTGCAGCATGGTCCAGGGAGTCTAGCAATGATGAGCCAGATATTGCTGTAGGTATGAGACTAATGGCTGTGAGATCTCCAAATCTACCAGTGAATTTGCACAGGAATACCAGGAAAAAGTATTGCAATCTTGGCATGAGTTCTGGGAAACACAGACCAAGAGATATTCACATTAGCCACCATTGCTCTGTCCCCAAGACTCATCTTGTTACCCCCTCGATGCTAACTRTTCAAGAGGAGCCAAGACAAATGAAGAGGATCTAATTCCCTGAAAAAAATCTACAGTAATGTGCTAAGCAGTGCTAAAACACTTCTTAAAAATGCTTTTTCAAATCCATACATGAACACTATCKACCTCCAGTGTCATAACTAAGCTAAGGGCCAAGCAGAGCTCAGCCAGGCCATAGATCCAGTGCTGAAAAATCAAACACTGGGGCCGGCACACTGAAAAGAGATGGCATACAGCACCTGAACCTGCAGCTTCACAAGTGTTGGGCATTCCTGTGTAGCCAACAAGGACAGCTCTGCCCTGGCGAAGATGGTCAGAGTGTAGTCATTACACTGATGGAGAGGTAGGCACCAGCTGAACCAGTCCACCCCAGACCTGAAGAACTTTCTGAGGTGCCCAGGCCTCCTCTTTGCCTGAAAGGATGCAGCAACTTCTTTAACATATTATATCTAAATAAATACACGGATAATAAATTTATTAATCTAGGAATAAGCAACAATTCAAGGAGAAGACCCAAGCAAAGCAGGTAGTCAGCTTTTGCTGTCCACAGCTAATGATCCTGTCCCATAGACTCAGTTATAAAACCAGAGGGGACTCCCCTCTGCCTTGACCCAATTCAGCTTTTGCTGACTGTCAGTGGGGATCTTATCACTGATGGCAAACAAGAATACAGCTACATCAGTGCCACGAGTTTTTACAAATCTTACTCATGCTAAGCTCAGGTGCAAGTCCTCTGCATCTTATTTTCACAAGCATTGAGAGGTACTCGATAGAGGCTGAAGGTCAGGGTTTTTTTGCACGGAACGGCTATTAAAGAACCTAACCATCATACTCACAGAAGACTGCAGATCCAATTTTACATAAGATGAATAGCAAAACATTGAGCCTTTGGTTTATCAATTTGCCTTGTTTCCTCATGTCCCTGCATCTGTAACAAAGCAGGGGATAATACACCTTTCCTGCATCCATCACCTGCCGGCTCTCGTGGCTCTTGCCCAACCTATCTAACGATCCTGGCACCCGGCCTCCCCGTCGCTACAGTAGCCTCTTTTGTCACTTGTCAACTAATTAGACCTTGCAGGCACATGGGCAGACAACAAGGCCTAAAACAATTATAGTTTTTATTTTTAAAAAAAGGTACCAGATGTTTACTGAGTCTTACCCAAAGGGATTTTATGGCAGCCTCGGCACGCTCCCAACAGAACGGCATCTGCGAGTCTCCAAATGGCAAGATTTCATTAATTCCTCAATAGGTTCACATTTCTATTGGGGGCCTGGATTTTTCTTGTTTTTCTCCAAATGGTGCAACAGATATCAATGAAGGAGGATTGCCACTCATGCCACGTCACAGCATTTCTCGGCAGCTAGGGCATTTTGCAAAGTTTTGGCACATCACCGCTCCTCAGCATCAGAATGTAAGTGAAGAATGCYGGTGAATTTTGGGACTAGCAGGATACCAAACTTTCTATGAGGGTTGAATTGCACCTGCAGGATGGGAGATTAATTGGAATTATCCACAAGAAAAAAAAAAAGAAAAGGCTAGAAACTAATATGAAAAAGCTCACGATCGCTAAAGGACGTGGCAGAGAAGGAGGGAGAGGGCACAAGGTGTATGGAAAGGTTATGATGTGTATAAACTCTTCAGTCTAGCTCATTAGTGAGGCAGTTTATCTTCTCTAACAGTGCATTATTATCCATTAATGCGGAGCAAGATTAATCAACAGGTGATCAAAAAAAAAGAGACCTGCCTGTAAGGTATTACCATTGCGCACCAGCCATACACCAAGGCAGCGACCCCAGGTCTCCTGGCCCTTCCCATCCCCCAGGAGTTTAGCAGCCTCTGTGCTCTGCACATCTGCAGCTTGGACCAACTGGTGTTGGATGCCGCATCCCAATACAGATGATTTATGAAGCTAAACAGGCTTGGGAAGCCCCTGTTTGTCCACAAGCAATATTCACACCTCTGTTTCAGGCCAGGGGAGGCCAAGATCAGACTCCTTCCCGTAATACCTGCTACAACAGGACCTGGAAAGCCGATACTGCTCATAAATCACTCCAGCAGGGGAGAGGCCTTTATCAAGGCGACCCTTTTGTCTGTTCTGTATCCGATAGCCATGATTCTGCAATAAAGGCAGAAATATTGTTGACTTCCACAGTAATTTACTACAGGGAAAAATGAGGTAGTAGGTTCAATACAATCTTGACAGCTATAACTAGCACTCAGCTGTGTGCTGAGGAAGAATGACCTTCTTACCCCACARAAAAGGAAGATAGGATTGCTTATGGTGTTTTCCTCCCATTCCTCATCTGCCACCTCCCTCCTCATTGCCTCCCAATTTCCCTTTGATTTTACATATATAGTTTTTGGCACTTCTCTTTTTTCCAGACTTTTGTCCAAAAGAAGGAAGGAAAAAATGAAACCAGAGGACAAACACCTCATGAAGGAAGGATTGCCAGATAGCTATCAGAGATAGAGATCTGTATTTTCTGAGACTGGCAGGAGACAGAAAAAGGAGTGGAGGCATCCTTAGTGTGAAACATGTATGCAGAACAGGAATTCAGCRGGCCAAGAGGACACAGTTAAGTTCACGCACACCTTCCCAGTGGAGGACTACTGAATTGTTAACCAAGATTTTTAATTAGCCTATTACAAGCTCATAGTGATTAAAAAACCATATTCAGTGGCTGGAAGAATTAAAGCTTACCTGCCCATATCTCTTTTTCCTGATGCAGTCTAATAACTGGTGGGATTCCTACAGTAGAGAGAAATACTTTCCTCTCCCTTGACAGTCCCCCATAATTTCCTTCATCTCAGCATCTTCCTTCCATCTGCCTCTGCTCCCTCAAAAGGTATCTTCACAAAGAGCCTGTGGGAGGGTAGAAAGCCTAGAAACATAATATGTATAGCCAGAATGTATTTCATACCCCACTGGCTACCACAAAAAATACTTTTCCAACACATCTGTAGACACAGTTTGTGGTATTAAAGAGAGGGAGGTCCTCTACAGTCTGAACTCTGTGATGGGAGTGACACATTTTGATCCACAGGTGCTCCACAGACATATGTGTCCCCATCCAGGTTTTCTTTGAACAAGACAGACAGGCGAAAGTTAATACGTGGGCCACTTCCAGGCAGGCTGTGAGCAGACTAGATGAATCACTGTTGTTTTAGAAGATGCTTCAGTGGTAAACGTGGATGGATGCGCCTGGAGGAGGGGCAGCGTAGTGGCTGGGACTTGGCATCATGCATTTGATGCTTTGTACGCTGGAATAGGAGAGAGATGATCCTATGGAGGCAGGTTCCTGGAGCACGCTGTACTACCCAATGTAAAATAAGATCTATGCTGTGAAAACAGGCAAAACTGTGCCCACCTCATGCCAGGGACTAACCTCTCACGGATCTGCCTTGGCACATTAGGAGAAGCAATGAACCAGCTACGCTTGGTTTCCAGCACCAGGATCCTAGATAACCTTTGGCTCAGCAAATGGGCACTTCAGGAGACTCAAGCAGTACCAAGTTTTCTCCTGTAAATTCTTAGGTGTTTTTCGGGGCTAACTTTTGGCATCCCATTTCATTTAGAAGTAAAGACATACTGATACACTGCAGGCTTACGCCCTTTCCTTCTGAAGAGGTTGTGATGGGGACAACATGAAAGCATCTTCTAGTGTCTGAATTGTCTAGGAAAGGAAATACAGAGTAATACTTTTTTCTCAGTCCATGGTTTGACACCTTCCCTTTTAATTTCTTTTTCTCCAGTGGATGAGCCCTGGGCTCATTTGCCACACTTGAAAAGAAGGGATCTTCAGAAGATCATCACAACCCCTACAACTGTCTCTCCTCAGCTCCCAATGTGATTTCTTCAGCTGATGGATCCAGGGCACATTGCAAACAGCATTGCAATGGCTGGTAACTCTGCACCTATCCCTTCGGAGATGTTGAGATGYTTAAAGAACCCCTCTTCGACCACTAAAAAGAGCTTATATTGCATTTGTGTGACAGCTTGCAAGGAGAGCAGAGGGMAACAGACCAGCAGGTTAGCACCAGCAGCTTGTATTCATCAGACAAGCTTTACAATGAGAAGTTAATGGTGGGGAAGCAGAAAACTGAAAATACTCTTTGAGAACTAAATCATTCTCAGCTCAATACTTCAGATGTCAGTTCTGCTGCTTTTCCTCCTGCTTTTTTTCTCATCATTGGTCTAACTGGGAAGTTACCTTGTGTCCTCAGCTGAGTCCAGGTCACATTGCCTAGGCTCTAGTGCTGGTGAGGACCACCTCAGTGCAATCAAATTCACACTGTTGCACGCAAATATGTATCTGTGAAGTAAGCCTAAGGACCATCTACCCTCCTCCTCCTGCACAGCACAACACCGGAGGGGTGGAGGCATTTGAGCTGATCTGGTTTCAGGCATCTAAAAGCACAGGTGCCTGAGGATCTACAATCAGTGAGGATAAGGGGCACTTTCAAGGGCAATTGAACACAGCTGGTTTTGAACCCATCATTGGTAACCCTCAGGAGGGGCATGTCTCACCACTGGGTATCAGAGTGGGGGCATGGTAGTCCCCTCCCTCACACGCTCCCAACTGTGATAGGAGCTGTGGGATACTGTGACCTTTGTAAGGTCTTGCCACTTCATCCACCTGCCAAAGCAAGCGAGCTGAAAGCCTTGCTCTTCAGGGTAAATCAAGAAAAAATGAAAGTAAAATTGACAGCAATAATAATTTCAGTGGAATGGTGTATTACTAGCAGTGTTATTGCATCCACTGACTTTATTAGAGTGTATACACAGTGTGCAATAATGTAATTAGATTTCACAATGTGTAATAATGATTTTTATGCAACGCAACCACTGTGCATTAGGGAAGGGAATTGGTTCCCATTACRGAGCCAGCACAAATCTTGGGCCAATACTTCATACCTGACAGTGCATCTGTTGGGCCTCAGGCCTGGGCTATAACCCAGTAAGAGCTGGAGAATAGCCTAGGGCAGGGATTTTATCCCCTGTGGCTCCAGAGGTGGCCCTGTGCTGCCTCCCACCCCATGCCTTCCTGTACAGGCAGCATCACCAGATCCCAAGGGAACGCAGTGCACAGCTTCTCTCTGCACCTAAACAGCCTGAAATGCACATAGGAGGAGAAAACCCTTTTGTTGAGTAGGGAACATCTCTAGCTCCTTTGGAGAAAACTATTTAGGAGCTATAGGATGTGCCCACAACACGTGAACTTGTCTGGGTGGGAAGCAAATGAGCAGCACGGCATRTGATCAGGGAGGGAAGATGAGCCCCTGTGGATCTGGGGGCTAAATAGGGKCCAGTAAGGTGGATACTAAGGAGACAAAAGGGAGAGGGATCTTAAAAGCCCTCTTTGACCACTCAAATATCATTTCCCTGGATGCGCTCCTGACCCAGAGACATTCACTGTGCCCCAGTGCAGCCAGTGGTGTGCTTGTCAGGTTACACAAAGCCTGGAACAATTTACTGCTTAGCATAGATGGGGACAAATCATTTCCAGCATCATGTCTTCTATTTTACTGCTAATGACTGCACCAGAACACTTGTGGCACATGCTRGAAGAGGGTACAGCTTGGCCAGCTCGCATGTCCAGCGATGCAGTGGAGAGCTGCAGCAGAAATGCAGCCCTCGGTTCTGGCACGTCCAAAGCTTGGCTTAACCCTGCCTGGCTGAAGGCACCACATGGTGCTCCGACTTGCTCTTGAAAAGCTAATTGTGACAACAAACATTTTACGACTTCAGAATAAATCATTATTCTGCTTTCCCTCCGAGCAGGCTTGTTTTAAATGCCACTTGCTCTGTCTCCACTGTTAATGAGCACGAATTGACCCATTTATTCTCTGCTGCACTTTCCACAGCAAATCATGGCTTTACTGCAAAGGTACAGAATATTAGAGCTACAATTTCATTGGCAAGATTTTTTGCTTGTGAACCCATTAGTATTTTCCCCGAACAGTTTTTCCTCCCTCATCTTGCTCGAATACAGAATTGCTCTTTTGCAGATCTATTCTCTCTGCTATTCCCTTGGCTTGAGTGAAATATATATGAGATGACTCAGAGTTTGAACTCTCAGTATATGTTTCTAATACAAAGTCTCTGCATGTCTGGGGACCTAAGACAGATATTTAATTTTAGATAAGAAATACTGGTGACATCATGCCTTTGATTTCTCTGCTGGATGTCTGTGCAGCCAGCACATGGTGAAGCTGTTCAGCCATAACAGCCTCATTGCATTTAGGAAGCTGCTTAATATTCAGCGTAGGTACAGAGCAGTGGGCAGCCACTGGYCCTCTTGGGTGGTGCTTAGCGGGAGCGCACACTGGAGCTTTTAACCCCGGCGAAACCATACAATAACACATATGTAAGGGTAAAGGATCTTGCAAGGAAAACTAGGTTTTCTAAGACCTTTTTGTGCAGCTCCTGCATGCCCTGGACAGCAAAGCTCTAAGCAGAGCACGTCAGCTTGAGAGTCATCTACTCTTACCTYACACACCTCTTTGCACATGTTGATTTATACCCCCTCAACACACACACTGGAGAGGTTGAATTTAGCCTTGTCATCGGTGACTTCAGCTTCCCACAGCAGCAGATGCTGGCAAGTGCATCCAAGCAGAAGGAAGCATGCACACAACAGCTTCATTTTTAGCTTTACAGCTTAAAAAAATAAAACATGCCTTCATTTTATTTTGTAACATGACCATCTAAATGCTTATATGCATGGAGGGAAGCTTAAGAAAAAAATCAGACTCCTGCAGCAACACCTTTTAGTTGAGACCATTTTGGTGACATTACGGTGATAAATTTTCAACCTTTCCTACAATTTTATACCTTTCTTCACAGCAGGTATTATCCAAAAAGATCTAGGAGAGATATTAGCATGGATAAACAGGGCATAAGACAGGAAATAAAATCTAATTGCTGAGACACAAAGCAAACTGCAGTACTTGCACATCAGCAGAAACAGTTAGCACATGGGGTGGCTTACCAAGGGGTCCAACAGGTTCCTCATTCCTCAAAAACTGCAGTCAGCCTTGAAACATCTTCTTAAAGGTTAGTCTCCAGTTCAGCCAGGAGTTATAAATTTGCTGCAAGCACTTTATCAGCTTCATTGCTTTGGTCTGCATAGAGGAAATCATCCTCAGCATCCCCCTGGACTTGCTAAGGGGCCTCTAAGTAACACCCAGACATGCCACTGTTACTCCTCCAATTAGGGACCAGAGTTAACATCCAGGTGGGCACAGAGCTGATTAAAGCAGCTCCTAGCCTTCATACCACATACTTATGTTGTTGTTACTTTTTTTTTTTTTTTAAGCCCTTGTCAGGTGCACCTCTTAATTGCCTAAATGAAGGATGAACAAACCTGCAGATTATGGAAGTCACAGTTACGAGACAGAAGCTAGATGAGAAGAAATGGTGAGAGCCCGGTTGTGAGCATCCCAAAGGCATGTCTAACCCAACAGCTATAGCTCTCCTCACAGGGGTTAAAACCTCTCAGCTCCAGGGCTGTGGTTTGGTACACCACTGTGGCCTCAGGTCAAAATCCCACCGCACACTTGAGGATGGCGGGTTTTAACATCTGTCCTAAAGCCTGAAAGCCACAGAATTGGTGCATATATAAGCTGCCTCTTATATAAATAGCTCATAAAGCATCACTGACTTTCTAGCTKGTAGTGATGTTTCTGATTAATTTTGTGTCACTGTGTGTAAAAAACCAAAACCAAACCCACAAAACCCCATTTAGGGCCCCTTGCATTAGATCACAATCACAGGCTGTCCAACAAAAGTGACTAATAACATAGTTCTGTGCCCCAAGAAAGGGTGAGTGCTAGTCCTGGGTGAAATGAGGTTGCTGAGGCTCAGCTGCCCCCCCCCCC
>JASVER010000042.1:872715-1145634 GCA_030449065.1 Oceanodroma leucorhoa
CCACATCACTGACCAAGACAGCATCATTTGGCCCCACACCCCTACCTAAGAAGTTTTGTATTTAAAAAAAACCACAACAACACATAAATCCCCTTACTTTGAATATGTGAATTTGCAATACAGGGGATGTGCTTGGCTTCAAATATTAACCAGCTGGAGTACAAAGTGGATTCAAGGCAGAATGGTGGTGGCCCTTCTTGGTTTGCTCATGGGAGAAACGTGGGGTTTGCTCTTACAAGTCATGCACTGGCCATGGAAATAAAAGCATCAGCGATGCTACCTACCCACGTGCTGTGAGCTAACTCTTAACAGCTCTGCAGCAATCGGTTCAATGGTTGTGAGGCACATGTGCCCCCCAACATCCCCCTCTTGTGGGCCCACGCTCTTGAAGCTATAGCCCAGGGGCTGACATGCAAGGTTTACTCCCATTTTAGCACTGCCAGCTGGTAAGCGATTTCCCAGGCATACCTAATACTATTGTAATTTTTTACCTAAAAAAAAAAGGTTAAAAAAATCACAACGACGTGAAGTAWGGCTGAAGACTCAGCAGGGATGTTTCTTCAGTTCCTCAGGGAGCTAGCAATTATTTCTGATCCTGCAACAAGAGCCTGTAGATGCCAGGCTTGTTTTTTTTACTTTTTTTTTCTTTCTTTAAATTGTAAAAAGGTATAATATTTTACTGAAGCTCATTGTACATCATCTTACTGGTGTATTGGGTCAGGGAGTCCGTGGATTAATCCCATGCTGGGTAATGAAGCATTGCCTTTAACTACATTTAAGACTTCACCTCATCGTTTCCCTGCGTAGCGCCGCTTTCTGTATTAYCTACGGTGAACTGCAGCACTCAATTCACCTTCTCTGGACACTACTTATAATTTTATATGCCTCTAACATGTCACATCTTATGTGCCTCCGCACTAAAAATATTTCTAAATGGTTCCTAACAGGAAAGTCTCCTCTTTCATTTAATAAATCCTTTTAGTCTCTTTTTCCCTTGGTCCCCTGGAGAAGCAGCATGGTCCAAAGCAAATCCATGCCACTGATTGGGAGCCTGGGATTAAGCTTCCTCAGAATGTTATTCCTTTAAACCCACATTGTAGCCCGGCTACTTTCCCAGCTGCAATGCACGGTGAGCAGATGCTTTCCTTGTCCCCTTTGACCAGGTTTTCCTCAAGCTGTTGCAAGGGATACGGCCCATGCAATCGGGATACAGCTTCGCTTCATTTTATCTGGAATTGGGATTTTCTCATAGGAGAAGGCAGCAGAACCCACCATACTGGCATGTCCCGGGGTCAGCCMTTGCAGATTGGCATCACTCGGTCCCTAGGCATCGGCTGGTGGCATCCTCCTGCCCCTCGATCCAGCGCAAAGCCGCAGCTGGCGCACGATGACACCCGCCGCATCTCAAGCCGCGGGGCTCCTGCCTTTGTGCTGGCCGGTGGCTCCTTGTTGCTTTGTTAAACTTGCAGCAATGTTTCTAAGTATCAGGATATTTATGTTGACTTTGACACACTACCACTCAGATCTCCTGTATTAGGGTTGTATTATTTTTTATGTGAAATATTGCAGCAGCTAATTGCAATTACCAGAAAGCATATACAAGAGAGCTTGTTGATTGCCAGTAGACAAAGACACTTTGGAAGTCTTGGATTTTGCTATAGATGAAAGCTTATAAATTTTAAAATAGAAACCACGTTATCGTTTACAATTTCCGTTTGCTAACAAATTCTGCTAAACAAAATTGGTGGCTGATTAAGTAAACATTTATACATAAATAAAACAGTGAAGATCTCTTCAGTTATTGAGATGCAGCCAGTTCAGTCTCTCGTAAATAAACCAGTGATGAATTCTGGCATTACAGTGCATGATAAAGCTACCTAGCCTCAAAGTCTTAGGCAAACTAATCCATACGCATGAATCAATCGGTTCATTTTAGTCATACCAGTGTTATATAAATGTCACTAAAATCAATGCCTGAAAGACRTAACAGATTAATAAGTCCTCATGCGGTACATCTAACTGGGATGCAAACCTACAGCACATAACTTCACACTGAACACAGCTATACAAGTAGTTTGAATAAGTGATTTTAATAGAAAACTCAAGGGCAGGCCTGTAATGAGCAGGCGTGGATGAGAAAAATCTGGCGCGTTATTAATTTCAGACAATGCCAAGTTCTTTTTCATAATGTACATTTTATTAATGCTCTCCATGATAGCTTTTCATACCAGTTCATCACCAGTAGTACAGTAATTACAATGTAGTAAGATTCATTCCATGCCTGAGGAGTAAGGAAGTCCAGTTAAGATATGGAAAGCAGGTGAAATGTCAATCACTATTGACTCAGGGCCGGATTAAATCAAAACTCTGCCCCGGGGAACCCAGCAGCTGGGTGGGTTTGGTAACGGCACCTCCTGGACCCGCTCTTCGGTGAGTATCTGCCTCCCCCTCCTCGTCGGCTCACTGCCGCGCATAACCTGTGCGCCAYCGATACAGAGGCAGCGGACGGGATTCATCATTTTTATTAGGACTTGGGGTCAGTCTGGCTCGTCTTTACAACCGTCACCATTAGTTACCSGGTGTCAGCCTCTTTGGGGTTGGAGATAGAGAGAGAGACATTGAAGGTTGTYGTAAATGCCTCCAAGAATAACTCTTCTAGACATAATGGCAAGGGTTTAAGGTGCAGGATGATGGGATTGTCTGGGGAGAGAAACTAATAGTGAGGGCTCTAATGAAAAAAAATACCACCCAACCCAACCCAGGGAATTTCTGCTTTCCTGCGATCTAGTAAAAAACAGGGAATTTCTGCTTTCCTGCAATCGCAGCCCCCCTTTCATCCCATGAACCCTAGACCTCCCCAGGGTCAGGCAAACCCAGGGTCAGGATTTAGCATTGCCCTTCGGGGCTCTAGAAACCATAGCGATGCTCCCCTCGTGACTGCGAAAGGTCATGAGCTTTCAAACTTTTTGGAGGTATTTATTTTGCTGTCTGATTTTCAGAACATTTCTGGCACAAAGACGGGGTGGGTTGTTTGTATTTTTCACTATTTCGTATTTTTCACTATTTTTGTTCGTATTTTTCACTATTTTTCTCCCTGGAAAAAAAGGCTGACAGCCTTCACTGGGGAGGAAACCTGAGTCTCCTCAAGATGATGGCCACATTGCCTGGGGACACTATAGAAGACTGGAGAAATGGGCAAAGGAAGAGGTGTCCACATGTGGCAGACGAAAGCACGGTGTCTCCTGTGCAGTGGTTTGATAAATAAACCAATAGTTTGATAAATAAATAAATTGCCTGGCACTGGCAGTCGGTAGGCGTTAAAAGTAACAGCAGCCCACAGAGCTGGATGACAGAGGAGGTATTCAAGTACCCAAGAGGAAMAGACCATCTCTGCAGCTCACCTTGAACCACTGCAAGCAAATTACCACTCTGGATGCCCAAACCCCTCGGTGCTTTGAGGCAGCTTCCAATTTCTGTTGATCACCCACTGGCCTTTCCTTGCAAAGGTATAGGGGTTTTGCCCCCAGTATTATGCTCAATATGTGCAGTACTTGGTTTACTCTATCTCGCTTTTTAATGGGGAGGGGACACTTCCACTTTGGGCCTGTTTCCTTGCAAAATGCCAGGCTGAAGAGAGACTTTTATGTCTAGAGAAAGTTATTCTGGGTCATATTCAAAAATGTCTTTTTTTTTCTTTAGTCTATTTTGTTCTAATTTCAATTTCTAACTCCAATTTTCTTCTAATTTCCTTCTGCTGCATGAATCCACACGGTCGGACTCAGAGTAAATAAGGCATAAGTAAGCTTTGAGTTGTGAAGATGAAGGGGAAACCCCAAAGCTCCTCTCCTGCTTCTATCAGGTACCACRTTGCAGCAGCCCGCATCTTGCAAACACCTGTGCCCAAGCGCAGCCCTGCTCTGCTGGGAGGGTTTGCAGATGGCCGCTGTGTGTCACGGCGGGGGACAGTGGGTGACGACTCCGTGCAGAGCAGAGATCTATCAGCTTTCGCTCGGCCAGCGCCGCCCCCCCGGCCTGCCATGCCTTGCTCCCCGGAGGTGCGGACACTACTCTGTGCTCATGCTAATAAAGCCGGACCCAGCAGCGTTACTTATGACTTCTCAAATGTATTTAGGCATATAAAGGTAAGTACAACATACACATCCATATCCTCTCTTCTTCTCTCACGGACACACCTACACAGACACGGGGACCTGCGCTGGCTGGCAGCCACTCATGCAGGGCACAGTCTTGCACACGCATTTGCACACACGCCGAGGAGAACTGCACACACAGGCGCCGGCTGACATGAACACAGATGTCTATGCATGCCTCCATTTACCCAGCCGAACAGTTAGTCCAACACCATTTCAGAGTTTCTTTTCTTTTTTCCCCCTTTTTTTTTTTTTTAATTAATGCTAAAAGCCTCGGGGGAACCACACCAATGGGGTTTGCATCCCTCTGGTGATTTCTGCCCATCCCACCCCACCTCCCCYGCACCAAGCAGCCCAAGTCCTCTGTGGGCCATAGCTGAGTATTTACACCAGCGGAGACCATGGGCCCACTGAGTCCACCCTGTTTACAATAACGAAGCAGAAACATCTGCTGAGTGCCAGACGTGTCCGTTGTCTTTCAGGTGTCTCCTGCGCTCACTGTGGTGGCACAGYTCAGCTGCGAGACCCCACGCCAGCCTCCCCTGGCAGATGCCATGGTTTCCCAAATATCCATTCCCAGCTGAGCTGATTGAGAAACGCTATCTTCAAGATACTAAGGCTCATTTTTTCCAAAAAATATCTCTATTTACACAAGACAATAAAATCTGAGCAGCTTTCCCCCCAGAAGCTTTTGCCAACCAGAGCCACTGCTGGACGTGTGCACCTGTCCCTATTTACAAGCTACAGCTTTGCTCGACAGTACTCTGCCGGCAAGTTCAGCTTCTTCTGGCATAAGGACTATTTCTTTGTCCCTCTTTTCCTTCTCTCATTACCCCTCTGCACAGCCAGGTCTGTATTTACAACAGGGACCTGGATCCGGCAGGGTAACCTTTACACAGCCCAGCTTGCGAGCATGGAGAGGGGCTCAGGACAGGGGGCTGAGCACGCTCAGCAGTCTTTAAGTGTTTTCAAGTTGCAAAGCCAACGTTTGGAGCAGACGAAACTCGTTCCTTATTACAAAAGACTTTTTTGCCTGTTCTGCTCATCTTAAAAAAAAAGTGACCAACCAAGCGGTGAGGGCACTTCCCAGGGCACTGCCACGCAYGGGGCAGCGGGAATCTCAGCCAGGCTGTTTTCTCCTTGGGGACGCAAGGGTTTGCCGAGGGTTTTGGTTGAGGCTAGTTTCTCTGGCCTCTCCCGTTGCGCGATCCCAAGTGAGGGATGGGTAAACCGAGGCACAGAGGAGCTGAGGCAGCACACCAGCGGGGGCTCGCCGGGGCAGGCTCGTCCGGTGCCCCGGGCGCTAGATGACACTGTCTTCCATGGTGACTCGCCTGAAGACCGGCTCCTGCTTGGGTGTCCTTCCGCTTTCTGTGGAAAACAAGGGGAGAACAGGTAAAGCCCCAAAGCAGGACCCTGCAGCAGCCACCAGCTGTTTTTAAAACCATTTCCACCCTCAAACAAAGCACAGAATGCCTGAGCTTGCCTAGAAAGGGAAGGCTTGCTTAGGGCAGGTGAACGTATTTATGAGCCAGCATCCCATCAGGAAACCTCCTCTCACCCTTTTTGCTGAAGCCAGTGGTACAGATTTGCCTGGCTTTGTCCCCACATGAGTCAGTTATTTGTTAAACGGCGTGAGGACCAGCAGGATCGGCCACTGCTGCCCACCACTCTCCGGATGAAGGGTGACACCAAGGTGCCTCTTTGCTCCTCTGGGTTTAGCCCAGCTCAAGCAAGGAGAGCCCAGAGTTGAGCTGCAACCACCAGCTTGCACCAGACCAACAGGGCTTGTTTGAGCAAACAGCATTTTTTGTGCCTCCCCCCCCCAATAATAAATAGTCAGTATTAATGACTGCAGAGTAAACAGATTTGTTTTGCTATCAGACATTATCTGAAGGGCACTTCATATCCTGAGTGCTCTGCTTTACAGCTGCCTCTATAATCACTGCAGCCCTGGGGAGGAAAATGCCTCCTTTTACACGTGCAGGTTGGGAAGAGGCAACCACGTACAATTTGGGGTGAACACATGCAGGTTTTCTATAAATAATATTTCAGGGAGAGGTTAAGATAGGCTAGACACATTCAAGAAGAATTGAGTTGTCCTAGAGCCATTTTCTAAGCGTAAATAATTTCCCCCCATCTCCCACCCACCCAAGGGCCAGCAAATCTGTGCTGCTCTGCACAGCAGCGTAGAAAATATCGCAGGGAAAGTGTGGGGGGCAGAGCTGGCAACTTTTTGGGCATCTCCCAGCTTGGCTATTTTGGCTGCTCTTTTGGGGTTTTTCTGAAGGGGAGGGACTTTCATCCTTTCCTTGTCGCTCATCTCTTTTTTTTTTCCAAGCAGTGGGATGCATTTTCTCCTTTCGTTTCCACTGCTGCTAGCTCGGCAGGCTGCTTTGCATTGCAGCGCAAACTGCTAGCAGCTGAAAATGCCTGGGTGCAGAGTGTATCTCAGGAAAAAAAAAATCAGAAATCCCACCTATTTAATATGAAGCACTCTTWCTGGCTGATATCAACAGCAGCTTAATCAATGAGGCCCTTTATCTGTATGTACAAATGGTAGCCACGCAAGCAAGGARGAGGGTGAGCTGGAGGTGACCAAAGGGCAGAGCTGAGGCGCTTGCACCAAAAGCAGCTCTTCTATTTCTCAGGGAGGGACCCTCTCGAAAAAAGGGCTGCTGAGGCCCTTGGTGGCAAACCATAAAACCTTCTCCTTTTTTTTTTAAGGTGAGGAAACCAGGGGCTGGCTGGAGCAGGGACTTGACAGCCGCAGCAAGGTTTCAGCCTGCCTCAAATTGGCCTCCCGTCGCACAGGGGCTAATCCTGTACGACCCCGCGCTTCTCTTTGGCTGCCTATGCAAAGCACCTGAGAAACTCCTTTTGGCACATTTCAGCCAAAGGACAAAGCCTTGCCAGAAATTAGGCCTTTTTCTTTTATTTCCCCCTGCCCAAAGTCCATTTTCCCATCCCCCTTGCTGCTTTTGTGCAACCAAGTGCTAAGAGATGCCCGGGGCCAGGTGCTGCTGCTTCCTGAGTGGCATATCCAGAAATCCTCCACCCGGTTCATTGACCACTTGGTTTTCAACATTCATCCCCCAAAAACGTTTATCAGAGGATGTTACCACAGGCTTGTGCCCACTGAAAGGCAAAGGTGTTGCTGCCGGTGGGACACAAAGGCTGCAGGGCTCACGCCTGCACTGAGCTTTCCTGCCACGGGAACCTGAATTAAACTCTGCCTGAGATGCCTCAGAAAGAAGTGGGAGAAGACAGGCTGAAAACAGTTTTATTATAGCCATAATTTACCCATCAAGCATCCTGCTGCTGRAAGTAACCTTTCCAAAGTTGTAACATAAGATGCAGTCGATTATAAGTGGCAGTCGGAGATATCGAGTCACCCGTACAAGTATTCCCCTGCACACCAGCTGAGGAGGTTGTGCGGCAGCCATGTTGGTGCCTTTTAAGTTGTTGTTTGGGTTTTTAAGCAACGCTGTCAAAATATCAAGCATTTGCTTCCAGCACATAACAACTGCTCTGTATACCAATACTTTTTTTTATTTATTGAGGTTTAGTTTGGGTTTTTACATGTGTACAGCGTATTTAAGGAGTAGAAATGTAAGAAAAGAAAATACGCGGAGTATGAAGAAATAAAAAGATAGGAAACAGTTAGCATTATTTTTTTTTTGTTGTTGGCATTTTGCTGGAGAAGACTATCTGTCACCATCTATCTGTCTGGCATTCCAAATACAATAAACAGTAAGCACCTGTAAAAAGCTATTCTGATGTAAAAAAGGAAGATTTCCAAGCTATCCTGGCTAGTCTCAATATTTCAGCATTAAACAGACCGTCCCTCCTGAACTGGGACGATCTAAGATCTGGTGTATGACCCATGCATCCCCAGGGCTTGCCAAAGCCCTTGGAACAGCAACACTGGCCCTACACCAGCTGCCTGCGCTGAACGAAATGACTCTTGGTGCAGAGCTGGGGGTGCTGCTGCCCTCCCAGAGGTGCCCCTTCGGGTTCTCTCCCCTGGCCACGCTGCTAATGTCCCTGCTGCTAATGCGACCACTGCTGCCTTCCCTGGGAGCATTAATCACCAATTTTATCTGGTTTCAGCTTTACGCTGCAGGATGTTCTCCACGCTGTTAGCGGAGAGCCTGCGATGACATGATATTTATATAATGTTCATGAGCACAGACTATTTAAACCCTAAAATATTCATTAAATAAAATTTGCATAGTCTAGCTGAATGCAGCAGGTAGCTAAAAATAAAAAGTACTTTTCTTTCCAAATGTAAAGAGGAGATCAGGGTGTGAAAGATGACCAAGCCGGTGCTCTTAGGCTTTCCTGAGATAGCTTTTTAATAAGATGAGCTATCTTTTTATCCCTCTTGTCTAGGCAAGTCTGTGGAGTATTATATTCTTTATAAACCAGTAAGATCAAGAGCATATGGAGGTGTGTCAGAGAGAGGCCAGCTGGCCAGAGAAGAGGGAAGGGGGATGCAGGCAATAGGGACACACATAGAGACACGCAAGGACCCCCCGGAGCTCAGCGCCTCCCACCGCCACCACCATTTCCCCCCGGCCCCCTGAAGCATCTCACTGCTCATTACCTGGGGGCAGGGAGGAAGAAAAAGATACTGGTTAACAACCACAGATTTCAAGGAATTAAATGCAATCAACAGGCAGAAAGGAGCAGCACCATGATAAGTAATAGTGCCTACACAGTGCCTCCAAAGCTGTGATGAATACCTCCCTTCCCCAGGAACCCTCCAGCCTACATAGTCTTTTTTGGCATCTCTTTCCCCTTGTGTCTCTCCTTCACATGTTTCGGGGACATCTTTACAGTCTCTTGCAGAAAATGGGCAGGCATTGCCTGTTGGAGCCAAAGTGTCCTTAAGCAGTAGAAAACATAGCGATGGCACAGTGAACTGATGCGTCAGCTCGTTATGGGGCAGTCTGCAATGGGATTACACAGGAAAAATAACCGCGTCCTGCGCAAATTAGAAGGAGCGAGAGGAAAAAAGGGATTCACAGCTTGCAAAGCATCCTAAGATGATTTCCAGGAAAATGCAAGGCACGGAGCCTCGCACCTCTCCATCCCCCTCTTCCTGCCTGCAAGCAARGCTTTCCGAAAGGACGCCTCAAGCAAGGGGTCAACATTGGCAATCCTCACTCCAAACATGTCCGGCAAACCATGCCTCCCAAAGGTTGTCCCATGTTTCAGAAAGGGAGGTCTATGCATCAGGGTGATGTTTTCGTCGGACCAAGCACTACCTGTTTGCCTCTATTCTGTTCGGTTTTCATTGAAAGCAGGATGCTTATTGCAGTTGAACGATGAAGCTTTAATCTTCTCCCTATAAGGCAAATCTTTATTTTTTTTTTTTTTTGTTAAACAAAGCTCTAAAAAAGAAGATCCCTCCAGTACAGGGCTGATTATCCCCTTCAACCTAGTTTGCAAAGTTATGTGCCCCAAGCATAGGTATGGATTTAATACCATAATTGCTACTGCCTCTTCATCAAGCTGTTAGTTTTCTCACATCTCTGCCTTGGCTCAGAATTAAGAAATACCTTAAATGTTTTGTAGCTCTCCCTTCTACTCCAGGAGCATTTTAGGCACAAAGGACTTAACATTGACTTGAGTTTAGCCTGCTGCAGTCTGCACAGAAAACACCGCTACATTGCCAGTCACCTAAGAATTGTACCTATGAGCTACTTATCAACATGCAGAAACCTTCACCATGCCCATAATCAACTGACACAACAAAAGCCTGTTTTCAAGGAGAAAAAAAATTACAAAAATAATCCCCATCCTGCTCCCCCCCCGAAACTAAATTACAGTCTTAAACTATTTTTGGCTTAATATAATTAATAATATCTATTTCCCCTGTTTTAAGATTCATCGGTTTCCAAAGCTGTAAGAAGCACCAACAGTGAATCCTGTGGTGCCAGAACAGCCGGGGGACGGAAATAATCAGCTTGAAAATAAACAGCGTTTTTTTGCAATCAAAGTGCTAATAGGCATGGTAGGCTGGCAGAGAGAAGCTCGAGTGAGAAGGGACAGAGGAGAAGGGAAAAACAGCCTGCCCACTGATAAATCTGAAATACACAGAAAGGCGGGGAAGAATGACCGTTCGGAGTAAAGTAAGTCAAAAGATTTTTCAGTAGGACACAATTATCYCATAGCAAATCCACCACTGGTTTGTTCTTGCATAGTTTCAGGCATGCTGGTAAATGCTGTCTTGATCACCTGCCTCCCATTTTATCATGACAATATTTGCTATGGTGTATCTCACCCTCTACATGAATTTAATCCTGTCATATCCCTGGAAAACTATTTTTTTTGAGTCTAATACCGTAAAAGAGTTTTTACTTTCCCCAAAATAAGAGGTACTTCAAGTATTTCAAGCCTCAGCAGCCTCCGTTGGGCTGCTACATGGAGTGGTATGACCAGGTGGGTCTGAAACGCTTGCTTTGCCTGCATGTATAGGTCTACCATGCACTGCCCAGCTCCATCACTGCTGGCATGGAAAATAAAACTAAACAGGGAGGCAGCACCAAGAGCAAGAGCATGACCTGGCTGGCCAGTGGCTGTTTTGCTATGAAGCCAGGTGATTCCCAATCTCCCAATGGGAAACGCTCCCTTGCCGAAACCTAGACCTGGCAAGCGGCACAGCTGTGATCAGTGCTTGGTCAGAAATGAAGTTTCCTCCCTAAGATGTTTTGACCTGAGTGCCTGGCTGCAGGAAGGACTCAGGTGACTCAAACCAGACTCTTTGGTAGGCCACGAATACCACCAAATACCACCAACCCCTGGTTCTCCCCCCCCGACAAGCCCCTGCTGAACAGCACCAAGCAGCATCGCCCCACGTGAGGACAACCCCGGGATGGAGCATAGCTGCTCCGCTGCTGCATTTATCCTCCAGCACTGGGAAAACCTTGTCTAACACAGGCATCACTCGCCTGCTTCAAATCTTTTGGCTTTTACCCAGCTTGATGGCAGCTGGATGGAGGCAGCTTGGATGGAGGCAGCACCAGACCCCAAAGTCCAAGGCATGGGAGGGCTTTGTGAAAAATCACGTACCGAAAAATGGGTACCAAGCGTGTCCAGAGGTGGTTATTTTCGTTGTCAACCTTTCTAGTCTATTTTGTAGCTTTTTATATCCTGACAATGAATCCTAATTGCTCCCAAAGGATTTGAAGGGGGAGGCTGGAGGAGAGCGGTGAAGCGCCAGCGGGCCATCGGCAGTGGCGGGACGGGAAGGGTGATGTAGCCAAGGACAGCGATGGCGCTTTGCGTATGGCCGGAGCAAGAAAATAAAGAGACAGCAAACAACAACCGAGGAGGCCTAACGGGGACTTGTTTTACTCTTTGACATGCTACCAGCAGTTTTTAATCTCAGAAGAACCAAAATAAAATAAAATAAAATAAAATTAAAAAAAATCATTACAATGATTAAAAGGTACGACACATGAAATACTATACTCAAATCATCCGCGTGTCATCGGCTAGTTTATACAGTAGGCACAAAACAGACCTGGAATCACCTGCAACAAATGTCAACCAGTGTTGTTCTCACCCCTAAACAAGTATTGCTAGCCTGATATTTCTAGTCAGCCGTAGCTGCGTAACCTTTGTGCTTAAATTGCTCAGCTTAGGCCTCCTTTCTTTGGCATTGTTCACCCATGCCATAAAGGAGTGGAGACTTGTACTGAAGACAGTAGTGGAGAGAGGAAAAACAACAACAACAACAAAAAAAGAGAGATTAATCGTACAGTACATACATACAGTATCTTCTAAATCGTGATCAGTTGTTTATTGGTTGGCAAACAAGCTTCACTTTTACATCAAATATTAGTAATGAGGTCATTCAACTGTTGAGACCATACAAAATGGATCATAAATTAAAAAAAAAAAAAAAGAAAAAAAGAAAAAAAGAAGAAGTCATATTCCGTGCTGCTAATTTACCTCCAGAAAGCCTATGTTACTTAAAAATACTGTCAAATAAATAAATTTCCTGTTAGGAAAAATAATGAACAGAAGACTTTTTTTTTTTTTTTAAATCACTGCAAAGTACTTTTTCGCTCACTACGCATCAATCGATTTTCTTCTTAACCACTGCAGTACAAGTGCCTAAACCGGGGACCAGACAGAGCCATGAAGGCCCTTCGCTCCTCCAGGGAAATGGCCATCTCCTGTAGGAGCCCCGCTGCGACTACAAGAAAAACCTCTTGGCTCCTGGATGCGACCCTACGGCCTGGCTGAGGGCCTGCTTGCCCAAGATGCTTCGCAGGATTATCATCACGATCGGTTGTGCACTGTCAATGGGGAAGTTTGCCCTGCTCTAGTCTGCCAAAAGGTCTGCCGGCAATACGCCGGCTGAAGAAAGTTATACAGTGAGGAAATAAAAAGACTGCCTTGGCTGAAAAGAAATGGTGATGGTATTACTAGAAATGTTCCTTAGAAAGTGATGTTCGGGTTTTTTTTTGCCTAGTGAGATTTTTTTACCCGGACGGGGAAGGGACGGAGAGGAGGAGCAGTGGAAGAGGCAAAACAAAATTAAAAAAAAAAAAAAAGAGTTATGAAAAACCTTGCTCCTACTGGTAGACAAACTTACAAGACCAGCACAACAGAAAAAAGTTCTTTTTTTTTTTTTTTTCCACTACATTAACAGGGAAGCAAGTTCTGGAGGAACAGAAAGCAGACTATATGTGCAATGCTAGTATCTGTACATTACATAGAAATTGTTTGCTTCTCTTTTTCTGCCATTAGTTTTTATCGTCCGTTAATACAGCAAAATGTAAAATATGCCTTTAGCACAGAATTCTAGGATTCACTTCCGTCTCATTAAATTTGTTTTTGTTTTGTTTGCTCCCACAGCAAAGGGCGCTGCGGTGAAACCAAGTTGTGAGTGACCAAAACCCATGATGTGATCTGGATTAGTAAGAAAGAGTTTTGCTAGCTTGTTTTTGTGCAGCGCTCCCACCTAGATGCGTCACCACTACTAGTTTCAAATGCACATTTTTGGCCTTTTATTTATTTTTCTCTTTGCCCCCTCCCCCCCCCCCCTTAAATCAGGTCCTCGGTATTAAGAGCAACACAGCATCAAGGATCGTTTAAACAAACACGGCATAACTTGAGAAGGCCACGAAGTGTGCCGTTATCTATCTCTTTCATTAACATAATGAAGTCTGTCTGGAGGGAAGGAGGATGGGGAGAGAAGGGGGGGGGGCAGCAGTTACTGTCCTCTCCGGGCCGGCCTAAAAATTCCAGTAAAAAAAGTCCGAGAGTTTCCTTTCGAACAGCATGAAGATTTAGGAGTACACACAATATTACCACKGTTTGGATTAACTCAGAACAGTAAACCGAGCATTACGGAGGGGCTTTTTGTTGTCTCTTTGCTTAATTTTTGCTGAATCTTCTATAGACTAGTGACCAAGTGAGTGGGTCCTTTTGCATTGCCGTCCGGTGGGGTTCCCTCTTTGTTTGGCGGGACTATAAAACCGTCGCTGCTGCCTCGACCTAGCTGGTAGTAAGTGTGTAGCTGATGGACGTGGTTCCTGGAGCCAAGGTTGGGCATGCTTTTGTAGTAAACATCGTCGGCATCGCCACTGCCGCTTTTGGCTGGCGGGGGATCGGTCTGGGTGCTGGCGGTCACGCTTTCCGTCATGGGCATACCGGCCAGCGCGGGCATACTGGTATAGAGAGAATCCCTGTTGGGCGACTGGAGATCGTCCGTGTGCTCGTTGGTCAGCAAGGGGAAAAAGCTCTCACTGTTGTCTTGCGGGATGCGCCGCCGGCTGTAGAGGTGGGGCTGGTGGTTGTCCGCTGAGTACACCCGGGGGGGCAGCAGCGGGGCGTCCGACTCCTCGTGGATGAGCTCCAGGCCCAGGCTCTCCTCATGGGTGAAGGAGGTGGCGTCGTCCAGCACGATGGCGTCATCCTCGCTCCCGCCGCCCACGCTGTTGACGAGTTTGTTCATCAGGTTGCGGCTCTGCTCGCTGGAGCGCTCGTGGTTGTTCAGGTAGGAAGGGATGTAGTTGGAGGTAAGTTCCTTCAGGATCTTTTTCTCGAGGGCGTTTTCGGTGTGATTGTACCCACGGTCAAGGATTTGCACGCAGTTGCTGAGGTACTCGCCGCTGGCGATGCTGTAGCTGTTGCCATGATTACCATTCAGTGGTAGAGTATCCGTGACACTTGTATCCCTGGCATTGTTCAGAAGCCCCTCTGAAAAACATTACACAAGAGAGGGTGACTTGTACAAACAGGACACTCACGCGGGACGTGCACACTCAAACCCCCTTCCTAGGCTGCCGCGGCTGCTGGGGCTCGGCAGTGAGGAGAGTCGCAGCCAAAACAGGAGGGTGCAGCTCCAGCTAACCGGCTTAAGGGCTTCCCACCAAAAAAATGGAAAGTGCCGTCAAGTATGTGACTTGATGCGGCAATTGCCAGCAGGAAGGAATAGCCTCTCCTGGCTGGTGCAGATCTTGTGCTTTGCTCTACATATTCCTGGGGGAGCTGAGAAATAGGCGACCCTGGGCTGGTCCCAATGGTGCTTTGGAGGAAGGGGGCAATTCCCTGCAGTTGAGGGAAAAGTATTCGCAGCCCAAGTTAATCATTGCCCAAACTTTGTTTGGGAGCATGTCCTTCCTAGAGGAAAAAAATAAATCTGCTCTCCCCTTTTGCTGGGCAGACTGCCAGGGGAAAGGCATAAGGCCTGAATGGCGGGATTCGGGGATTAGCAAGGCGGAAACACAAAGTGCTTCCTGGTCCAGGCTTTTTTGGAACAAGGCTAAATGCCCTACCTCTCCCAGCACAAGGGCATGGCCAAAATATTTACTCCACACTGACTGGGCGGGGATTTTCTAAGACAATCGATGTTGGAGGCAGCTGCTGTGGGGTCTTGCGAAGCCTTTAAAAATAGCTCCCATTTCACTTGCAAAGTTAAAGTGGAGGGTTCAGTGGAAGTTACAGCAAGTACCATCTCCACCATGGTATGGTGGGCTTGGGGTAACCTGTGAGGAGTAATGGGGTCGTGGGGTGCCCCCAAACTAACTGCCTATCGCATCTCCGTAGGTGTCTCGACACTGTCAACGTAAGGCTGGAGTTTGGCTCTTTCCCAACACGCTATGGGAGATGGYGGGGAAGCGCTCTGAGAGCAACGCGGCACAAGTGGGCAAGGGAGAAGAAAATCAGGCCCAGCAGTTAAGCCACCACGCTTTCTTTTTTGGGATTACTGGCCTCCTTGGAAGGAGTGCAGGTGTGGGGATGCATGAAATAACTTATCGACCTTTCAGCTAAGGGCTTCGGGCATTGCCAACAAATGTCAAGCAACTCCCAGCAAGCCGCGATGGATTAGAGGAGCTGGTAGCTGACAATTTCAGATGAACAGTTGCTCATACCATGCTTGGTACGTGGCATGTGTACCTTCTGAAAATACAGGATTCGGTCTATATCTGCGATGGAGTAGCTGCTGCATGTCAAGGCCTGGAAAGCGCTACTGCAGGCTTTCTTCTTGCTTTTGAGTGAAATGACCCAAATGTGTCAGCCACCTTTTAGGTTTCTGAAGCTTAAGAGAGTGCTGCTGTTTCCCGGGTTTCCCAACAAACGAGGGAACTATGCCAAAAAATCAACTAGCCATCACAGACATAGAGCAAAGCCATTGATTTTCACAGTGGAAGCTCTCCAACCGAGTCATGATGCTTGGGGAGAAATGAAAAGTGAGCACTTTGGGTGGAGGACTGTATGTAATGGGTGACAGGTACAACAGCATCTGTCTGATGGTCACATTAAGTAACGTATGCATTGAGGCGCTGAGCGCTGTGCTTCTGCTGCCAATGCATAGAGTCAGGGTTTGGTGGGAAAATAAAATGGAGGCATCGCAGATGAGAACAGAGTGGGGTCTGCAATGAAATACGCCGTATAAAAATGCCATGACCTCGCAAATAAAAATATGAAGTTTAAAAAAAATCATATGCACAGTTATATGAGAAACTACGCTGGGTAAATGATACCACAAAAACGAGAAATAAAGAAAGCATCATCTAATCTCATCTATATATATATGTACACATACATATATATATACACACATACATACACACGCATACACGTATATATACATATGTATATTCATATTCTTTTTATTTCAAAACTGTGAGATGAATTTCCTTTATTAACTACATCATCTATATGTGATGCAATAAAAGTGAACTAAAAAAAATTACATTTGATATGCAATGTTTAGCTTTACTCCCATACTTGTCTCTCTGTAGGGCTCTAAACGACAGCATGAAGAAAAGGAAAGAAAAAACAACAAGTAAGCTTACAGCGACAGTAGGAGAAACATGAGTAAAAAGCAAATTGATGATATGCAGAAAAGAGAGTTAACGGAAATAATTTCCACTGCCCAGAATACATGAATTTGTTACATGGTTTATTTCAGGTTAAAAATATTGACATTTTAGACAGAAAAAGTATTTTACGCGCAATATTCAATAGACTACATTTTTATTAAAAAAAATTATCACATTTAAAACGTTTTCCAATGCCACTAGAAAATGTTCAGTGTGCAACACAAATCAAGAAATAATGCCTGGAAATTTAAGAAAAGTCTAAAGCTGGTAACAGTCATGCTTGAAAAGACAGGGACTGTCAATGTCACTTCCAAAGTCTTAAAATGAATGGCTTTACTTACTGTTAGTTATAATAACCCCTGGCAGCTGAAACCGAAATCCATTTCCTTGCTAAAAATGTTTTGCCATCCATCCTTTGCAACAGTGCTTTGTAAGAGTATGACTTTGCTCATCACGGGGCTGCTGGCATTTTACAAACTTTGGTAAGTCTGGCCTTTTTTTAACCGAACACATGGCAAACTACATGGACTTTGCAAAAAAAATGTAAGAGGAACGGTAGTTTGAATAATGGCATCGCTAAATGAAGCTATTGAGAAGAACGGGTTAAAACAAGAAGAGCCAGAGATGAAGACGAAGAGCCAGTGGTAACTCTCAGCTTCCCACTTTGYAACAGTTTGTGTCATGCTGGGGTTTAACCAGAGTTTGTTAACAGGATTGCCGCCTTCTCTTAAAACTAGCTCTCACAAAAGTAGTTAGGCCATTTCGAGAAACTCCTGCGTCCGAGAGACCGAGCCAGCGTACGTCCGTCAGCTGCCAATGGCGGTGAGCAGTTGGCACATGCTGTGGGGTGCCAGACCCCTCACCTACCGTCTCCTCCTTCCTCTACTCTCTGCGTCCCATCAAGGAATCGCTTTCGCCACTGGGAAATRGGACTTTGGCCTTTTAGGGTCTGACTCCCCACCTCCTTCCAAGGGTTTTTTTTAGGGCTCCTGGTCCCTGGTGAGTCTCTACCACAGACGGGGCGGCTTTGGCTTGAGCAGAGAGGGTATTTTAAAACACGTAACTGGGGAAGGGGAAAGGAAAGAGTGGACTGGATCAGGCCCCAGGTTTCTCATAGCAYCCTGTCCCTGTCAATGGCCAGCACCAGAAGTGGTAGATGAAAGTGYGAAAAAAATCATAGCCTTGGTGATGTGGAATGAGTTAGTTGGATGACGTTAGCTAGCAATGCCCTCACCGCACGCCGATCCGAGCCAAGGCACACCCAGAGATGGTGAGAGCGTCTACTTTTACAATGCACTATCATTGCTTTAGCGTGCCTGCTGGTGCAGCATCCTTAAATCCCAAAGAATAGTCGATGTCATTAGGTCTGGCTGGTTTTGCTAACCTTTGTTTCTGCTGTGGGGTCTCCTAATATTCACACTTTGTAATTGTCCAGGGACAATAACCAGCTTGAAAAGCAATAGCTATACCAGTTCTACCGTCATTATTCAACTTGCAGCTTCCTGAAAGGAATGGGTTGGGTTCTTCTCCCTCTGAAGTCAATGGCAAAGCTCCAGGGGCTTAAATGGGATCAGTACTGGTCCCACTCTCTTTCTTCATCTCCCACAGATGAAGCCTGGGTAGGTTTCTCCGTTATCCATCTGGCTGTGTTGCACTGAACAGCACTTGCAAATCAATTACACTATTTTTGTGGAACAAAATGCTGTTAGCTCAGGTAACTGTATCAGAATCTAGTCTTAAAAATTAGAAGAACACAAGATTATTAAAATGCACGTAAAACCTTTTTGTCACATTTCCGCCCAAATCACTTGGGTTCARTTGAGGCACCCAGACCTGAACATCAGGACTTCTCTTAAGCCAAATGCTGACCCAGCATTACCTGCTGCCACTTGATTTAAAAGCCCCCCAAACCTCAAAGTTATCATACAAGAAACTATACAGAACATCAAGCTCATTTTGACATTTGTGGTACACTGAAGTTCTTAAAATTCAGAGCGTTTCATGTTTAACAGTAGCCCTTTTTTAAAAAGCGTTTGTGGAAGCAAATTTATTGCACAAAGTTAGCATAGTCTAGGAAATTAATGAACAGCAAAAAGGTCAAACACATGTGCTTTCCTTGTGCTTTGAATGAAAATACCCTAGTGATACAGTTCAATATCTATTTCTATTGTAAACAATACGCTGCCATATAGTACAAAGGGGGTTTTCCTGCTTGCATTATAACCATCATTATTTTCCCTTCCTTACAGATCCTTTACTGGAAAGGGATGCCTTCACTGGGAATGGAGAGCTGACAGAGTGCTGACATACTTGCGCTTGAACGCAGTGTTACTCTGTAATGATTCAGCCACCTTGCAGGCAAGCCAGAAAAAAAAAATAATCCCATGGAAGTGGCAGAGCAGGATGGAGCCACCCAGAGACAGGAGCTGGCAGAGCTCCACACTCCCCAGCTCCTCCTCAGGTCCTGCTTAAACGCATCTGCCTCTCCCTCACAGAAGCATCAGGACATCAGCTTACAAACATGGTCCCTTCCCACAGCCGGAGCAGAGACAAACACGTAGGTGATAAGAGACTGATTTCTACAGCCAAAACCTCCGTTAGGTACAACTGACTCTACCTATTTATTTTCCTTTGCTGAAAGGAGGATATGCAAGAGCTTTTAGTTTCCCTACACCTTTTTCTATTATTTTTTTTTCTGCTTTCTAATAGCACATATAAAATGTATTAATGCAAACAGCAAAACATTTCTTACAATATGTAAGCTCTGCTCTTTGGAGCTGACCTACGCTCCTCACTTCATCTGTCATTTTTCTTAGAGATCAAGGGCAGTTTTGCTTTATTTTGCTTTTTTTTTTTTCCTGTGCAAGCTGGTGCGCCGCTGACCACCTTTCTTTACGCCACTTCAAACGAGAGCAGCTTTGGTGGCAAAGGCCATTTTAGCTTCACTTACCTTCAAAGGTGTTCCTGTTTCTGAAATGAATGGTTTAACAAGGAAATGCGCTGACAACAAAGAGAGGAATGGATACGTCCGACACAAGACCAAAACAATACAAAAGCGAGGAGATTGAAAAAAAAAATCAAAATCAAAACCACTATGAATGCTTTGAGTAGAACTCACGGGGGTCTCTCAAAGTGAATTTGATCACTCATGGAAAAAAAGCTGCCGGAAAATGGAAAGATGCATTGAAATGAAAGGAAGGGGAGGGGATCTTTTTTTTGTGCCCAGTTCCAAAAAAACAAAGTGTGTGTGCATGGGGAGGAAAAAAGAAAAAAGAAAAAAAAGAAAGAAATGGGCCAAAATAAGCCACAGAAAATGGAATTCTCACTAGAAAAAWTAGAGAGAAACTCCAGCACACCTTGTGCGTTGTACATGCTGACAGAAGGGTTGTTATAGACCGCCGATTCCCCGAGCAATGTATTATAAGGGTTGTTAGTGCCATGAGGACGAAGCAGAGCATTGGTTATAAGATGATTAGCCATGGCTCCTGGAGCAGCCCGATAGAAAGACAGAGAAAAAAAAAAAACAAACAAAAAAGGTCAATCAGGCAAATGTGGTATTAAAAAAAAGGGAAAAAGAACATTCAGAATGACAACAGTTGAAATAGTCCTGATTACAAGCAGCCAGCTAATTAGACTCGGAAAACTGTATGCCACTAAAGCAGAACAGATGTTACTGACAATGCACAAATCCAAACCAATGCAAAAGAAAATGTATCAGAAAGCAGATAAGCTACATTTATGGTGATTCCCCAGTCGCTCAGAGTGTAAGCAAGGCTATGCCCACATGCTTGCTTAAGAAAGGAAGATGGCAGCCTACACAATGTGGGGGGAAAAACTCTCCAGAAAGTGCCAAATGAATAAAAAAAAATATATAATGACTAACAGAAAACAGCACATTCAACTCCCACTATGGGCTAGGATCTCTTTTACTCATCTAAAATCAAAAAAGCAGAATTAAAAAGAAAGGATGGAGAATGCGGTCTCTCCGAAGGCTCTCGGCACTTACCAGAGAGCAGCTGTTTCTCATGTCTAAGAGGACAAGTTTCACTGCAGCTACTGCTCTGGTACCACCGTCAAGCATATCCACAACCACCCGAATCCACCCCTGAAGGCGAGAGCACCGTGGCTCCATCAGGCATTTCTATCAGGAGCGAGAGCGGCCATGGAGACGCACATTTCAAGGCTCTGTGTTTGCCCTGCAAGCACCTTGTTTCCCCACTCCTGGACCCCTTTGCTGTCACTTCCAAACACTCAGCCAGCAGTTGTCCTCCTGCTTTGGTTTATCCCTTGGAGTCGCAGCCTCTGGACTTGTGCTTTTCAGGATCATCATGGCTTGGCAGGTGGCTGCCAAGACCTACCTTGATTCCTATCGCAGGCATCAACCCATGAAGCAAAGCCTTCCCCGCACCTTTTAGCTGACCTACAGGACCAAAAAACCCCTTAAGCCCTTGTTCCAGATCTCCTCGGGGATCCAGAGAGATGACTGACTCAAAAACTTTCCCCCAGGGCCATTCCCACTGTCACCGGTAGAGACCTAGAGCAGGAATACTCAAGGACACACCATGGTTTTTATCTCCAGGGCTAAACTGTTAAGACAAAACCTTTCCACCAGGAAAGTAAGTCTTTCGTGGGGCAACTAGAGCTAGCCAGGACAGGGCTGTCAGAGGGCTCAGGCTACCTGGCTGTCACCAACTTCTGATAGCCCCAACCCAAACAAGTGACCAAAAAGCCAATCCCCAAACCCAGCAACCCCGGCAGGGATGCTTTCATCAACGGCTGGGGCATGGAGACCCCATTTGCCTCTTTTAGGGGTGGAAGTGGCCCTGTGGCATGGCGGAGGCAGTTTTTGTGAGGCATGTGGAGTGCTGGGTACAATCTCTTCTCTGCAACTCAACCTGATTTTTCTCTCCTTTTCTTTTTTTTTTTTTTTTGGATGGAGTTGCTGAGGATACATAAGCTCCAAGGGCCTCTGGCTGCTACAAACCCCCTTAGCAGCGACCCCTCTGAAAGCTCACACTTACTAATTATTTAAAAAAAAGCAAAAACTGGCCAAACCTAAGGCTAGATGGAGGCCTCCAGAGCTGCCCCCTGCAGTGCTCGTACGCTGGCCTGGCTCCTTTTCCCGGGATGGCATTTCTCCATGTCTGCGCAGGTAGAGGAGAGAGCAGACCRCTCTCCTGCCTCTCCCTCATCCTCCCCCAGCCCTTCCCAGCCCCAGACGTATGGCGTTAGCGATCATTTAATCAGTCTTTTGAGCACAGGACAAAGTAGAAGGCAGCGCTGTATGGGGGCTGCATGCCAGGGAGGCTCCTCGACACATGCAGCTGGAAAAAAGAGACTTGTTTTCTCTCACCTGATATTTTTGGCTATGCTGATGGAAAGCAAGATGAGCTGCTGTGTTTGGAAATAAGGAAACAAAGCTGTCTCCTGTAAGAAAACATTATATGAACGCTTAACTAAGCAACCTTGAATGTAACTAATAGGCAAATGACTCAATTCTTTCTTTCTGGTAATGTATTTTCCATCAATCTCACTCACATCTGGGATGAGGGACTCTAGGAACCACTTCTCTTCTTGAACTAGTTTTGTACCATAAGTACTAAGTCCATTAAAATTGTTTCTGCTTTCATCTCACTTTTAATCAAGCTGGGCCATAAGATTCAAAAAGGGACTCACTTTTATACAGGTAACGGGAATGTCCAGAGTTAATGCCCGCCATAAATTCAGAAGTGATATAATCCTCTCATTTGAGATTTAACCCAATTTCCAACTCGGTCCCTATGAGATTTGATATGGAGAAGAATATACCCGCCGCATGCTTTTGAATGCTTTAGCTCGAGGCATCTTTAAATGGCAACTGCCAGAAAGAGCATCTCACTCGATATATCCCCGGTCTGATCTTGTCTAGCGATCCCTAGCAGGTGGGAACAAGCTGATCCTGCCACAGCTGGGCAGGTTCAGCTGTTTCGCATCTGAGATGCTCTCGACGACATGTGACAAAAGAGGAGAAGGGACCAACCTGTGTCAGCACTTAACGCTTCGCTCGCCTACRTTCGCCGGGGTGGTGGGCTCTGAAGTGAGCTAAATTCACACAAACCTGGCTCTTTCGGGCTGTTTCAAACTAGATAGTTTCTGGCAACTTTTAATGCAGATACATCATTCTTACTATAAACTTGGCAAAAAGTTGAAAATAGAGAATAAGTCATTTTTTCTCTCTTGGGTGTGTAAAGAGCGGGCTTGGTACAACAAAACAGCCACTCATTCCTGTATGCAGCTACTAAGCAAAARTACTGCATCTTCTGCCTTCCTCTCCCTTGATTGCTGAGGGCATTAAGATTTTTTAATTTACTGATCAAAATGCCACTTTTGATGGCAGTGCTGAGTAATTCTCCTGATGCAAATCCAAAACAAACCCACTGCTAACACGTTCAGCTACCTTTCAATACTTTCAGAAACCCAACTGGGCCGTAAGTGCTCTGCAGCAGGTTCCCGTGGCTGGCCACAGCAAACCACACTCTCTGCGGGTCACAGTAAATGTAACCTTTGACATCTTAAAAACAAAATTATATGTACCTTGTAGTCACTAATTTGGGCTCTTGGTTCTCCCTAACTGCTTTAGAACTGCAACATTCCCAGCCTCAAAGGATGCTGAGAGAGGAGGACTGCATTCAGGCTCCAAAGAGCCTACAGTTAAAGCTTTAGATAAAACAATAATACACCAAATAAATCCCCATTATTGGGTTTCTCCTTCCCRGGAGGGAGAAAGAAAAAGGTAACACCAGCCATACATTTAAGTATCATCCTGCATTTTTCATAACACTTTATCATTGCTATAGCAACCAACGGGGCTATTAGGAAGAGCGGATTAGGTCTGCAGACGAGGCACCAGCAGAAGGAGCAGGTAGACTACCAAACTATGACCCCGTTTGCATGAAAATGGCCTTGGTAATAAGCAGCCAACAAAAACCCAACAAAGCAAGCGCAGAATCAAAGMGGCATGCTCTCTCAAGATACCATGAGAGAAAGCAGAGCAGCTTATTCTGCAGCCCCGCATGCGGGTGCGCAGCAAAGGCCGGGTGCCAGGGCTGCGATTGCAAAGGTCAGTGCGTGTCCGGGGACCCGAAAAGCAGAAAGAGCAGGGCTGCAGGTGCCCGTCGACCGCCCTGAATCTCCTCCCCAGCAGAGCGCTCTTGGGACATGACCCTCGGCAGCTGTCTGGCTCGGTGTTGGCGGTGTGCCTAATATGCTCAGCAAGCAGCAGTTGTTCATCGTTTATTTTTATTTATTCACTTATGGCTGGATCCTCGGCTCTCAGCATCTGTGGTGCAACACCTATTTCTCCCAGCAAATCCCACAGCCCTGTGTCATCCTTGCTTTCCTACATTTCAGCAATAACATTCCCTATACATATCCCTCCTTTGCTGTCTCCCGAAGCACCTGAGCCCAGCACACAGCCACCACTTTATTTGCTTTAGTTAGGGTGACTGCCTTCAACTCAGCTGTGTTGAAACACCTGCGGTTCTGCTAGTCGAAGATAACCTACTAAAAGCAAATGSACTCCATTTCCAAACCCCTACCGTGCTGTGTACGTGTGGGAGCATGAATTTGGGGTTGGAAAAAAGATGGGGCTTCAAACCCACAGGTTCACCTGGGCGTCTCCTTGTTCAGTGCGATGAGATCATCACAACCAGCAAACATATTTAACAGCAAAACTCACACCTCTATAAAAATATTCCCTACAACCACACCAGTTGTGCTGGGTTTGGCTGGGATAGAGTTAATTTTCTTCATAGTAGCTAGCATGGGACTGTGCTTTGGACTTGTGCTGAAAACAGTGYTGATAACACAGGGATGTTTTCATTACTGCTGAGCAGTGCTTACACACAGTCAAGGCCTTTTCTGCTTCGCACCCCACCCCAACAGCGAGTAGGCTGGGGGTGCACAAGAAGTTGGGAGGGGATACAGCTGGGACACCTGACCCCAACTGACCAAAGGGATATTCCATGCCATATGACATCACATTCAGCATATAAAGCTGGGGGAAGAAGAAGGAAGGGGGGGACGTTCAGAGTGATGGTGTTTTGTCTTCCCAAGTAACCGTTAGGCGTGATGGAGCCCTGCTTTCCTCGGGATGGCTGAACACCTGCCTGCTGATGGGAAGCAGTGAATGAATTCCTTGYTTTGCTTTGCTTGTGTGTGCAGCTTTTGCTTTCCCTATTAAACTGTCTTTATCTCAACCCACGAGTTTTCTCACTTTTACTCTTTCAATTATCTCCACCATCCCACTGAGGGGGAGTGAGCGAGTGGCTGGGTGGGGCTTAGTTGCTGGTTGGGGTTAAACCAYGATAGTCCCTTTTGGCACCCAACGTGGGGCTCGAMGAGTTCGAGATAATGACAGGTTTGATTGGAATGTGCTAGATGGAATTTATAGCTGTTATTGCTGTTTAGCTATTAATCGGCAGGCTTCTGTGCTTGCCATGGGGCTTGCTCGCCTTACTGCATATTAGAGTCTAGTGCTCATTAGTGGCTGCTTTTTGTTTTCGCTGCTTGCTGTACTGCTGCACCGCTGATCATCTTGCTCTGCTGTGCCTGGGAACATGTTGATCACAGCAACGGCAATGGGCCTGGGCTGGCAGATGGCCAGGGCATCGCTGCTGTTCCTGTGCTGCTGTACTGGACAGGCGGGAACTCCAGTGTGAACTCAAGTCGAAGGGACTGTGACCTGTTGATGAGTCCACGCAGGAGGAGGACACCCCAAAGCACCTGTGGCTGTGGATAAGCCCATGCCAGAGCAGGTACATCTTGAAGCGTTTGTGGTAGTGGTTATGTCTGTGCCACAGCAGGTATACCTCTGAAGGGACTGTGGCCCCAGGATAAGTTCACGCTGGAGAAGGTACACCTTGAAGAATCTGTGGCTGTGGACAAGTCCATGCTGCAGCAGGTACACCTTGAAGCATCAGTGGCTATGCATGAGGTCATGCTGGAGCACCTCAAAGCGTGTGGCCATGGTTAAGCTCACGACAGAGCAGGTACACCCTGGAGGGACTGCAGCCATGGGTAAGGCCATGTTGGAGCAGGGTCACTCCTGAAGGGTCTGTGGCTCTGGGTAAGGCCATGCTGGAGCAGGCATATCTCTGAAGGCATTGTGGCCCATGGAGAAGGCCATGCTGGAACAGGTGCAACTCAAAGTGACTGTGGCTGTGGATAATTCTATGCCTCAGCACGTATAGCCCTGGAGAGACTGTGGCTCATAGATAAGGCTCCACTTGGAGCAGGTACTTCCCTAAGGGACTGCAGTCTGTGGATAAGTCCAAGCCAGAGCAGGGGCAAGGGGAGGAGTTCATTCCAATGTTAAACCCTATGGTCTGGTCCAAAGGGACCAGGGGTGGAGATTGTGATGCAAATACCTTTAAATTGTTGTAACCTGGGATTTGAGTTGCATGTTATGGGAATTACTATAACAGGAACCCCTTGTTGCTAGCCAGGCTAGGAGCAAGGGGAGGAGTTCACTGCAATGTTAAACCCTATAACCTGGCCCAAAGGGACCAGGGCTGGAGATTGTAAAGGAAATACCTTTAAATTGTTGTAACCCATGATTTGAGTTGCACATTGTAGGAATTCCTATAGCAGGAACCACCCAAACCAGTGGAGGACAAGCCTTACAAGAAGCAGTTCAAGTGCAGCAGTGACCTGACCTGGGCTGGCTTTGGTGCCCTGTAACACCACACAACACACCACCTCTCCTGCCCTGAGTGACCAGCATAACAGATGGAGCCCAAAGTCATGGACTAAATGAACTCAATGGACATTCATGGACAATTATGGACATTTTACAAACATTTCACAGAGGTGATCCATAGACTAAGGGACTGATATCTGTGAATTATATCAGAGGATGGGAAGGGGATTGGTGGTTAATGAGGATGTATTGGATAGTGTGGGACTTGAGCATGACGTAAATGGTATGGAATGAGGGGTGAGGAATGTGCTGGGTTTGGCTGGGGTAGAATTAATTTTCTTCATAGTAGCTAGTATGGGGCTATGGTTTGGATTCATGTTGAAAACAGTGTTGATAATAGAGGGGTGTTTTAGTTACTGCTGAGCAGTGCTTACACAGAGTCAAGGCCTTTTCTGCTTCTCACCCCACCCCAACAGCGAGTAGGCTGGGGGTGCACAAGAAGTTGGAGGGGACACCACCAGGACAGCTGACCCCAACTGACCAATGGGGTATTCCATACCATATGATGTCATGCTCAGCATATAAAGCTGGGGGAAGAAGGAGGAAGGGGGAACGTTTGGAGTTATGGCATTTTGTCTTCCCAAGTAACCGTTACGCGTGATGGAGCCCTGCTTTCCTGGGGATGGCTGAACACCTGCCTGCCAATGGGAACTAGTAAATTAATTCCTTGTTTTGYTTTGCTTGCACACACAGCTTTTGCTTTCCCTATTAAACTGTCTTTATCTCAACCCACAAGTTTTCTCACTTTTACTCTTCCGATTCTCTCCCCCATCCCACTGAGGGGAGAGTGAGCGAGCGGCTGTGTGGGGCTTAGTTGCTGGCTGGGATTAAACCACGATACCGCTATAACTACAGTCCCAAGTCTTCTTGTTTCCACTGATGTTCAATGAAAGATTAAAGTAGCAAAACACAGCTACCAGGCCAGCTCTGATATCCAAAATGACATTCAAATTCAGGTTTCTGGCAATGCCAGTGCTCAGTTCAAGGTTTCCTGATGCTGGATTTCCTCAAGTGAAGGATTTACAGACTGTGATTACGAGGAAAAAGGAACAATGCTCTTACAGAAGGCAAGTATTAGCCGGGTAACACGCAGATGCTCCTGTCCCTCTCACAACATTGGGGATCCTCGTAATCCAAGTACCGAAGATCCAACCTTTCTTACCAGGTTTAAAAGGCTATGAGAAGGCAGAGCCTGTGCTCAGGGTGCAGGGGGAGATCTGGCAGGTTGCACTTTTGACTTGCAAACTGAGAAAATCTGATAGGGAAACCAACCAGGACAAAGAAAATGAAAATCCCACAATTTTTACCAGCACTGTAACCACACACAGAGGATTCAGATAGCTACGTTTAGCTGCTTTGTGCACCTATGAAAGTAGGTATTATTTCAATGACAGTATGCAACCAAATGGTACCTTTTTCTTCCCTTTCCAAGTTAGAAATTGATGTCCTTGATGCAGGACAACACTGAATGTAGAAATAATTTTTTGGAAGAGTTTGGTGTTATGACTGTAAGAGAAAACTGTACCTTGTTAAACACAAGTATGATTTATCCACTCACTGAAAGCAAAGGGTGAAAATGATGATGAGAAGCACATGTTGCCAGACTCTAGACTGCATCCTTCAGGAACAAAATTCAAACAATTTCTTGTGGGCAGGTGGCTGACAAAGCCACACAAAAGCATTTAGGTTAACTTGGATCATCTGTATGGTCTACCCAACAGGAAGGGAAATGGATCCAACTGCTCCTCCAGACTTTCTGAAAAATAATGTTATTCAGCATGGCTCTACCAGGCTGAAATGGCTTGAGCAGCACTGCTTTAGCTGGGATCATCTGTCCACATAGGTGACAACACCCTCGTGTATCTTCTTTGGCTTCGGGTCTTTTCAATCGCATGCCAAAATCAGCTCTATCCTTGCTACGTGCATTTTAGCAGGGTGGAAACTCACTGAGGATGGGGAGATTTCCCCCGCTGCCCAGCAGACGTGCCAGTTTTGCTGAGAAAGGAGACCAAATCAGTGAACAAATTTCATCGGACGAACTAGTGAGTCAGCTGAATGCTTCAAAAATGTCCATACAAAAATCAGTATTTTCCAAATGAAATGTTTTCATTTTTTGTTCCAAAAGAGTGGTTTGTATGAAAGCTTTCACTTTTTCGTATGATGTCATCTTTCATTAGAACAGAAACAAAAATAAATAGCTTAGAAAAAGCACATTTGAGTCATAACAAAATGTCTCATTGCCTCTGACCCAGCAATCCCAAAAAGCAGTTTTTCTTGGGCTTTTTTTTGTTTGTTTTCAGAAGAAAGAAACAATAACAAAAGCATGTACTGCTGTGTTTTCGGTCAACTTTAATCTCTCTGTTTTCTCCCCATTTTGCCAACCATGCAGCTCCCTTCCCGCAGGGCCAGGGCACAGTGCTGTACTCCTGCCCTCCCTGCCTCCTGAAGCACCCAACTTGACTTGCTGTTCACAGCCACCATAAATCAAGTCCCTCAACTTCTCACACTTCATATACTTGACTTCAGACCACTCTGCAGAGACAAGCAACAGCCAGAGAGAACATGGACCATTCCCTGAAGGTACTGTGGTGCCTGRGCTATCAGGGAACACAATTTAGCCCGGACACCAACAATATGGTTMGAGATGAATCCTCTCCTAAGTGTCCATTAAAAAAACCCCACAACATATGCTGCCTTACCCTAACTGCAGTAAATAACTCKTCTCCTTAACTCAAATGTTACTGAAATAGCCTCTCTGCACTGATTTCAGTTTGTAAATTCTGGCTGGTTCTGTACATCACTTAGCATTAACTTACTTATTCCACTTTACTCCCGGGGAAAGAAAATACATTCAAAGTAGGTTTGTAGGAGTCAAAGCTCTAGTCTTTTTTGTGACTTTCCTTACCAGCATTCAGTAGTGTCCTTTTCTGTGTTACAGGCAGAGTTCTCAAATATTTAAAGAATCCTGGTCTTCCACATGTTCACTTGCAATTTATTCCAACGATGAATGCAATTATGAAAAGTGCAATCAGACATATTTGCTGGAGGACAACAGGTATTTTCAGCATTTTTCCTGGTTCCCTCCAACAAATGCCCTGACGTTTAGATTTATCGAGCTGTGTTCTTATAATAGCCAACAGGATTCAGTTAATAAACTTCAATAAACCTCCCTATTAAATTTCTCTCAAATAGGTTTGTTGTCACTTGCAGCATCTAATCTATTCATTGAGAAGCTATTAATACTGACTGCAGCAAAATGGAGTTTCAGCAAATGAGGTTGTTAAGCTCTGGGCCATCTTCTGCCAAATGAAACTTCCCATGCTTTTATGCAGAGATAGGGGAGGGAAATAATTTCTTTGCCCCTTTTTTCCTTCCTTTCTTCTGCAATGATTTCAGATGACAAACCTCTGCTGGATTATAATCTGCAGGCCATGCTCGAAACACACAGCTAGTCTAYATCAATTTATAAATATTTGCCCACTCGCTTATTCCTTCTCAACTGCCGGGAGTGGAAACGTTGTCCCAGGATAGGACATTTCTTTTTACCACCACTACCCCTTCCAAGGGTTTATACCTCATCGTACCTCGGTTATACAAACATGCATTATCCCTAATTGTTCCTGCTTATCCTTATTTCTCATTAGACCTGAGCTCTTACCCAAGACGTGCGGAGACCCCTGCCTATGGTGGAAATTGGACCACACTCATAGGAATCTATACAAGCAGCCATGCTTTCTCCCTTCCTCCTTCACAGTCATCATACTAAGATTGCTCTGCAGCAATACTGTGCTGGATCTAGTACTCCCCAAAGCCTGCTCTGATTTCAGAAATTGCCTTGCCCTTACTTTTCCTCTTTAAATCTGATCCACCTAATGACTGAACTTCCAATTATATGGCTGTCAATCTCAAAATCAAAGCCAGTTCATAATATCTCCCAAAGGAAGAATGTCACGTCACTCACTGAAATCACTGCAACAAATCTCAGCTAACTCAGTCCCAGGCAGCAGAGAGACAAAATAAACCAGAAGACAATCGACAGTGGGATTCATTTTGCACGTAGGCAGAAATAGGAGTTAAATTCCCTAAGTTTTGATCCTCGATGCAGAAAATCATAATTTTCCTGGCATAAAATGTATGGCTGATTGAAAAAAAAAAAAAAAAAAAAAAAAAAAAAAAAAAAAAGAGGAAAAAAGAAAAAAACAGCAGAAGCAATTTGCTAGTCCAAAAGGATGCCGAGTTTCCTTTACAAACAGAAAATAYTCCTCTGCTGTCATCTACCCGGAATGGCTCTCTACTTCATATGTGATTATCAGGATGGGTCATTTTGAGGCCAGACACTGACATTTAGCCAAATCAAGAGTCGCTTAACAGGGTTGCAGAGATTTATGGCTTGCAAACAGCAATCCCTATCGGCTGATTCAGTGCAACTGCATGTGGACTACTCCCTCCAAATACACCCTCCATCTGGGCAATGGGCCCCAGGCAGGGGTAGCCATGGGGTCAGGGGAGGATGTGTGTAGTCTGTAAGGGTTACAAGAGGGAACAGAAGAAGCAGAAGGGTGTGGGGAATGAAACCAAAGAGCTTCATCAGGAAAATGTCATTGGTGGTGAGATGGGCAGGTAAAGCCTCCTACACTGGGTAAAATGGAAATTTCAAAGTCCTGATATAAATTGACCATGCTATTTCTTTTGCAGGCTCTCCCTGGTGTTGTGAGCACTGCTACAAGCATCTGTGGTGCTGGAACAGCAAGCACTCTTGAACACCGATCTCCCCAGTGAAGAGCAGAAGCCGCAGCGCTCGAGAAACTGTGGCTGGACGAGATGCTAGAAAACAGCCTGCAGGCTCACTCTGGATTAGCAGTGCCACCAGGGACTCTCACCCTGTTTCTCACCCCTTGATTTCCACCAAACAGCCAGGGGACACTTACGCACCTCAAAAAACCATTACCACCTTCCCAAGCGGCAGCCTGGACCAAAAAGGAATAGAAACTGACCTTCTAATCATACTCCAGAGGCGGGATAAGAGTGGCACTGCTGTTGCCGTTTGTGGCTAAAGCAGAGGCCTCTAGGCTCCAGGACTGATGAATCCCTTGAAACAAAGACTAAATTTCCCAGGACTGAGGGCTTTGCTAGCCAGTGGGGAAGGGAGATGCTCAAGGGCAAGGATCGCTGCATCCCTCAGGTTCATGCAGCACCTTGCCCCTCCCTGCTGACTCAGCAATGGCAAGCAAGGACAGTGTTAAGCACCGACATCTCTCAGCACTCTGCAAAAAGGATAGGTTCTGGGGAAAAGTGCCACGTCTTAGATTTAAAGCAATGATGACGAAGAAACGAGATTTCCACATCGGCAGATTATGGTCTCTGAATGGTCACAGAGGCTGCTGCCCCTACCAGGGCCATCCTGGGCTCAACTTTGAGAAGTCCTCTGCATTTGCCTCCAGAAAACCCTGAGCATCACTGAAAACGGAGCACAAAGCRTTTAAAGCATCTCCAGGGGGAGCTCAGATTTAAACAGATGCACCTCTTGCTCCACACCACATCCCCATTTGCGCAGTGATGGTACACACAAAAGCAAAGTGTCTGCAGGAGACAGACACTTTTCTTTAATCTAATTATTTTTGAACAGTTTAGTGCTCAGAAAAAAAAAGAATGCAAAGTACTTTTATACCGAGGAATATTTCTGTGAGCTCCCTCTAGGCATCTGCAGATGCATTCATGAACAAGGAAAGCAATCGCAGGCACCTTGGACATCCTGGGACTCCGCTGCGCTGAACCCGCCTACCCCAGTACCACAACAGGAACAAGAATAAAAGAAAAAAAAGTGACCTGGCAAGCTTGAAAACATGTTTWAAAATTGCAGTGGTCATCACTAACTCTGCCTGCCAACTCGCGTGTTCGTACAGCCACAACCTACTAATTTAAAATGAAAAAATCCCCACACCATAAAACCATCTCTCTGAAAGACATGACATGAAAACTGACTGACTTCATGGGGAAACTGGGGCACTGTTTGCTGCCAACTGTAAAAAGAAAATAAATGGAAAGAAAACAGAGAAAGTATTTATTCTCTAATATCTTTCAGCCACAGGTGTTACTCAGAGCAGGTAAGAAGCATTTAGACAGACTGTGATAGATCAGTTGATGGCACCCTCTGAATATCCTATCAAGATGAGTAGAGGCGTTTCCACCTCTCCCAGAGCTTGGCTGTTTGCTATTTGTTTTATATGCAACACAAATTCAGCAGACTGTCACGCTGGTCACATCAATCCATCAATGAAGGAACGAGCATCTTGAGAAAGACTGACACATGACAACAGTAGCGCTTCCATGGTCCAAATTTCCACCCCCTCTCCACTTTATCTAGGCACCAGCAGCAAAGGGTCACCGTTGCAAGTGGGCTACAATGAGCAGCAATCGCTCTTTGAAGTGTACCGGGGATGGGGTTTGAGATCCCTGAGGGAATCTTRACTTGATTTTCCTTTTTCCATTTTGCTCTTTCCTATTCTTTCCTTTTTTCTCCTCCTCTGCTTGTCTCTCTTTTTAATCACACCAAACTCTACCCTGTTTTCACTGTTTTCATTGCCAAGTTATGTCCGGATCATGACACCCACTACCCCTGCAGACAGGTAAACTGAAGCATCTTCATCTTGCAACACTGAGATACAGCCGGCAGCCCCCGTCTCTGAGCAGAAAGGGAAGATTTGGGGAGAGTGACCCAAACCTGACTCACTGTAGTGCCCCAGCACTAACCTGCAGCTCCCGTCTTCTGGAGTGACAATCTCCTATCAAAGGAAGAATTTCACCTTCTACTATGTTTTCTAAATAACTGCTTCCTAAAAATGCAGGATAATACGGCCACCTGAAGATAATTTAAAACTTTACCCACCCTCCCTGCAACACACACAGTCGTCCCTGCTGAGTTAACAGCGCAGATACGATTTCAGCCTGGAAATCACAGCTTAATTATATTTTTGGGTGGGTGGGAGGAATTAGATGGGAGATTTCATTTAGGAAACAATCAGGTCTCGGTTGGGTTAGAAATCAGGATATTAATGTTCTTCATTTTAATTCTCCTCTCTGACTCAGATTCCCACTGTTTGAATTTGAGCTCAATTTGTTCTGTTCATTATGAAGAAATCCACATGAATTTGACATTAAACTGATTATCTCTGAAAACAGTCGCAATAATTTCCCTTTTTCCTGTGTACGTTTCAGATTAAGTCTTTGTGGTTGATATAAAAACGCAGGGGAGAAATAATAAAGCAAAGGGAAATCAAGTGTTTATTCTGGAGCACTACTTAGAAGCTGAGACATGCAACGACACTTACGCATTTGGGAAGAAAAAGCAAGGGGCAGGGACAAACAATACCCTCATTTCCATTTCCCATTTCAGCCCATTTGCATGGGAACAAACAGGGAGTGAATATGGCTTTCCTAGCCTGGAATACTATCTGGTGTGCCAATACTGGGGATCTTAGGGCTTTGTGATGACTGTTTGATGGGGTTTGCTGGCAAGGGCATGCTCTCTCATGAACGGACCCTTAGGGCCACAAGGATCAATTCATATTTAAGACTCACCATCCTGCAGTAAGAGCTGCCAGAGGTCCTGGGCTCCAATTCTGCACCAGCTGTCAGGGTCCTGATGACCCCAATAGGCCCTAATGAGACCCACTGGGGACCCACACCCCCTGCTCAGCCCTGGGCACCCAGTCCTTGCCTTGTGTCTCTCCTGGCTGGACCTTGGACCTGGTTTGTAGCCTGGTTTCTGCCAACATCTCCTGCTGCTCCGGGCTGGACCCTGGACCTGGTTCATTAACTCACCTTGTCCAGGGCTGTGGATGGGCCCTGCTACCGGCACTCAGCTCTGCCTGCTGGCTTAACCCCTGCCAGGACCATGTCCCGTCAGTGAGGGCACGGCTTATGTTTGACTCCCCCTCAGCTCCCAGCTCTTCCCTCTCATGAAACAGCTCTGCTCTTACAGCTCCCTGACATTTCTTGTCCTTCAGACAAGTGGAGCAGCAATGTAGACCACCAAGAAATCCCCCCAGGAGACCTCTGTGGATGAGGGTGGTGGGGACAGCGTGCAGTGCTCCGGGGGTGCGAGGACATAAAGCAAACATGCATATAGCCAAAAGATAAGAGGTGCACATACAGAGGTTTGTACAGCAAGACTGTTATTGGAATAAACTATTAAACTTGCTGTCTACTTMGTAAGCCAAGACTCAGAGCACTACAGCGCGAGTACAGCACTTGACCCTATACAACAGACTTCTAGAGTAGTTTCTATTTTCAAATAAATCTGGTGGCTTTACCCCTAGCCCATTTATTTCCCCAAAGAGGGAAAACCCACTAAGATACAGTAAGCGTTTGCCACGAATGAAGATACAGTTCCCCTTATCTGCTAACTTGAACAGATATACATAGCTCCATCAGTGCATTTTCCTGTAACAAAGCACTGCCTCATACCAGTGACAAACTCTTCTTCACTCTGTTGCTCTCAAGCCTCACCAAAACAAGGAACACTCCTTCTTTAACAGATGATAACTTCCATTTTTCCTCTGGRAAAAAAATATCACTCCCCCACACTTGAAAACCTGAAGGGTAACAAGGTACCATACAGTGCATAACGATTTTTTTTCTCTCCCAGTTGTCTCATATCCAAAGAGAGACAGTAATTACTGTATTACCTCTCACCTAAGTCATGGATAAAAATAGGCTGGAGTCGCATTGCTGTTTCATGCTACGACTACTTGTTTGCAAGGCTGGCTGRGCTATCCAAGTGCTTTTTGACAGTAATGCTCCGAAGGTGCAAACAGACCTGTCCCTCATGCTCCTGAGGTGGCAACTTGGACGTACCCAAAGCTCAGGGCCATGCTGCACCATCAGAGCCCAGCAGTGCTCATGCTTGCAGCGGTCCTCTGCAATCTGCTCCTCTTGCCATCAGCACCGTGCTGAGAGACATCCCGATTTCCCTTGCTGGCTCCATCCGCGGGTACAGCACAGGTCCATGATTAGATTACCAAAGCACAAGTACAGCAGAATTGGAATAACAGTAATGCTGTTAATTGCTTTTAATCTCTAGCTCTTTTTAAAAACTGTCCTTAGCCTAAATACCAAAAAATCTGCTGTTACAACCAAGCAGACATCTGCTCCATTTTCTCCTCATGAACCTAACACAAAGGAAAACTCTGTCTGTTGCTTTCCCTTCATACCTTCTACTTTTCAGCCTTCAAAGTAGTAAGTTTTAGCAAACATTCCATCCTACATGCATCCCTTTTGGTCCAGTTTTTCAGCATTGCATCCAAGTGCCTATATCAAGATCATTTACACCAAACACCCTACAGGCAAAAGGAGACTTCTTTTTTCTACTCACGAGGTAATCACCTTGGTTCAGCTTTCACACCCCTGCAAGTTTTCAGGACTGGGAAAAGCACTGTAGAACACAGGGTGGATGTGAAATAGGTGGCAGAAATATCCAGCCAGACCCATGATGGGAAAAATTGGGCAAGGTTGCGGAGTGGGAGTGCAAGGAGCAGGAATTACCCTGGATCCTGAAACAGAGTCTGTGACCATGGGGTGGAATGACATGCTCTTCATTCGACGGTAGAAGAGGAAATCCATGGCTGGTTTCTGTTTCTTCCTCTTGATTTCAGTGGTATAACAACCTCAAATCCACACCACTGCTAAGCCATAATGAGCAGCAAGGGGAAACGAAGCCTGAATCATTTTGGACTAATCTGTAATTAGGTGTTACCTTCAGGAAATATCTGAAATGGTTGTGTATGTCTTAGGAGTCAAGAGTGAGTACAGTTTTCAATACAGAACACATTACATCATGCAAGTTCGGGCTTACGCTTGAAATTCCTGGTATGATAAATAAGAATAAGAAAAATAGCATTATGGACAATTACATTGTGGGGTAGGGGTAGTAGATAAAAGAGGATCTGGAGCTGAAAAAAGCCATAAGCAGTGTGATATCTGCTAAATCAGAAAAAGACAGCCCAAAAGAGGAATGCACTAACACAGATACCATATTCCACACTGATGCCCAGGAGCTTCATGGAGGAAGAAGAGAGGATGGGATGGTATAGAGAGATGCTGGTCATCATACAGGAATACGGATAGCTAAAGCAGTCTTGCCTGGGACATTATCAAGTGGCAGGGGACTGTGAGTACTGTGAATGTGATCAGGGAAAAAAAGTTTAAATGAGAAAGTACCCCAGTTGGAGGATGTCTCCCTGCTTTCTGCTCCCACGACAGAAACATGAAAACTAAGCACTGGCCCAGGACATGGAGAAGCGGAGGTGGGCCAGGACCTGGAGGATGGGGTGATTCTGGGGAGAAAGGATCATTTTCTCCTTGTTTTAGAAAGGGGGCTGCTGTCTGAAGGCTCTGAGAAAAATACCAGCACACAAAGAATGTTTAATTTGGGATAATACGGATACTTTCATGCAAAAGGTGTCTAGGCTGGGAGGGCTGGAGAGGGGCTTCTGAACAGGTACGAGAGCCTGCTGTATCAACCTCAGGCAGGGAAAGCTACTAACCATACAATTCRGGCTCACACTTGACTCCTCTGAGCTTTTATTGCACACTTGTAAATAAAACATTAATGAAACAGCTCCTTTAAAGCTTGATATATATTAAAATATTAAGAGGAAGACAAGAACTGTGAAAACCACATTGCCCTACTGGTCTGTTCAGGCTGCAGCTCTCCCTGGAGAGATTGAAGAAACAACTTATGCTCTATGCAAAGCCCTAAGACCACGAACGTTTCTTTTCAGCTGAAATAAACAGGATAAAGCGTGAAATATCGAGGGCCCCATGCAGTTGGGATTACTGTTGATGTCAGGTGTATTTTCCTAGCAGAACTGACCACCTGCTGCTTTGGAGATGCTAACTTCCAAAGAAATGTTTTAACCTCCATTTTGCAGATATTTCTGTCTACCAGAAAAGAAAAAAAAAAAMCAACAGCAAATATTGTGCCTGCCTGTGTGAAAAAGAGAGAGGATGCCCCTGTATAATAGTACAACTTATTCAAGTCACTTAAGTGTCCCACCTAAAAGGCTTCCCTTCCAAAAGGGCAGTTATCAGGCTGCTTCTGTAGTCAGTGAGAGATTCAGGCCCTTTGGGTGATTCATCTCATCTGATGTCACACGAGCAAAAWAGCTGGATGAAATCTGCTTTGAAGATGCCTCCCCCGGCAGTTCATTTCCCAACTGACCTTTAAACAACGGTCACATCTAGTAACAGGCTCTTGCCACACTGGGATGAAGATTGCCCACTTGAAACCTCTTCACAGCTTTCCCCATTTATGGTCATACTCCCTTCTTTGCATGGAAAAGAAAGCCTAAACTGAAAAATGAGAGATGCCTTTCTTCTGCCGATGAGCCCAGAAGATCCCRTTTGCTAAAGCATTTCCCTTTGTAGCCTCGGCTGCATCAGACAGCAAGTCAACTTCTGCGCTAACCGAAGGAGCGAACATTTAACGCATAACACATTTTGGTTAGCTGCYGAGACAGAGCGATGGATGGCCAAGGGAAATAGCAGTTCTTGCCGTAAACTTTGTGCGACAACTGATCCCTGTCTAAATTAGCCCCGGAGAAGCCTGGCTGTAGCTCTCCAGTCTTTGATGCAAAGACAGAGAGAGATGCGAGGGCAACGCATGTGGATAAATCAGGCATTTGCAGTAACAGCATCTTACAGCCGTCTTTGAATGAATCTTCAGTGCAAAGTGAAAATATTCTGGCACAAAAACTACCAGAGTGGGTTGAGGGAGAAAAGTACATCTCCATGTTAACTACACTGCCTTCCCCTTTGCACTGATTTGAGTGATATATATAATGTTCAGAGAATTGAATCATATACCCCTAGTTCCCCGCACTCAGTAGTCAATACTACTAACAGCACAGTCAAAATCCTTCAAGCCTATCCTCAGGCAAAACTCACCCTAAAATCAGTGGGAATTCCAGGTGAATAAAGACCGAATAAGAACCAAAGTCCCAACTCAATTCTCAGTTGAACTTTGCAGTCCAACCATCAGGACTGGAAATACTTTTGATTTTCACCGCCATGAGAGAACAGCTGGGCCCAGTAATCCCAATTCTACCCCCTCTTAATTCCAGCATCAACTGGGCAGATACACAAAACAGAATTTGGCATCTGGTTGCTCAACGCTAAGCCATGAAGTAATTGTACCGGAGGAGAAAGAAACCAATCTCTGAGGCTCTTTTTCTGGTATTCCCTTAMTGTCATTTTTCTGCAACTCCCTGAAAAAGACTTTTTTTAAAAAAGCTGTTCAGATTTCCTCCTGTGCCAGGCACCACATTTTGTTTGGCATATACATTTCTGATAGCCTTTCCTCCACAGATGTCTATAAAGTTCACATCAGTCAGTTCTTCAAACTGGGTATATTAACATCAACGCAGACAATTTTGTTCCAAGCACAGTTTTATCTTACGCCTATGCTCTGCTGTTCATTTTTGCTTCTGCAAAGATGACAGTATTGCCACATACCCAGGACAATCAGGACTCCCGTGATGCTTAACACAGGCTGTACAGTGCCGTAACAGCCCACTTTCACCGTCAGCAATGAGGCCTGACACCTCAGCAGCTTCTGGCACTAGCAGTTTGCTGAGGGAAGGGGGAGATTTCTTTTCATTTCATTTATCTTTTTTGCTTTTCCTAACTCCCTTCCAGAAATGACAATTCTTGAAAATGCATGTATAAAAATAAAGAAAGAAAAGGAAAAAAAGGCAACAACCACCACAAAACCTCCCAGTTATCACTGTAACATTTCTTATGCAGAAGAATAGAGTCCAGTGCTGTTCAAGGTGAGGAGGAGGGGGGAAGGGCATAAAGGGGCAACATATTTCAGACTCCTCAAAACCATCACAAGAGTTAGAGATACGAAAAATAGTTTATAATTACCTCTGTTGAGTGAAGCTGAACTGTTTATATCTCCAGTAATAAAGGAAGACTCGGACTGCTTTCGAACTGTGTCATTCCACATCCTACGAATCCGGCTCTGAAGAGGGATTGAACCACAGCAGGTAATGAATTTTTAGCAGCTGCAGATAGGTTTCTTTCTGCCTCACTAAAGATCGCTATTGGCATGTCTAGCCCAGGATGAGACTTGTTTTTAGCCAGCTGTAAGCAAGCAGTTGCTGTTTTGCTATAACCCACCTCACGCATGCCAGACCCTGCCTGCCTAACTTCATAACACAAACGCCTATCTCAAAGAAGAAGTGCATAATTGGATTGCTTACATCTTAATTAAAAAAAGCAATAGAAATCGTATACGAGAGAAACCCAGACCCGTGCAGGCTACAGATTTACCAATATAGCACCAAATAATGGAAAAATAATTTACACRCAGAAGCACACATGCTTCCCGGACTATCTCAGATAGCTTGCGTCTTATTTTTTGTGAAGTGTAACAGAAGACTTGATCTGTGTCTTGGTGTCCCTGAACGAACAGAAGTTTTCTATAGCTACTATCCATCTTGGGGAATATCAGGAGAAAAAAAATCCCTCACAAATGAATAATTTCTGTTCCCCTACTGAAAAATTTGTGATGGTTTTGCCATCTGTGGTATAGCTTCTGCTGCTGGGGAAACAGTGTTCTGAATATGTTGGCCTTCTGGTTTGTTTCTCAAATATGCTATGGAGTATCTACCTCTGTGACTTTTATGCCACTGTCTTGCTCCTCCCCAACTAGACCTTGCAAAAGATCAAAAATACGCATCTTTCGAGCAGTTCAACCACAATCCCCGTGTGAACATGACTGGGGAACCGAGGTGTCCAGGGGAAAGTCTCCCTCACCTCACCTCTCAGAGTATGATGGATGTGTCCCATGGCTGCATAAAAGTGGTGCTAGGCGGTCTAGGGAATTGGGAAGGCTGGTTCCCGCTGTGACAGACCATGTTTTTTCTAATTGCTAAAAATCCAGTGATTCCTGTAGTGGGATCTTAGCCATGCAAGATCTTCCAGGGCTTACTCATGTGGTCACAGTTGAAAAGTGCCTCCTAGTCTACTCATTAACTATGTAGTAACAGCATCTCCTAATCATGCATTAGCCCTCTACAAATGGAAGCACAATGTGACATGAGGCCCATGCACTTTTACAGCAATTATTTTTCACCTGGACATTTAATCTATTGTATTTCTCTGATGTGATCCATTGTGGATGAATTACTCTGTTTCCTAAGTGCTCTTCAGAGAAAAAAAGGATCTTAGGAGTTTTCCTCCTCATGGACTTCTCTATTGAAAAGTTAGGAGTCAGATGCTTTCAACAGCTCAGACTGATCTCCATCCACTCTCCATCACCCATGTGAGGTTTCTCCTGCCTACAATAGGTTTCAGGCACTTCCATCCTTCCAAGGACAAGCTTCTGCAGGCAAAATAATCTTCCTTGGTACCTCAAACCTCACCTGCCACAAGGAAACTGCTGCCAGGAGACTCAGTTCACCCTCAAAAGGGCTTGTTTTCTTGTGCTGAGACTACCAAGAGGGAGGGTCCATTAAAGTCAACTCTTCTCGGAGAGGAGGGCACCTACCTAGTCACTAAGTTATGTAAAACCAAAGGCTTTCGAGTCAGCCACCTAAATGTTGCTGGATATAGTGAGTTTTGGACATTATTGATTACTGTGGGATTTGATGGCCTACTGGAGAGAGGCTCTATATTCTATTGCTGTTATTTACCCTGCATARCATCCAGACCTACGTAAATGCCAAAGTGGAGCTCTTGGATGACATCTTGGAAACCACTGAAAATAAATAATAATTTGCTCAAAGACATAAATAGCAAATTAGGTTTTCCTGGGAGGTTATAAACTGTTACTTGCTGCATGTCTTTCATAATTTAATAGTGGAACTGTCATGTATAATTACTTCCATTAGTAATACTGAATAAATTTGTGTTTGGTTTCTATTGATTAAGAAATAAGCTTCTTCATTTTATATGAACTGTTAGTCCATAAATCTGCATCTGTAAGTACAAGTTAGCTTCAAAATTGCTAAGTGCACAAACTACACAAAACCTGAATTTTCAGGTGACCAAAGCGTAACAAATCCAGTAACTTAATAAGATAATCTGACTCCAATGGATTCTCCTAAGAGGTCTATAAACTAAGGCAAATTGAGTGAGGCAAGGAATTGATCAAACCACCGAATGCCAGAAAGCAAGCCCTTTCACTGTGAAGGCTATCGCAAGACTCTTGTAGTCTTTTTTTAGCAAGAAAAATACTTGGTTGTTATAGCATCATTCCTGTACATGGCAATAGCGGTGACAACAACCTTCAGCTCATGATTAAAGGACGTATTGGGATGTAGTGTAGCTGACAAAATGCTCCCAGCTCCTGATTCCTATGGAGAGTGGGCAGGGTAGCTCAGGTGATGACCACCCACCTGCCTCTGGAAGGCAAATTTGGACTTTTTATGCTCATCACAATTATTTAGAAGGTTCTTGAAGAGGCACTAATTGCCATCACATCCCAAGGGAAGCCACCATGTTGAATTCAGGTCTGGGAGGGAGGGAAACCTCTGCGGGTGCACTGGGGAGAGCCCTAAGGCAGCTCCTTTGGTGCCGAGAGGAGCTTCCATCCCAGCATAGCCATGAAGGGTATCGGCGCAGTGGTGCAAAGCATCGGGGTGTGGACAAGAAGCGCGGGTTACCTGTGAGCCTGTGGAATATCTTCCAGGTGTCCGTGACCCCGAGGTTTTTCCTGAGCCGATAGAGCTCTCTGTACTTTTCCCACTACAGCAATGCGTGCGCAGGCATTTTCCATACTCTTTACGTACCTAGCCAAGGAAAGTGCAAGAGCAGTTAGCGGGCAGCTCCTCCTCCAACCCACTGCCTTCCGATTTTCAACACAGCCCCTGATTTTTCCTCAGTGGTTCTTTAGAATGATACCTGTTGCAGTACATGGGGAAGAAGCCTATTACACCTTGCAGCTGAATGCTCTCGATACRTGAGCTCACCGTTTACGATGGCGTAAGGGACTGCTTTTATGCAGCAAAGCTGCTTGTTGACACCAGTCAGTTGTAGCTTCCTCTGAGGCACATCAAAGAGCACGGGAGAAACTACAGATACACTATTTATGACTGAAAATGAATATCCTCATAGATTTGATATAAACTAGCATATTGGCTCATCAAGGTACTAAAAGTTATTGCTTCTGGCAGGGGACTAAGAAGAAAAATTCCAAAAGAAACATGTAAGAGCTATTTTTTTTTTTTTTTTTATTATTTCTTGCAGTCAAATTGAAACTCGAGGAAACTGTAGAGCCAGCAGCCCTAGATATTATATTCCCAGTGCACAGGGGTGGCTGGAGCCTGCCTTCCCACAGCACTGTGCAAGCCAGTCATGTTTTAAATGGGCATCGCAGTCAAACCGGGGCAATTCCTTGCCTGGAGTAAAGCCGTGCCACCTCCTTTGCTTCTGGGAACTATTCTGACTTGTGCCAGGGCAGGATCTAAGCTTTGACTGAGCTTCAGGTGTGATTTTTTATGGGCAGTAATACCCAGAAACCAGATAGGACAAGACTGAAAATGAGAAGACTGTACTGAAAAGTCAAAAGCAAGTCAAGTTGCCCATTGACAAAAAAAAGCCCCCAAAACCCCATGCATGTCCAAAACATCAGTTGAGGTTCCTTGGAGTACATGGTTAGTGTGAAATTTTGCCAGACTATCTATGAGCATTTCAAAACTCTGTGAAACAACTGTTTAAATAGCAAATTACAGCTTTTTCATTAGGCTCTTCCTCAAGCGCTTGAGACAAACACAATACCACGAGTGCCCAATATGCTCAAGTGCCTAATCAATCCTTTGCTGAGAGAAAATAATTCAATTGCTTTAATTAGCCACCCACTGCTTGCCTCTCTGCAGCTTTTTGCTGATTTTCTAGTCCATGATAAATAGGAAAGGAAAGGATTTTGGTTTTTTTCTCCTTTCAAATAATTCCTCCCTTAGCTCTTGGGTCAGAGAGATGTATCCACCCCACAGCAAGGTACCAGCTGCATTCTCCTTCCCTCTATGCAGCCATAAATCAGGAGTGATCTCACAGTCATTAGTGACAGTCTAAGGGTGTAGACTAGCTTGAGACAGAAAACAGAACGGTTCTTCCATGCCGAGTGAGCACCCCGATAGCCAAGGAGGCTGCGGTGCCATGCTGGGATGCCGGATTAGGGACTGACCCTTTCCGAGGTGCATTGGAGGCGAGATGATGGACCAGTAAGAATGTGCAGAAATTCAAACTTCTCATCAAAGAGGCACCTGCAGGTTTAATTAGCGATGGTCATGCTTCCTACATTCTTATTATCATCTTGCCTGGAAACTTTCTTGCTGAAATTTTTRGGGTCATCAACAGGCAGCTGCATCTAGATAAAGCTTTTAAGCTTTTTAAGATGCACAAATTTGAGATGAAATGACAAGGACAAAAGTCTTCCTTTGGTTTCAAGAATGACATTTTCGCACAGCTCTGCAGATCCTTCCAGAGGCATTGCTTGCAGAGCTCACCTGCTACGATGAATTTTGCTTATGTTTTCATAGGTCTGATCTTCCTTTCATGTATAGGAAAACGTGGGTAACACAGAAGCAAGCCCAGGGCTCTTGGATGGAGAACAGACCTCAACATGGCCCTGACTTTACCCAGTAAGCCATTTCACCAAAAGCCACTGATTACACTGAGAAACTGGGACCCAGATGTATCCATGTATAAACTCTTCCCTATGTTTATATTGGATAAAGAAACTGTCCTTTGAAGCCAAGATGTACGTTAAAAATTATCAGCAGACATGCACAGAATCGGAGAGCTCTGTACTACTGAATTTCAGTGGAGAATAAAATGGTTCTTAAAAATATTTATTACTGATTGTCAGAGGCTGTAAGTTCTATCTACATTTACACAAAGAGATTTTTATTTTGATTTCCCTCCCCCCCGAGTTTACTGCACTGTTATCTTGCAAATGTTAATTGGGGCATACTTCAAGTTCCACCAAGAATCACTTACTGTGCTTGCTTTGAGGAAGATTTCCAAAAGCCCACGTTAGTACCAAGCAATACAAAGTCTAATGAACTGTTGCAGAGCACAGGTCTTTCAGTTTTTAAAAAAGCAGGGGAAGCAGCCCTTGTTACATACCGTCAACCCATATATGCTGCTATAGAAAGGGGTGATTTCCTGCAGGGACTGCAAATGAGGGTGTAAAGCTCCATTTTGCTGCGAGCACTCAGCCACGCGAAGAGCCTCCGGATGCTCGTGGAGTCGTTCCCGTCTCCCACTGGCATACGGGAAAGGAGGATCTGGCCGAKAGCAGGCAAAGCCCTTTTACAGGTTCGCTACCATAAAGCCCTGCAAACTGTCAGCTGCCTTTTCCCTTGCCTCCAACGCGCTCCTCGCCAGCGCCCCGGCTGCTGAAATGCCACTGCCACATATCTTCGTTATCACCTCATTCCCCTGCATCTTGCCAGTTTCCAGTCTAAATACCACTCTTATTAGCTGCTTGGAGATAAATCTGCGTGAGACGAATTCAGGGCACACGGATGATGTTACGCTGCCGTTGTCAGGCAACAAAACACCCCGTTACCAGTTCTTTTGCTGCTGGGAACCGTCTGTCTTACCTTTTTCTGGAGGACACAATGGAAAATGAATATAAACATTCCCTGCAGAGAATTGAATATGGTGAAGAGATACGCCATGATGACTGTGCTTTCATTAATATACATGAGTCCGAACGCCCAGGTCAGTCCTAATAGGCAGAGTAGGGCTATTGCACCTATAACCCAGGACCTGTTAGGAGAAACAAAAAAAAAAAGAAAGGGATTGGTTTTTCATCTACAAAAGAAGGCACACTGTCTACAAGCAGGAAGACTTTGCCTGTGTTTTTTTTTAAAAAAGAAAATAGCGTATCAAAATGAGTCGTAGGGATTGTTGTCTTCAAGCTGGATGCAGTTTACAAATCTTCAAGCTTGAAGAAATACACGGAAATGGAAATGTTATGAGCATAGAAATGTATCATAACCAAAGCATAYTTGTAACCACAATGTTTCTTTTCTTTTTTTTCTTAATGTAAAAGCAGTGTGTATGTAAATGACATGTATATGCTATTTCTGCAAATGGCAGGAAAAGAAAATAAACCGACCAAAACAACAGCTYTAAATGTCACTTTTCTAGTGTCCACTGGTTTCACTGGGGCAGGAGTGCCAGCTGGATTAGCTTCTTTACGCTTAACACCAAGACACATGTATTGCTGCATTTTAGCTAGTCTTCCATATGCCTGTAAGCCAGATAAACAACTACAAGCAGGTGGGCAAGCCCTCACCGCTTGCCAGATCAGCTCCGCACAAGGAGGCTCTCTGCGATGCTGCTTCACACTTCCTCCACTCTGCGATGAGGGGCAATATATATACACGTATAGGCGCTCACACACCACGTTTGCTAAAACAGTAGCTGCTGCTACACTTCTGCTCAGAGAAAAGGAGGGGCAATCCTTCTTCACATCGGCTGCAAAACTAAGATTATTGCTTGCTGTACCCCGGGAAGGAAGCAGGAGTAGGGGTGCAGCCACTGCTTGGCCTGGAACGTTGTTCAAGCAAATATGGGCAGCCTGTAGTTTCTCTTTGCTTTCTACCAGTGACTTTCTGCTTGGACAGAGCTGGGGACATGGGACAGCTGCTGCATGTTATTTTTTTCAGTGTACTTTCAGGAAAGCTGGAAGCTCTGCTGGGATGGCAGAAGTAGTCCATGTTACCCTGCTAAATAACATTTAGTCATCTGCTAAATTGATTTCTCAGAGACTGATCTTCCAATACCAGGACATGAGATGAAGTGTGACAAGCAGGATAGGAAGTGGGTCCTGCTCCTAGCCATCTCCCTAGTTTCCACATGCTAAATTACCTAGAACTTTAAAGGAATTGCTGCTGCACAGGGGAGGGAGTCAACTTCTAGATGGGGAGCACCACGGGAACTGCGTAGCAAGCAGCACCGTGAGCATCCCTTTGCCCTTTCCCTCAAGGCCTTGATTTTCTTCTGTCTTCCCCTGGTATCATTAGGTGTAACATCATAAAAATGAAAGCAATGATACGCAATCTTTGCATCCCTTCCTCACCGTTTAATCCTTTGGTTCCCTAAGGCAGACAAGCCTGCAGCCAGCCAGCACCTCTGCTTCCTTGTCTGCCCCAAAGCAGCCTGGGGTGCTGCAGAAGGGCTTGCAGGGACAAGGACCTGCCTACGTTTCTCAGCCACTTCAGCCTTGTAGAAACTTGGCCAGGGTTTGGGCACATTTGGGCTTCCATCTGCTAAGCAGAGCATGGGGCAATGGGGAGAAAGATGAAGCAGCAGCAGCTTAGGCGAAAAATAAGTCTTGCAGAGGTCAGGCAGGCAATCTCCACTGTGGAGACTCCATGGCAGCTGCAGCCTTGAATCCTTTTCCTTTTAGCAGGGCTTGTCACAAACAGAAGCACACCGATGTTGTATTCATGTTTTCTGTTGTTTTTTTCTTTAGGTATTAGAACAAAAATACAGCATTAAGTCTTCCACAGAAGTTTATAAAATATGTATTATTTAACCACACGACCAGAAGAGGTCCCTAAGGTAACCACTTATTAAGGCAGTTCTTTAAAAATCACTATTATGTATCTAGCAGACCAGAACAGCTCCTTTGAAGCATTTCCAGTCAATCCCGCTAATAAATATTTAGCATGATGCAAATTGAAAATGCACTCTCAAAATCCTTCAGAAAGGTAGCCAGTAGATAAAGTTTACAGCTTTAGCCGCTTGGTATATTTTTCTCCCCAAGATTCCACCATCAGTGAGAGCACATTATCATCTTAATTGCATGCCAATTTAAAAAATACAAATAATTTTTTTTCCCTTAAAAAAACAACAAATGGAGTGGAAAACACTTTTTTCCTCCCCCTTCTCTTCTCCTCCACGATTAAAAGCTTCCTGCATTTACAGAGTCTTTTAAAAATGATTCCCAGGATATCAGAAAACTATTCTGCTCTGAAGCACAGCCAATTCTTGAACCCGATTAAAGAGCCTTTGGCTGCAGAGGTATGCAGRAGCAAAACAGTTATCTAGTGGAAATATGCTACCTTCAGTGATGGAAAGGAATCTGTGGGTTAGAAGACCCTCAACAGTGCAAACTGCACGCATTACAGTGTTGTGTTTCAGAAAACAAGACCTGGAGATAAAGAGGGCATGGAGACTACTTTGAATAGCTCCACCCTGTATCCGCAGAAAAAAAAAGAACCAAGCGATGAAAGAGAACATGGGAATGATGCTGCAAGAATGAACACAAAGGACTCTTCACCAGAAGAACAAACTGAAAGTCTACTGCAAAGTTGATTTGCTTCTATTTCATGCTACTGAGCATTACTTTTTGGTTGCAGGAGAAAAAGCACAGATGCCCTAAGGCATGTAATTTCTCGGCATTTTTGGCTTTCTTCGCAGGTTTTTTTGGTGCGGCTTACGGTTTTTGTTTTGCTCTTTGTACAGACTTGCTTTTTCATGGTTTTTCTTTTCCATAGTGCAATTTTACAGCAATAAAGAAACAAAACCATCCATGTTTTGGTGTAATTGAAAACCCGAGATTTACAATTAGGGACAATTAGGTACTCCAATGAGTAAGGAGACAGTCTCCAATGCACTGAACACAGATTTGCTTGCACTGCTCCCATTAACTAGAACTGGAATCATGGGGATTACCACCCATGCATCTTTCTGAAAATTTACTTCTGTATTTATATTATCATAAAGCACTCTCAGTGACAGAGCACAGTGGACCGGAGGGTTGCTATTCATATAACAAGTCTGTACTACACAGGATTAACTTGGGAACATTCATCTTGAATTCAAGTAATGTCCAATCAAAGAATATAAAGCCAATAGGGTGACAACTGGTTGGCAATACATATGCAGCGCATTTACTCTGCATGTTAGCTGTATGCCTGACCGTTTTCCTGCACAGTTTGCTCTTCTGCCTCAAATGCGAATGACAGAAGCTTTAATGATTTTTCAATATTGATCTGACAGCTGGTTCATGAGACCACACTGATAAATGAAATTTATCAGCCATTCAGGTCATTCTTACTTGATGAAGGGTCTGTTATCCTCATAGCTAAAGAATGCGTAGACATAAAGACAAGAACACCAACATTAGAAATATAATGACATAGAGAATATAGTTTACTGCTAGTCCCCCTCCCTTCTCCCACCAGCCATCACCAAAAACAAAGGCGGACCGGCATCACGTGCGCCTGGTACACACCAGCCAGCCTGGCTCGCTGCCCCAGGGAATTGAAACATGACCGAGGACGCTGGCTTCACGCACAGAAGCGAGCATCRTTAGCTGCTAGCTGCAGCTACTCCTCCTGGCTCCGATCACACAACTGTCAATTGACTTTGAAATMTCTTTTAAAAATCATGGGTATCTCTGGAGAAGACGAGTTTTGAAACTCCAGCGCAGCCACCACAGAAGGCTTTCACGCGTTCAGGCGGCAAAAGTTCGCCRTGCCTCCAGCACTCTCCGTCTGCGGTGCTGTAGTGTATTACAGGAACCTCTTTATTGCCATTTACTTTTTCATAAGTGTAACTCCCAAGTTGCCAACTTACGAGCCAGACTGCAGCGTGATCTTCTTTTTGAGATAACGGCATTAGGATCTTCTAAAGCCCTGGGTGACAGAAAGCATTGACCTATTTACTCCCATTTCACGGGGAAGGACAAAGAAAGGACTCTGCCAAGCAAGAGTGCAAAGCAGCCTGCTGCAGTGAAGAATAAGCCAAGATGGACCACTCAAAATGAGCTTCTACCACTGTGGGGACACAAGATTAGTTGCAGCCATTTTCCTAGGGGAGTGTCCGTGACCTTCTGGGGCAGGCTCTGCGCCTAACTCTGCCTGCGTGGCAGGTGATGTGCAATGCGTGGGGGGGGCAGGCCGACTCCCAGGCCACCTCTCCTCCCTGGTGTGGAGCTTTTGAACCTGCGATCCCTTGCAGCAGCCACTATGGGTGCCAGCGGTGGAGGCTGGCTCGATATGTTCATCTTATTACCCCTGCCAATGTAGTCGGGGCCAGTCCATCCTGCTGAGATCTCCKTCGGTCAATACTGGCAACCTGTCAAGCTATACTCTCTGCTAAACACACCGCTCTGCTTGGAGGGGACCTGCTGCAGCCCCAGTTAGAAAGAAGCTGTATTAAAGCTGAATGATTTTCAGCAGTAACTTCTGACTGAGAGGAACACTAAGTATGTCCAAGATGAGGCTTTGTGTTTTCTCCTCACAATGGCTAATGCCATGTAGAGACAACTTCTGCACCATTCACATGCACCTGAAGCCACAGAGGAGCCATCTGTGTATCAACAGGAGCAGGATTTAGTCCTCATGGAGGAAGGTGGTTTCACACAGCATATTGTGCAAAACATTCCCATTTTCTTCACACCTTGTCCTTGGCTGAGACAGAAGAGGCAGCGATGCTGCCAGTCCCAGCTTTGCCCTGGCATGGTCACCTGGAGTCTTTGGGAAAGGGAGGGAACAGTCGTCGAATGGGCTGGATCTGGCCACGCTCATAACACTTGTCCTAACCCCACTCTGAGCAGTGAGATGCAAGTAGAGGACACACCATGGGGGACGAGGTAGCTGTCCCCACGTCACTGACAGGTAAGCAGTGCTATCTCAGCTCGAGCACCTACAGCATCCCTGGGCTGTAGCCCTCCCTGCCTCCATCCCCATCCCCCCACAGCCACTGACAGCTCCCTGCAGCTCTGTTCCAGCATCCAACCACCCCCTGCAGCTTCCCTGGCTGCCATCCCCGCAGGGATCCCCCCGGTCATCAGCTGCCACCCTGACAGCTGCTCGCCTTAGATCTTGTGCCACATCTGTCAGCCGCATGGAGGACACCTGAGCTACCCTAGGGCACTCAGAAGCGGTATCTAACAAGGCACAGGGAAAGCACAAAGCATATCAGGATCAGGAGGGAAGGAAGAAGCAAGTGCAGAGGAGGTGGCTTGATGCAGGGAACTGAGTCCCTGCTTCCAAGCCAACAAGCAAGGAAAGCTCAGCTCCTTTGGCTAAGCAAAACATAGGCTGAGACAGTGTGACCTCTGCATCTGCAATGCATCTGAGGAGGTACCAGGAACACAGAAAAGCCATTAGTATTAAAAGGCTCCCCTCTTAGCTGCACCAGCGGGAATCTCCGGCCCATCCCAGCTGTGTAGCATGATGTTGGTCAAATCCCTCTGCTTCTCTTTGCCCTCTCGTCCACTCAACCTGCAAGATCAYTGGGGCAGGTTCCCATTGTGCTCATAGCATGTCTAGCACCGCAGGACCTGCAGCTCCCTTGCGATGCAATTAAATTAAACGAAGATGTGAGACAGTCTGGAGCTCCCAGCCCAGCAAAGTGGGCAGGAGCAGGGCATGAATTTCTATTACTGTGTTCACAAGCACTCAGGTTTTATGGTAAAGATTTTCCTGTTGAAATGTCGCTGGTGATAGCTTATAAAAAGAGAGAATTAGGGAAATTTTTTACTCGTTGCTGCTATCCAGACCCTCGCAAAGTATTTCAACAAACTGTAACAGCCTTTCTTCAAGGCAGCTGGGGGCTCTGTTTCATCTTTGTACAGACAAAACGCAAAATTGGTAAACTCGGGTTGCCTTTTAGCTTGAGGCTAACACTTCAAAGCAGCTCAGGAGAAAACCGTCAAAAAGACCTGAGCAGTTTGTACCCCATGTCCAACTCGGATGTGCCTAGGACCCACTGCCCGAAGCAAGCAGGTGCCTAAAAAAGTGAGATTTTCAAGGACGTTGAGCTCCCAAACACTTCAAATCTCTACACATAGGGCCTGTAGGACTTAGTCTCTTATATCCCTCATGAAATACAGATCATTCCTTTTCATTTTAACAACTCAAGTGTTGTAAGAAGCTTAACTCTTGTGTTAGCAACAATTCGTGTCTGACAAAAATTACTCCCCTGGTAAAGTCTGTGAAACCTATCAGTGCTGCAGTAATACTGTGTCAGTATCTGCGATACATAAAAACCATCACTTAGACAAGAGAAAAGCCCTGGAAGAGTCTTAGCTCACAGGAAAATGGAGCTGCTAACTGGAAAACTGAGATTATATTCACTAGTGATACAAGCAAATAATAGTCAAAGCAGAGATCATTGGAAAACCTAGCCTAGCACAGATTGAGATGCTAGATCTAAAGTGCTTTCTCCAGATTTGGATAAATTCTTTCACTTCCTGGCAGTAAAGGATATAGCCCATTGAATTCAAACTACGTGACTCTGATCCCTCCATAGTTAACGGGAGACTGGTACTCCCAAAGAACAATTCATCCTCTACAAGAACAGGTATTTAAGGTAGGTGAGGCGAAGCCTCACTGACTGCGGAGGAAACCTGAATGATGGCTTACCTGGGGGCTTCACCTTCAAATACCTGAAGTTAAAAAGCCAATCTTTAGGGTTGYGTTATTCCTTTAACCTGCGAAATCTTACCTCACCTCCCTTGTGTTTCTTTGCAGCCCAGATGATGGATAGTGGATGGTCTACCAATCCGTATAAATACCTAATTCATTTTCTAATCTTAAAAAAGCCCTGACTTTACCTTGGGGCAAATACTTCTTAAGGTTAATTACACATCATGTAAAACTCTTTCAAAATCTTATTTAAGTTAGATGTCTTTCAATTTCCCAGAGTACTTTCTCCTTCAATGATGAGAAAGGATTGTTCATATTACCTTCTATACTCCTGTGATATTTTCAGACCAATACTTTTTTAAAAAGTTGCTAAAATTAGCTACTTATATCCTTGTTTAGATGCTTAAGGAATTTCAAAACCAATACACCCTAAGCTCAGAAACCCCTTTCATGCTTCCTATCCTTTTAAAACCCCAACATGTACCTTTTTGACACAAGGCGACCGAATTGCAGAATATACACTGACAGCCCAATACAGAGGCACAGACAATCTGCAACTTATATGGTGCAAACCACTTCCATTGTAGACTAGCAATATTCTGGATTGCTAAAGCCTTCACTTTTTTTTGCAGCAGGAAAAGTAAGGCAAGAATTTACCTTCACACACAGATTGGTTCTAAAATGCTGCTGAACAGAGAAAGCCTGTTATTAAAAAGCAGGTATTCAGCTCTCATTTAAAAAGAATAATGTCTGGTCTAATTTAACAAAGTGTAGTTTTTGAACCACATTTAGAGTAAAACTGGGCCTTCAATAAAACCCTACATAACTAATCAACTTCAGGTGTTATCATTTTATTCAACCCTTTATGGTTTAACTATACCTAACTCGAATTTATCACTCTTTTGACAATTCAAAGTATTTTCCCATCTCTCCGATAGCAGGAAAAGGCTTACTAAGCACATGGACTCAGTGCTTGGGCCCCAAAATAACACAGTTTGGCTAGCGAGCAAAAATGCCAAAGTGAGTACACAGGACCTTTAGTAGCTGTTATGGGTGATGAAACCCAAATGAAAATAGATGGATGAAGTGCCCCCTCGAAAGCATTTGGAAATACCCATGGAATTCATTTTAACATGGCACAAATAAAGCAGAGAGACACGTTTCCTGCAGGCAAGCACAAGAGAGACACAAAATAAAGCGTGCTATTGTGTCTCCCCACAGCTTGCCAATATGAGGCAGCAGGGTTGTTTGTTTTCTTTTCYCTTTTTTTTTAAATTTCAAGGATTAGAAAAGATTGATTTATCGAACTGCTGAAAATCTACAGGAAGGAGTTGGAAAGTCCAGCACTCCCCTCATAAAGCAAACGGGTTCATCGCTAATTAGTGAAGGAGTGTCTTCATGGTGAGAAAAATCAATTGCAAGCAATAAGAGTGCTTAAGGGATTTTGCCTTCACGTTTCGTGACAAAGTTACCACCTTGATGGCGTGAAGCCAAATGTCTTCCTAATCGCCTTCCTTAGGCTGCTGGTGTTCATGACACAGCTTTCCAAGCCATCATTTCCAAGCCTCATCTTCTGGCTCCTGCACCATCTTTGACAGGAGGTGGCCAGTCCCCTGAAGACCTCTGTAACCATCTCGGGGGTCAGTGGGCCTGTCACAGCTTCATTTGCAGAAGAAACCCCTGGCTTCACAGCCCCTGGAGATCTGTAAACGTTGGCCTCCTACCTTCCCTTCCCTACCTAAGGAAAATTTTATATAGATTGAAAGCCAATTCTGACTTCTACCAGTAGCTCTGAAAATTTTATCCAGACAAATGAGGCCAAACCTTCCTTGGCCCTATGTGATGCCCAAGCCCAGGATTTGGGGCAACCTATGCCTGATTTTTTCTGCCAAAGGCAAAGCATCATCCCTTTCCTCCTCAACTCATCTGGGGAAGTCATGGCCTGCTTTCTGAGATTTGTTCTTAATTATTGCAATTGGAAAGAGCAATTCTGTTAAGCTCATCTCATTTTCTGTAAGTAATTGACTACCCTCAGCATTGCTTACCCTGTTTATTTCCTTCCTACTAACATTGCAAAGGCATGGCATGATTGTTCAAACCACACTGATGTGTAACCACATATCTGATTGTTTTCACATGATACCAATTCAGCAAAGCCTTTAGACACATTTGTATTATCCAAATAGCACCAGCAGGGCTTGCTGACAAAAAACTTAAAATGTATGGCCTTTTAAAACAATAATCATGATTTATGGGTTCACAGAAAGACCTTAGGTATTTAATATCTTCCAGGACACTCTCTCAAATCAATAGCCACTGATTGATTTTTTTTTTTATAAATTCAGAATGGACGACACCTGTCAGTGGGAAGATTAGTGCTTTACAACCACCATTCAACCTTAAAGCAGCCATCACAAAAACCATAGATAAACAAGCAAAACCCAAAGTCAAAACACGCAGATATTAACCAAACCCTTCTGTGAAAAACTCRAACAGCAGCAGATTGCAACAAACAAAATCGGATGCTGCCATCAACATCATTGGGCGAAAAAGGCACCCAGACAGAAGTGCAATCTCAAATGTTTTTTCAGCATCGGCAGAGTTTCTGCCTCCGAGGTGCTCACAAACTCTGCACTCTGGCAAAATATAAATGTGCCGTATCTTTTCTTAGTAGGAAGCTTGTAAATACTTCATTTTGTGCCAACTCCAAGTGATTTTTCTGAGTTTGCTTTAGGCTGCCTGTTCAAAGTTTGCTCATGCAGAGATGCAGATGAAGGCTATATAGGAGCAGCACTGAGCTACCCAGAGGACTAGGAAGCATGGTGCTTTCTTACACAGGATCCAGGGAGATGCTAAGCCGACTGTCGGGCTTGTGAAGGCATGGTACTCTCTCTCAAAGCCATATGAGACACAAAGATCATAGCCTGAGCTCCTGTACAAGGAAAGTGAGGCAGGCAGTTTCTAATGCCTAGCTCAGTACTCTGTGGCTAACATCTAAACTTTGCACAGGGGAGGTTTTCCAAGGGAGAGAAAAAGCTATTCCTCATTTTCAGAAGTACCCAGATTGTCTGGTCATCCTTGCAAAACACTCCTGTCAAGTTTTCTGGTGACAGAGAACACACTGCCTGCACGTCCCAAGCATYGTTAGAACACACACTTCATTTCTCATCCAAGTTTACCCAAACTCAAACAGTGGCTTGGGGGCTCTTTTTGTTCCCTAGGATCAAATTATCCTTTCCTGGAGCAAGAATTCAGGGATGATTCCTCTCCAAAAGGCATCCCTCGAGCTGCTGTGCTCTGAACCTGCTGTCCTGAGAAGACAAAGGAGTCCAAAATCGCTGCATATAGCACAGTTGGCTGGGAAGGACAGATTTTCAACGCCCTATTCTTGGACAGCCTGCTCAGTTAGTCTTTCCATTTTGTTAGTAGAGCTGTATGAAAATCTTAACAGAAAGCTCATTCTTTACAGGCACTGCTGTTTTATTTAACATTATAAGGTACAGGTAGTGGCCAGTCAGGATGAGGTTCACTGTGGCTCCTGTAAGTGTTTGCATTCACTAGCTTGTGTTTCAAACCCTTTGCACTTCGTCCTTTCCACCACTCACGCCAACGCATGCACCTCCTCGAAGCTGCATGGGTGCACGTAACCTCCTCTCCCTGCTTGCTGCTCCAAAGAAGGAGTCTGCACATTGCCACAGACCCTCAGCCCTTACTTCACCAGGAACTGAGAATGCTGAAGATACAGGATTGTGCCTTCTGCACCCAGACGCTGTGCTGGGCACGCTCCCAAGAGCTGGACCCTTTCATTGTACCATGTCCTCGCTGTGCACTCCCAAGCAACCGCAAACCCAGAAGTAATGAAGGATTAAAGTGCTGCTGTTCTGCAAGCCAAGTCCCCTGGGTGAACCCAATGCAATATTCAATTCCAGACCCTTTGGCATCATAAATTATTTCCAAGTTGTAGCGTCTTACGATTAAACAAAAAAGATCTGGAAACCAATAGACGAGTTTAAATCTCAAAAGAAAAAGACGCAATAATCCTTATTGTCTCCCTACTTTCGCTTGTTTCTAAAATGGCCAAAATAAAGCACAAATTAATCTTCCTTTAGTAAAAGGATACCTGCTACAAATTATTGTTCTGCATCGGTAATGTAAGCTCTTTCTACCGAAGGAGAAGAAATCCTCATTTTCAAAAGTCTAACTCGTTCCTCACTGCACCAAACCCAGGATGTTTACTTTTTCTGCATTTCARTCAGCTGGGTAAATAAAACTAGACTAGTAAACCTCTGTTCCTGCCAGCACAATACCGCTGTGTTAAATCAAGGATTTAATTTAAACATTTCCGCAGATGATTTTTGGAAGTTCTATTTAACCTTTGTTTTCAATTTTCTATCTAACTCTGAGGATTTTTTTATGGCTTAAGAAAACCCACAGGACTGAAACAACAAGCTAATCTGGGGGCTGGGATCAGTCATGTCTCTTTAAATAAAATACATATGTTGAAGCAAGAAAATGAGCAGATAACCACTTACACCCATACAACATATGGGGAGAGCGGGATATGGCAACGGTTTGTAAAGGAGGCATATTTTCAAAAGGGGCTTCTCAGTTTTGGGCCTGATGCTCCTCGTCCCTCGTCTCCCCCAGCCTGGGCCGGACTCCCTAAAAGAGCCCRGACTGGGCTTTGTGAGGTTTTATATAGTAATAATCAACGTTGAGTCTTTGCATTTGGCTCCTGCTTTTGGCTTTTAGGTTGCACATTCTCAGATTTATTTCTGTAAGTCTGTGAGCAAGAGACTCCCAAGGAAAAAAAAAAAAAAATAAAGGAGTACGGTGTGAGTTTTGTTTAAAGTCACAAACTTGGGAGAACATATATTTTTTTTATTCATCCCTTAAATCAGGGCCGCGTGCCTTTAGCCCCGGACCATACGAAGTTCCCATGGCAGCCAGTGAGCTGAGGAGGGCTCATTTTGGTCATTTGGGGATTGATTTCTGAAGACTGCATTGCAGAACATTTCTGCATCATCCCCATTAATGGGATTTCAGCATGTGTTCTTGTGAATCCGGCCACAATACCTAAAAACATTCTCTCCTGCGTGTTTGGAATAAATACATTTTTTCCAGGGAATTTCAGGTTTTTGATATAGTGCTTATTCTATTGTTGCAGAAGATGGGATGGGAGCAGATTTCCACAAGAGGGAAGAAAGCTGCAACAAAACTACAGCGATTAATGCCAGGATTAAACTATCTCAAGGCCCCTAATTAATAGTGCCTCTTTAGCAACAAAAGGAGCTCCCAGCTAAGGCTGTGGGTCTCCCTGTCTGAAAGAAAGAAAATTAAATTTCCAGGATGACTTTTGGGTGGGTTTCTATTGCACTGGATGAGCTTTTCCAACAAACCTAGGAGTACAGCCCAACACGCTCCTCTTTGAAGAGGTCCCCACGAGTTGTGCTTTCCAAAGAGCATCCAGGTGGCCTATGGCACAAGCCAAGCTATACTCTGGCTAAAACAATAACGCAATAAAACGGGACAAAAAGAGAAGCGAGCTGACAAAGCCCTTCGCCTCCCGCCTTCTTTCTCGTGGGTCGGCAACTGCACTTGGCAGCTAGGGCCGACGCGTCACCCTTCCAAAGTAAATAAAATAAAATCTCGTTGCCACATACTGCAGTGCAGAAGAATGTCAGGAAGTCTGGTCTGGCTGGGGGAAATGCTAACAAACCCAACCGCAGCCAGGCAGAGCCAGGGCAGAGGGGTCGGGCGCCCGTGGGAACTTCAAAGGAAAGGTTACGTCTGTAAGGAAGAGAAAGGGCAGCTTCTGGTCTCTGCTAGGAGAAGGGAGGTTTCACCCTCTCCCCTCCGGCCATTTGGAGACGCCCTGTGTAACTTCAGGCGCAGCAGCTGCTTGGCCCTGTTGATGAATCCTTTCAATCCCCTTATAGGACTTGCCTCCCCACCCAATAATAACTGCTCTCCCCACCCAATTTTGTATCAATTTTCCATGTCAGTAAATAATGTGCCCCACATTGTACACAATAATAGCATACAGGAAAGACAGGACCTCAGATTTCAGATAATATAGTGAAGAGCACATCTGGATTACCACCAGTGTAGCCCCTCTTTTTTTCCCTTTGCTAACACCACGATGACTTGAATGAACAGTATTTAAATGGCTGCAGAACAAACACTGTACTGCCACACAACACAAAAGTATTTGGGGACGGGGTTCATCCGAAACCCTCTGTTTTGCACAGAGAATGGGGGTTAAGCATCCGGAAACAYGCGGATGGTTTGTCGTGCTGCAGCATCTGGCACGGGTCAGATGAAAACCTGGTGTGTGAAGACCACAAGCAGCCACAGTACATGCCTGACCACCCGGAAAGGAGTTGATGGATGGAAAACTGAAGAACTGTGCTGGACTATTCACATATAGATGTATTTTCCTTTGTCACATAAGGCTTCCTACGGGAATGTGAATATAAAAAAGATTCAGTCTACTCCTGTCTGTGACAATCTGAGACATTTCGCACATCTAACATCTACCCGGCACAATGGAAAAGTGCGAAGGAGAGACTTCGAGCTGCTCGACTCCAGAAATCACTCCACACGGCAGCAACCTCCAGTAAAACAGCCTCACAGCTGCTCTAAAGTATTCCAGCTGGTAACACGTCCTCACGAGGAGCCATCTGCTAGCAAGGGTGCATCAATACCGCACTAATATGCCTATAGTCTCCACCTCGCAGGCTATAGATGCAAGCAGCACAGCAGGCTATTGTCATCCAAAAAGCTTGCGTAGTCCCTGGCTTGAAAGATCTGTCTTCCCTGCAAGCTCGTAAGGGCTGGAAGAATCAGTCCTCTGAAACAACACCTTCCCGGGTACATTTGTTGACAGTGAATCAGTTTGTGCTCACAAGCAATTTCACGCACCCTTTGCATCCCACTTACGCTCTCAGACGCGCTGCGAGTGAGATAAAAGTGATGTGGGCAGAGCTACCAAAGACTAAATGATGTTCCTCACTGTCCACCTCTGCTCACCCGTTTGCCGACAAGCCACGAAGAGATTAAAGAGCAATGGCCACAGTGGACCTTGAGTCCCCAGAAACAGCCATTGGAAAAGGCTGGGAAGGAAAATCCCCTCCTGCTCCGCGTTTGGGGAGGCATGGGCAGAAGCTACACGCACCACCCAAGAGGTAGCCGCTTCAGTGCCCTTGTCCGCATTGCTTCATACTAAAGAGATCTTTAAAAGGCAGAAGAGATCCCCACCCTAGGTGAACCCTTAAAATTTCTGTTTAAACATATTGAGGGAAGAAGTCAAACAACTTTTTCAAAAGGTCCTAGGTAAAAGCATGCTACTCTTGGTAATGGTGCCTGTTGTGAAACAGGAGCTAGTCTGCCCTCCTGGCATCAGCAGCAGGCACAGAAACTCTTGCAGCTCCGAACAACATATCCCACGTAYGTGAGCTCACATCTTCTCTTGGCTACATGCCTCAAAAGCAGGACTAAAGCACGAACCTCGCTGTCTCAGTGGGTGCAACCCACTGAATCGGCTCAGTACCAACCTGCTATACAGGGAGGATGCTCTCGGCACAGGGGGAAGGATCCACATGTATGGCTACCCTACTTCCCTCTTGAAAGTGCTGGGCTAAGCCGGAAAAGTTAACATGGGTAAAAAATAAACCAGTTCTATATTCAYCAAATCTCTTGCTGGGTAACCCCTGGGTAACCAGTGCTCCACCGCAGGAATGTCAGATTCTCCAATGCTGGCACAATAATACAGGGACTGTTCCTGAAGGTTAGGGAAGTTTATTTTTACAACTTTGCACAGTGCCTACAAATCTTTCAGCCACACAGCATCTGGTTCAGGCACTGCCCTTTGAATGGCTTTTCTGTTGGTGCAGTAATTAAAGGTATCCCAGGTGACACCTGATCCCTTATCAAGTTCATTAATTTAAGTGGAGTTATTTGGCTCTCTATTTTCTATACTTCATAATGTATTTCTAACCTTTAAAGTGACATAGGCAAGCACCAGATTGCAGGGGCGCTTATTAACAGCCTATTAAAATATTTTATGGCTTTTATTTTTACGTTGCCATAGGGAATCAAGTATTTTGCTGTTGTTGAACAGGCTCAGGATTTATGTTGCGAGAGCTTCACCACAGCCTAACACAGAGCAGTGCTAGGAAATGAACTGGGAGAACAAACTCCCATTCAGCTCCCCGTGTGCCGTAAAGCTGTCACACGCAGATGGCAGCAAGGGGCCTGCCAGTGCAGGCCCTTGGTTTCATTTGGTTTTTTAAATATAAACTGATAAAGATAAGATGCAAGGCTCTGGGACCATGCTGAGAGCCAGCAGAGGCAGTACGCGTCTTCAGAAACAGATCTGGGTGTCTTTTCACCAAGCATATAGATCCATGGAAGGAAGCTCAAAAAGGATCTTCCTGGTCACCTGTGAAATAACATGGTCTGTGGCTTTTTATTCCAGAGCTGCGGTACCACATCCACATTTTGCAACTGATTTAGAGCCAATGACTTTGGAAGAAGACCATGATCTTACCTAGAAGACGACTATGATTTTACCTAGAAGATGACTATGATCTTACCTAAAAGTTTTCCAGAGATTGCAAGCCCCTCACATCCCTAGGAAAGCTCCCTCAAAGGTGAATTCCCTTCTCTGTTAAAAATTTGCACCTTCTCCTAACTCAAGCATATCCGATATTGAGACAACAGCCTTGGATTTAGAGACTTAACTTTGTCCTGCTTCAGTATTCAAAAATTACAATCAAGTCCTTTCTGAAATTCTTGTTTTGATAAACTTCCTAGGGTGAGCTTGGGGTCTTCCCGAGTTTATGTTTCTCTTATTTTTTCAAGCATAAAAAATAATTTGTAATGAAGCAACACATTTGGAAGGGTATCAGCAACATACTTAAAAGTATTTTAATTGTTTGTATTTTCAAAACATTTTAATGAAGTCAAATCATGAATAGACACTCATCTGCCAAAGAATCTATAAAATATTTTACAATTACATTATAATTGACGTAAGTGGTTGTATAAATTCCTGGCATTTTAAACAAAGATACTAGAGATTAGCACAAGCAAGATTATTCAGTAGGCAATTACTGTTTCTGCTTTAATTATAAAGGCTTTGTTTTTTTTTTCYCCCAGTTTTTAATTTAAATGTCATACTGCAAGGCTTTCTAAACAGATTTTGTGTGGGTAACCTTAGAAAGACTCTTCTCAGCAAGCAATCCCATAGCATTAATGCATGACAAGTAGTCATATTAATAGTGTTATTAAATGTACCACTCCTTTAAGGCCTCATCCAAGACCGAATGAAAGACTATCATGCCGGGATCAGTCCTGGACATCCAGGAGGGACTGCTCCTCCAATTTAATCTTATAGCTGAGTGATGACAGGAGAAACAGAGGCACACTGCTGAGCAGCCTGCCCGCAAYCAGACATGGACAGACATGGTGAACGAGCGCCCTGCAGGTCCCTGAGCTCACTGAGGTCTCCTGCGTTTGTACAAGCTCCRGTCCCCTTTCCTCTCAACCCTCAAAGAAGAAGCTGCGCCTAAGAAACTAAAACTTCACCCAAAGGACCATGCCAGGTCATGGCACGCCAGACTTGCCTGCCGGGGAAGTTTTAAGGGGGGACTGACCTAGTTTAAATTAAAGCTGCATCGCYGAGAGCAGCTCAGCGGTAAGAACAACCACCTTGCTGAGAACTGCCTTGCAACTGTGCAATTCAGTCATCTCCTAACGAGCTCCCCTTGCACCTCTTCTCCTGCTCCCACCACAGAAGAGAGGGGAGAACCAATTTCCAGCCGTGTCGCACAACACTCTCCTTTCCCGGGCGGGCAGCAAAGCGCTGACTCCCAACAATTTCCTCCTCCATTAGATGGTTTTATTAATTAACAGGCTCCCCATCTTATCACACGCTGCACCTGAAACCCCACTTGTATTTTTGAAGTAAGTAATTAAAGCCAGAGGTACTTGAACAAACAGGCACTGACGGAGACTAATATTCTATCAATATAATGAAGCAGCTTGCTAGACAGTAAGATGCCCAGGCTCAGACGTTAACAGAGTCCAAGGGCAAAACATGCCTTGGCTGGCAAGCACATCCTCTGATGTGGGCACCCCCAGGAAAACCCCCAGTAACTTTGCTGAAACTAATCAGATTCTGGGGAGAATTTGGGTCATTAAATCTGTCAGGGGCCAAAACAAACAGAAAAGAAGTAAGGAGGCTGCCCTCAGAGCACAGTGAAATAGTAATGATCAACAATTTCAACACCTTCCCTGTAGAGACTGCAATAATTAGCTGGTAATTATCGGGCACGATTTCCTTTTGCGTAGAGGGACTAGGAGGTCACCTGCTTCAAGGACAGCAAATGCAACTTTGCTTCCTTCATGCAAAATTGAATGGAAAATGTCACCACTGGCAGCCAAATCCCAATAAAGACAGTGCTTCATCATCAGCCACTTGTTGGTACCTATTAGAAACCATTCTGCAGTGCCATAACCCAACACCCTGGTTATCACTGGTGCCAGCAGAGTTGGTTCCCCTGTACGCTCCTCAGAGAGGAACAGGGCCACAAACAGCAAAAGATAGGAATAGGCAGAGAGAAAGAAAAAAACCCCAACCACTTACTTGATATTGTCAAGACATCCAGATTCAGGTTTCAGTATGGCAGTATGATGAAACATTTTATAGAGAGCAATCCCAAGGAAGATGACATTAAGCTGCAATGGGGGGAAAGGAAAAAAAAAAGTTACGTGACACGGCACAACATGATGGGGAGAAAGTCAACAACTTCTCTGTAACAGATGAGTTGCTGTAGGAAATAGCTCTCGCTACAGTTTTATAGAGACTAAATCACAGAAAATTGCCAAGCATTTTATAAGGTGAGCTGGCCTGTAGACTGCAGGACTGGTGATGCCACAGCGTTACCAAAGTCGTGGCACTGCATATATTACTGATACGGGGCTGGTTCCAACATCAACTGTAGTGCTTCAAATGATGTTATGGAAAATTGAAAATATTTGCTGTAATGGCTCTTCTGTGTCTGTGAGGTGTACAGTCGTGAAAAGTCATTCCAAGTATCTTGCTTCGCTTGGCCCCATTGTAATGAAGCAAAACCCCATCTTTTTCTGTGAATGTATCTTTTAAATACAGCGTAACAGGGGAGACGGGCAGGGAAATCACGACTGCTGAAGATGCTTAGYACAATGCAAAGTTGAAAAATAAAAAGGAAAAAGAGCTTGATTTGTTCTGTAAAGGATGCGATGGTGTTTCAATGCCTCAGTGTTAACAAGGCTGCCAGTTCCTGGAAAGGAGTTCCCCCAAAAGTCCAGGCCAGGGTTTGAGACATAATCAAAAAGGGAAGATATCTTTTTATGAATGAATTGCGTAAGGGGAAAAAACCCCAACAGTTGTAGCTGGTGGCGCAGCCCCCTCCCTGATGTGGAAGGCTGCTGAAACGGCCCCCAGTTGCAGGAGAAGAAGGAGAAGCAGGGACAATGTCTGCACTGAAGTGAGAGCGCCTGGTTTGCTATGTTAGCCAAACTGTAGTCTATTCAAAACAAAGGATGGTTTATTTAAGCCATATTGTAGTGATTAAAGTATAAGAAAACTCTAGCTGCCTCTAAAGTTGGGTTCTCTACCTTTGTTGCTGTGTTAGCTGATACGCTGGCAATGTGCTAACCGTGAAGTCACACCAGCTTCAACTTCTGCCAGGGAGGAAAAATCCCCATCAAACCTCTCTTCCAGTTTGGACTTTATTTCATTCCCCCCACCCCAGATTTCCCTTTTTTGCATGATCGATGCAAAGCTTCGCTCTGGAATTCAAAAGCTGGGGGAGACAGTGAGTGGCATCAAAATAGAATTTGGTGCTTCTAAATGTCCAACAGTAGAAACCAAACTCTGCAAGCGCTCACTTCGAAGCTCCCCAGCCCGTTTTGATCAAGTATTTTGCAATGTCAAGAGCCTCTTGTAATGAGGGTCTAATTGCTTGTGCCAGGTGGGGTCAAARAAGAACATGCCTTTCTCAAATTAATCTGTGTAAATTAAAAATAAAGAGTAAAGGGACAGCAAAAGTTTTATTTCTTGACCTGAGAGATGGAGTAGTTAATTAGGAGTTCTTACCATAATTATCAAGGTTGCCGGTCCTATGAAGCTCCAAATGAAGTAGGTGTCAAGTCGGAGCCAACATCTGTAATGAAACACAGGGGAGAGAAGGCATTCAAGGACTGCACCCAGGACATACATCAAGAGTGAGAGAGTGACAGAGAAGAATGTGAGCTGCAAAACACGCCGGTGGGAGACAGGAAATATTACATTGCTTGTTCATTTAAAAGCTGAATTATGTGCCCAATTTCTGACAGCGCTATTGATGGAGTAAGATAATTACCTCTAGAGGAAGCAGGGAGAAAATGGCACAAGGCCTAGTTGCTAAGGGTTTCTGCATCTGTTGGAAAAAAAAACTTAAAACTGACAGTTTTTTTTAAGGAAGGGGTCCGATGAGCATCCATGGAGTTGCTTCTTCGCTTTAAGCTCAGCTTCCCTCTCTGGCTCTGATGCAACGCAAGCTGTCTGTCAACTGTCAAGTGAAATGACGTTTCTCCGGCAAGCAGATCAGAGCAAATTTGGTGCAAATAGGAAGCACGATTTGGATAACAGAAGGCTGAGGTTTAATTAGGTTCAGCAACTTCCCCTTTAGAACGTTTTATTTCCCTGAACCTCCAGAGTGTGTTGTTTCCACTAACATTTCGAGAGTTGCATATGGTCTGCGCTATCACATGAAGTTGATTCATGGCCTAAAACTAAATTATTAATCGCTTAATTTCAACCGCATTTAATACTCCCCACATTTTTTAAGGCCCCTGGGAAATTACATTTCCATTCCTAGTTCATTCCAGGCGACAGCAAGATAAAATGGAAGTGACTGGTTACAAGACAGACGAATATAAATTCCAAGAAAGTTTCGCATGATGTTTGAAATAATAATATCTTGTCGTGTTTGTAACGCTGCAAATCACAGCTCCGTTTATACACAGAGGACTAAGAAAGCATAAAACCACTCTTATACCAAACATCCGATGGAATTTCATAATTAGGCAAGCGACAGCAACTGCATATATGAATTTATCACGGTGGAAGAGATAGCAGTTCTCACAAATGACAGCTCTAGTGCACGTGCTGAATGTTTTTTCCCTTCCAATGGACTTTGCAACAGGCAGAAAGGTCTGTGCCAGCAGCCCCACGGAAGAGATCAGCAGGAGCCGCCTGCCGAGAGAATAAAACATGCCCTGAACCACTACAACTGGGAGAAGCCAAGATATGAATAAATTCAAAGATGTAGATAAAGCTTCTCACATCCCTCCCTGACCATATAAATTTCAGGTCTCGTCACTGTTGAAGATATATCGATATATATGGTCGTACTGCTATTTGTCACAAATTAAAATACCGTCACTTCCGTGACCGTCACTCCTGAACTGCCTCTGCAGCTGTTCATCCAAAATCTTCATGTGACAGCATCAAAATCTTAATGCGAGAGGCAAACAGAGGCTTTCAGAGCGATTGCAGGGAAATCTTGTTTCCTCTGCGGCTGCTGAAGTTCAAGGTGATTTAGATGCAGCTGGTAATGGAACAACACAAGTAACTAGAAACTATTTGAATCTGATTTCCTACAGGAAAGGGTTTATGTGATCATGACATCTGTGTATCACCCATAATAACATCTGAAATGCTGCCCATTTGCAACTAGATTTGACAAAGGAACAGAGGTTTCAAGGATAATGAAGTCCCTGTAAAAAGTCCCCGTGTGTGGGAGTGGACTCAGAGGGTTCTTTTTTTTTTTTTTAAATTAAAACATTTTGAACTTTTTTGCCAGTTTAACATTCAAAACATCCCCCAGCCCCTGCTGCACAGGAGTCGGGAGCAGAGTGTATTTTAATTGTCAAGCAACTTGGTTTTCCTTCAGCACAAAGAGCGAGCCAGCTCTTGGAAAGCCCAGGGAAGAGGAAAGACATAAATCTTCTCTTTACCCCTTAAAGCATGATGGCCAGCCACATGGTCACATCTGACGCAGCTGTTTTTGAATGCACACAGATTGGGACACCRGGTAAATTGGTGAAAGCTGAAATACAGCACGAGGGAAAAGCCGTGCCGGGCTGAGCAAAGAAGTGCGAAGCAACTGGTTTCCTTTCCAGCCAGCCAAATGGATGAAATTTTCCACCCTGTTCCCCTAAGAAATCTGTCTTTTCAGTTGTGGAGCACAATTCAGTGACAAGAGATGGAAGCTGTGGATGGGAAACAGCTGAGGAGCCAGGTTCTGCCCTCGGGATAAGCCGGGGACAGGCATGGAGCAAAAGGGTCCCCCCTCTTCCAACAAGCGATGGCTTCATCTAAGCAAGAGTACAGCTTGTGAAAACCAGAGAAGGCTTTTTTTCGTCTCTCTGCATGCTTTAAAGAACGTGATGTCATTTTTTATTTGTTTGAACAGAAAAATCACCTTTCTATGAAACTGTGTATGACACTCAGCCTTGGGGAACTAAACAGAAAGCTGCAGGACTGCCTCTAATCTGCAGAGGGACTTTAAAAAGCCGGTTTTTTGTGGTCATCAGGAAGAGATGCAACTTTGAACCCATTTAAGTCACACCTCATTAAAAATGCAAATTAAGACCAAAACATCAAAACACAGGCATCCCACCAATTGTGTTGAGGAGCTGTAAATTGCTAATCAGACAAGTACCACACTGAGTTTTTCTTCCCTTTAAAGACAAAAACCCACATGCACAATGAGCTGCATAAATGAGCTCCTCAAAACAAGGAAGCAATCAGGCAACTCACTTCCCAGAGTTGCTAATCTTGGGCTGCCGAGTTACTTCTGACCCTCCATGTGCAGCTGCACCGTGAACACGGACTTGCTGTGTTAAAGTTTAGACTCCGCTGCCATTAAGCAAACGAGCTGCTTCAGGGCTCAGTACAAGGCAGAGCGGATTATCTGAAAGTCTGTGGATGCAGGGAATGCTGCTCAAAACCCCATTGCTTCTTCCAAGAGTCACACCAGCGTATTCAGTGCTCGTAACGAGCTCCGTGGCGCCGCTTTCCTTTACTTTTTAATTTCCTCCTTTTCCACAGTGACAAGTCGCTATATTCTCCTAAAGCTTTTCCCAAGTAATAAAGACTACAAAGAGTTTACTCTATTTTCTGCATGAAGAGAAATCAAATACTAAACCATCCCTGGTGTGCATTAAATATAACCAATAAACAATCATTAGCTGCCATTGGACCATAAAATTTGAAGAGCCCTAAACATATCATGTTGTTCATGGGAGCTCAGCGGTTTGTTTCACGTGGCTATACAGCCTCCTTGTCTGGGTGCGGTAATGGGATATGTATGCACAAGCCATGCCTTTCAAGGGTGCAATATAGGTTCTGCTTAACACAGTCCAGCRTCCACATTGCTCATGCTTGGACCTCCAAATACCCGTCACGAACACTGAAAATAAAAAAGTTCACTGGAGCCACCCAAGACAGACCGTATTGTTAGAAGCTATTTGCTGAGCAACATTAACATGCATAAAATGTCGGCAGCTGGCTGATGGACTTGGAGGCTGTGTACATACACCGGGCTTTCATTTTGCTTTCTGACAGCTGGATTGCTTACCATGTATATCTCGCTTTATAGCATACCAAAAGGGGGGAGAGAGGGTATAAACAATAGAGAAATTCCTGTCATGATGAATTTGATCACCAGTGGATGAATATACCTACAAGTACTTTTTCTAAAATATGTTGAACCATTCAATAGCCATTTACCTCTGAGATTTGTAAGAGGTATTAATATGAAACCCAGGACAGCATGAGAATATGGAATAGCTTCTTGCTGTCGATTTTGGATGGCCTGCTACTTGAGTGAGTCCTCTCAAAGGCAGGCTGCTAAAGTTTTAATCCAGCTTTTACTGAATTTTAGACACAAGTTATTTTCAAACACTAACAACAACTGCAGATGCTATTTTCCCTCTGCATTTCGCAGCATGGCCCACCATGATGCTTGACATCAGATCTGGCCAGGAAATGGATTGGTTTGGATAACACACAGGACAAGGCAAATGATGTAAATTTTTAAAACTGCAATCCCAGTATCTTCTTTTTTGCAACAAAACTTGAGACATAGCCATTTAAGACTCAGCAGCTAAAGACCTGGCCCATAAGAAATAGTCACTTGGAAGTTCACATGAGCATCGCCTGAATCGCTTTGGCAATGTTAGGGGACCACACTGTCTGCAGCGGGGCTTCCTGCTTTTCACCTTTACTTTAGAATTTACAATCTGAACAAGGTGAGATGCAACATTTCTGATTTATTTGGGGGAAAGGGCCAAACATGGCTCAGCTTGCTCACATGAATAATCCCAGCTGGTCTGAATGGCATGATCTTTTAATGGAATCACTACTCTGCTGCTTGGTTATAAAAGCAAATTAATCTCCTAATATGAGTGGTTTGAACTGCTCTTAAACAAAAAAAATAGTAAAAGGAAAAGGATCAATTCCAATCCTTGGAATAATGAAGTCTAAGAGAGTACCTTTACTAGGCAGCTACTCTAAAACGCCAATATGAATACTAGGACATGGGATGCTTCAGAAAACCACAAGCACCAAATGATGAACAAAGAAACAGGGAGAGGAACAACTGCCTGTTCCTGGCTATGTAATCTGGGCATGTGTTACAGGAGGGTTGGATTTAGAAAGGAAAATGAAATCAAGAAAACCTACATTGGGTGTCTAAGCAAATCATTCTGAGATGTATGAATGGTGGCACCAAATGCCAGGCAAAAAACAAATAACACTAACAGCTCCATAAGTCCTGCTTAAACAAATGCAATAAATAATGGAGGGAGGCAAGTAATATATTCCAGAGGATGTTTTACAAAACCCGGCAAAACCAAGCAACTTTTTGCAATCAAATTATGTATGCCTGGCATATAGTTCACTACAAATTCTAATCAGTTCTACCCTTCTAATAACATTATACAGAAAAATACATCATCATCCATCAACCAGATGGAGCATGATAGTTATACAAAACACATTGTATGTTTTTTATTTTCCACTATGACAACGTGATAAAATTGTGCACTCTGGAATTAGAGATTATAAATAAATATTTTAGGCTCTGCAAATCTCTGTAAATATTTATTTGCAAAATATTATATATACATGTTTAATCATTAAAAATACTACTTGATGCTGTGGGGAAGGAGAGAGATTTTACTGGCACAGAGATAGGACTGCTGTCTCCTCAACACAAAGATAACAAAGTTTTGTTGTTTGCCTCCAGCGAATTTCAGCCAAACTTTCTGCCTGTACCTCCCATGCCATGGAAACATTTGGGCACCCAAGGCCTGTCGGGAAAAGGCAGCGTATCCCATGGAATATGTTTATTTTGCTGTGCTTCAGAAAGGTCTATATATTCATTTAACAGGAGYGGAAACATTTCAGCAATGCAAAGCTGCCATGGTGCTTTATGGGAGCTGTGGTTAGGTGCCGTATGTTCCCACGCTCTACAGCCAGCCTGCTGCGTGCCGCTATCTCCCACAACCTACATTGGTACTCTGGTTGTCCCTACAGAGAACCACGAGGCACTTTGCAAAGACGAGGGTGGATGCAAATCAACTGCTGTCTCATGTCCAAAGCGATACCCTGGGCTTGGGGATATCCTTTTACTGCAAGGGAACAAAGACAGACATTTTCAACACCCAACAGTTATGCAGTGCTCTTAGAGAACACAGTTGGCGTTAGCTTTCATMGCAAACTAGCTGCAATGCTGGGTTTTCTTGGTAGGCAGCCCAAAACGTTGAGAGAGAAGTCAAAAAGATCGCTGTGGTGCTACAAGCCCTGCGATGGTAGCTGCCGAAGTCACAGGGTGAACAGCCTGGAAGGCAGCCACTAAAACACCAGACTGCAAACTGGAATGGTGGGGACACAGCTCCAGCGATGACAGATGTGCAGGAGCGCCTCAGCTGGCTTTCCAGGGAGCTGGACTCACGGCCCTTTGGCTGTAACCTGTTTGAGGCTCAACGTGAAGAGATAGGTCCTCCGTAGAAACACCACAGTGAGAATAAATTTGTCTAAAGGGACAAGGCAGAATGTTTCAATACTTGATTCAATGGGGGCTTATATATCGCTCAATAGGGGATGTAAACAGAAGAGTTGGTTGGGGCAGAAAGCAGGTGGCAGCTGATGGAAACAGTCTTCTCCAGAAACTGTAATCGGCTGTTGTATTACTTTTTCTTTGCCCCCTAGGCCTGTCAAAGTCGGTCAAACTACTTTGGATAAATTGGTAGAGATCCTTGAAAACTTACTCCCTCCTACCTTTATCGGTGTGGGCCATTTCMTTTCCACAAAGTATGACATTTATACAAATTCAGGTTGCTTTTCTACTCATGGGAGGAACATGACACAAATATCCACATGGGATCCAAGCCTACCTGCTGGCACGGTAACGGATCATGAGCAGCTCCACTGCTCTACAGATTTGCTTCCGCAAGGAATCAGGTTCATATATACCAATAAGGTTTCAGGCAAAAATTTTGCAGTTGAATTTAACAATATCAACTGCTGCCATGGCCTGACCCGACCTATGCTAAAAAAGGGCGTTAAAAACGCCACTGGCTCACTGCTATTTATATCTTCAGATTGAGCCCTTAACTCAGTTAAAATGACAGGGGAAAGGCAGCCTGACAGGGAAAGCAAAAAAAAATAAGTCAATAAAAACACATTGTTAGTGCTATTGTAACAAAGCTGGCAAAGAAAATCAAAGGCTCGATTTTCCCTTTGTTTTCCATTAGACGGTGTTGCATGATCATCTAAACTGTGCTTTGATACCAGCTTCAGMAATGTTGAAAACATTTAAGAATATTCATAATGATAAATGATGTAGATGTTMCGATTTGCAAAGAGTCTAATGCACTCAACAGTCACCACCTATTTTGCTTGCAGGCTCTGTTAATTTGATAGAACACATAAAAAAGAGGAAGAAGAAAGCAGTGTTTCATCATCCAAATGAGAAATACTCTTTGGTTAGAGAAGAATGATGGCCTTGCTGATACAGTACCAAACCGAGACTTGGGACGGCCACCTCTGCTGATGTTATGCAATGATGTGATAAAATTTTCCCCGACTGACTTCCCTGAGAAAATACCTTTGAAAATAATTTCATAGTGGGGAATTTGTCCTGCATCATCATGGACTGTGTTGGAGACAGAGATAAGGCAAGACATGCCTCCTGGCTAAGCTCTGCCTGCACATGCCTCCTTTGCCTGCCAGGTCTCTGGGCTCTTTACTTCCCTTTGTCGTCCCCACTCCCATCCCTCCTGACCAGGTCCAAACAGTGCCAAGCACCACTCACACTTTGTCCGTGCCGTAGCTCCGGTAGTCCACCGCTGCTGATACGGCCACAATCAGYGCAGGCATGCCGTAGCCAACCAAATAGAAGTACTTCCTCCGGGAGTGTTCACTCTCGAAAACCTCCACCAGCATGATGTAGAGYTGCACCCCCTCCAGGAACATCCAGGTGAAAGCCGCCAGGAAGAAGAAGTGCAGGAGGGCAGCAAAGACAGCACAGGCAATCTGTGTGCGGATTGAAAAGAGCAAGGGAAGGTGTTTGTATCATGCTGAATCAATGCAACAGTCAGGATTACTCTTAYTGGGAGGTTTAATAAGAATGAGGGAGTTCTTATCTTCCCTTCTCCAGAGGAAGAACTTTTTTTTCACTTGGAAACTGTGTGTGAACTATTTTAAAATAGATACATCTCTACATATATAAATTATATTCAAAGATACAAAGGTAGGTATGTACACAGTCTGGCAAATAAACATATAAAGATGTACATAGTATAACTGCATTTTTACAACCTGCTTATTAAACATACACACATGCATTATTTACAAACAACGCACATACAGCCTCTGAAACAACAGCAGGCATCAGCATTTGACTCCCAGTTAACAATCAGGGGCCCAGCGCTGTGAGAACTCGTGCATGGAATTAAGGCAGCGCTGGAATATATCTCACTGAATGGTCAAACATCCCATATGCACTGATACTAGAGCCTGTGGTGGGAGCAGAAAGTGCTTTTCCTCTTACCGGCTGGTCAGTCCGGTTGATGCCGATGAGGAAGAGGAGCTCTGCTACGAAGAGGCTGATGCACAAGTTCTTATGAATTGTGTTGCGGTCGCTCTGTAGCCCACGGAAGAAGCAGAAGGTGAAGATGCAGATCAGGAGGCAGACCAGTGAGAGCAAGATGCCAACCCACGTGATAAAGTCCAGGAGCAGGTCATGGACTGCATCGCTGTGCTGGAGATAAAATCAAAAAAATTAATCAGTCGCATGCTGCATGACTTCTAATCCATCCCAGACACAGAGTGAGGTTGTCTGAGACCCTTCCCCAAATATCCGGATGCACTCACCAAGCTGTGGCGCAAGGGAACAGTATCAAATAGATTAAATGGACCTAGACTTGAATCCTGCATCAAGAAAGCTGCAACCTGAAACACAGACTCCAAAGCATCTGGCAAGCTGCAGGTGCCCTGAACAGACTCAGACCCCAAAATATCCTAGAAACAATGATGCTGTTGTTGAAAATACCGAGATGTCATAGCTAGTCTTGCATGCAGCTCCATCTTTTGCAAACACGGCAAAGGAGCGGACACGTAGTGTRAAGAACCATTGAACACTGTGATTCGAGTGTAAAAATGTTTCATGCTAACAACGTCATGGAGATTACAACCACAAGTCCATTACAACCATTTACCAACAGTGAAAAAAGACTCTCTTTAAACCTTCACAGAGACATATGAGCTTGGAGGCTTTGGACAGAAAGAGATCGCTTAAATGTCGTCTTTTTTTTTTTTCACCGGGGAAGGAGAAAGAAAGTTTGATTTTTCATTTTCAAACCCTGGAACTATATTTTAAAACTCCCGGGAAGTCAGATTGATCCCTGGAACACTACTCAGAAAAGAAGCCAGACCTTTTTACACAAATTTGCTTTTAAATTGTAACAGAAAAGTGACTTTAAGACAGCCTGGAAAGTGAGTGATTCCCAGTGCTGAACTYGTAACATGATTTTACCCCAAAGCCATGCAAACATGGCTATGGCAGTGGCGAAGTTAGGTAACCCAGCAACAAAGTTTTGCGAGAGGCAGCATAGGTGTACCTCGGCTCTGCTGATAAAACACTGCTGGATTGCTCCTGGGCTTACRCTGCACATCCCTCCCAGAAAGAGGAGGGGGGTGCTGGGACCCTGACACTGAGGGTATCCCACCACTTTATTCCTTATTCAGGCTGTAAAACTCGCCCGTAACTCCCCGTAACTAGATGCAGTGAAATTAGAGATATCATTACCTCGTAAAATGTAAATAAGAAATGAGAAATACATGGTGAGTCATGAGATGGCTGCTTGGGGCTAAGTGGTTAGTGTCAATGAGCTGAGGGAAAGATTGGCTGGAAATCTCTGGGGGCTTTTCAAAAAGACCAGAGAGGCTTGAAACCCAGCTTTGTGGTCCACCAGGCTGTGTTATAAGTGGTATTCACATTCCCCTCCACTTCTGGCATTTTGATGACTTAGGCATTATGTAGGCTGGCAAATACAATAGTGTCACACTTCAAAAAGCCAGGACAAACTGGAAACATTTTCCTCCCCGTGGGATAAAAGCTTATGACAGATGGAGGGAAAAGGTGATTAATTTATCCATTTTCTTTGCCTGCTTGCCAATGATAAAGCCACATCAAATGTCAGGCCTTTCCTGATATACACTCTGCTATGTCAGCACCCATGAGAAACAAGTCAAACCTTTCAGCTCTTTGGCTTTATCAGCRTGAGTGATAGGCATCAAATGACAATGAAAGATGGGGAGCGACTTTCCCCCCCATCCCTTCCATGCTGGAAGTTTTCTTTCCAGGGAGACTTGGAGGTGGAGAGATGAGGGCTCCTTTCCCCAAATGCTCTTGCAGCTCTTCCTGAGTATTTCCAGTATCTAAGGAACTAGGGGTCACAAGTCCAACAGAGAGGTAACAAATCATTGCGTGCTTACTGTAGATCATGACAGAAATGCCTATTGCAGCCAGCTCCTCCTGCAGCACCCAGAAAACTGAGAAGATGAAGCACACATAATTTTCCTGGCGGCCACGCTTTGCTTTGTCTCAGTGTCATTCCAGCTCATCCATCCCTCTTAACTCAGTGCGAAAAAATGTTAATGCAAACCTTGCACCTTGCAAATCATTCTTTCTTTCGTCCGAGGCTGCTGGGGAATGGCAGGAGAACATCTCCCTGAACAACCCTGCCAGCTCACCTGATCAGATCGTCCTGCCAGGCTGAAGTGACCAAGAGCTCTTGGGCTGGGTGAGTGGGGCAAGGCAGCTAATGCGGGCGAATGCAAGGAGAAAGAAACCAGGCAGACTTTGGCCAGATGCATCCACCCCATCCGGATGTGGCCAATAATACAGATTCATCTATCCCAAGACAAAGTTAGCCTRGCACAGGGAAAGCTCTCCAAGGGCTTCTTCCCCTACATGAGATGAATCTCACAGGTCTCAGCTCCTGTACCCCTATCACAAAACCATAACTCTGCTGACTTTAATACACAATGCAGGAATTAGGGGTGGTTTTGCTCCTGGAGAGGGATCCTGCCATCTAGGTTCATGGTCTTCCTCAGGGAAGGGCTGCTTGCCCACAAAGCTCACCCTGCTTAGCAAGAAACTCAGATTTCATTTCTGTATTATTATTATCACTCTCACTACTCTTCTTTTTAATATTAATCATAATGATAATACTGATTTTATGTACATAACACCCATCCCTGGAGTGCTGGGAAACAAACATAAAACCAACTTCTCCGCAATTACAACCTCCCTCCCCAAACTCAACAAACTCACAGAAGAACAAACAAAAAGGAGTAATAACAWTAAGCTGGGAACAAGAGCAATTTAAAAACACCTCGGGGGAAAAAAATATGAATTTGTAGTTTTTCTAGTGAAGTCCAAGAGAAGAAGTGAGCTGGATTTCAAAGGCTGGGTGCACTCTGTCCTGTTTGGGATGCCCAATTTCAGGTGCCACAGCAGAGCCAGTGGGTCAGGGAGGAGTCGGTAAGCACTGGCATCCTTCCCATGGCAAGTGCCAACTGCCCCCAGGCCAGGCACACCCAGAGCTTTTACACCAGCAAGTCCAACAAAAGGGAATTTGCCTTTTGCTGGAGACTGAAACTTGTAAAATACTGCGCCGCCACAGGCCACAAAGCAGAATAACATGGGAAAAGGAGGAATCGTGGTAATCACTCCTCAATGCCATGAGATTATCCTTGCCATCACCTGATMGYTATGTGACAAATAAGGGAGCAACGTACCTGGTTTACACAGTTGGTATATGGTGTTCCAGGGTTAAGTATGATAAATAGCACACCAAGATTTTGTATCTGGATYGCAGTCTTCGAGCCTGGTCCCTCAATCGCAGAGACATGCAAGAGGAACAAACCTTCTCTTTACCCTGCCCAGCATTATTCAGCAATCCCTGACAGGATAAAATAGCTTTGACGTACGCGCTAATGATATCCTTCCAGCACCCTGCAAGCCCTAGGGTCCCTAAGGCATGCAAAATACCTCTGAAATCACCAGTGTATCAATAACAGTCAACTCTTGCTTCTCTATAATCTCCCCAAAGACCCGGGCAACCAGAAGAGCCCATGGGAGATACCAGATGTCAGTCCAAGGGACAATTTCCTGACAGCATCGCTCAAACGTCTCCTTGTCCAAATGCACCATGGCTGTCAAGACCGGTGCTACAYGGCCCAGCATGCAAGCCACTGAGTTTTGTTACCATTAAGCTACTCTAGCTTTACAGGTAAGCTGACATGCAGATTATTTTCAGCACAGGAACAATCTATTGAGTAATTGAAAGAAATAAAATAATCCACTTCAGTGAAAGGGTTTCTATATTAAGTATGTTTTACATTTATGATTTAGGCATGAGCCTGACCCAAAGCCCAGTGAAAGACTTCCCTGGCTTTGGAATAAAGCCCCACTTTTGCTCYGGTGGGGCCAAGAGCGGCAGGAGGAGAGCGCTGATGAAAACCTGTGCAGGAGGAGTTACGGGAGCCCTGGTAGCAACCACAGCAGGGTGAGCAGGTAGCCTAGATATTATCCAGGCTGGGAAAATCAATGAGCAGCTCTGGCAGCGCCTGTACACCAGAGCTGAGCTAATAAAAACAAATCCCAGGGAATGTCAGCTTATGACAGAATGGCTCTCCCTGAGATGAACAGCCATTTCCTCCCTTATTAAAAACATCAGTAGAAGAAAACAGCAGCCAAACCGAGCTGCCAGCAGCAAAGGACACATTCCTTTGCCTAATCTGTCCCTCCAGGAATGGAAAGAGTAATATGTTTGGGGGTGGAGGAATAAGCAAGCAGTAAATAAAAACACAGTGTCATCAACTAGCTCAGATATGACCACTCGGTGCCCKGTGGGAGCTGGCAGTATGCTGGGCTGGGCAGAGACCCAAATGGGACAGGTTTGAACTCCTGTGTGTTGCTGATGCTGCTCCTCGGATTTGTAGCTATCTGGGGCCGTGTGGGCTCCCTCTGCCCTTTTTCGCCCATCGCTGATTACTGATATGACCTGGCTGTAATGCTTCGTGTCTAAGTGYAAAGGGCTACTTAAGAAGCAAATGGTTTTGTAGATGTGCCAAAAGCATCAGCTGAACTACATGGACTGGGAGGAAACCCGAAGGGCTCCTGCAGCACATCCGGGCTGGCTAATGGCATCGCTTGCCCTGGTTATGCAGGCATGAGAGGTTTCAAGGGGGCTTTCCCCCCTCTGTGGCCAAAAGGGATATGTGCTGGGGGGATCCCACTGCTTTAGCACCCATCCTCTCCCTTTTCCCCAAGGATGCACAGGGGAGGCAGGCAGCTCTGCTCCACAGCGGACACAGCACGGACCTGGTACATATACCCTCTGTGCTCTGCAAAGGTGATGCTGTCACATCATCAGGTCCTAACCCAGGAATAAATAGAGCTTAATTCCCACCTGAAGCCCCTGTGCAACATCACTGTCTTCTAACTATGGCCATTTAAAATAAGGCTGAGATCCCCGAGCACTCCTGCAAGGTGGTTCAGCCACCTTTCCTCTCCTTGCCTTAGTCCTCAAAGCTGCCTTCATATTCTGCACGGGCTATGCAGACCATCTTCCTCCTCCTCTGCTTTCCTCAGCAAGATGAAGGCCTCCTAGCAGAACCCTTTCCCACAAACTTCTCCCCAAAATGCAACAGCCTTCCAGTGACTGCCAGAAGCAACAGCCAGCGCAAGCCGCAAATACTCCCATCGCCAGAATAAAGCAATAAGGGGGCAGGTTTGCACAGAGGAATGGATACAGACCTCACCTCGCTGTGTGTTAAAAACACTACTGTGGATATTGCATGTGCCAAGAGCCCAGCGTTTCCATCATTCTCACCGACACCGCTGCAACTGAGGTGCAGTTGAGGTGAGATTCAGTTGTGGAGAGGAGAGGCTTGGGACAATAATTGCATCCTTCGTCCTGCCCTCCCATGCTGGCTGGATTTAGTAAGGCGGCGCAGCTCTGCTTACTCATAAGGCATCTCCAACCTGAGAAATGAGCTATGGCGGCTGTGCCAAACTCAGCGTAGACATCTACCCAGCCAAGCTGCCGGCTTGTTAATTTGAGTTCCCGGAAAAAATCTGGTCACAGCACAGTCAGCTTCTGCTGTCACACCGATGGTCTTACCCAGCCCGGTGCCAGGAGACAGCTGGGACATGGCTCCACCAACACCACAGCCAATACCTTCACTTTGGTCCTTGTGTTCACCTTTTTTCAGCCAGAAAGGAAGGGGGTAGCAAGAAACAGGGAAAGGCTTAGTGCTTGCCAACAGGAGCTACGTGAATTGTGCATTTTATGACAGAGGATCAGGAAACCCTGTGGGGTGATGCTGTCCCCATGCTCTGCGGCACAGCTCCTTACTGTGCAACTAGCCCTGACTTGCAGATCGGAGAGTCAAGAAAGGCGATGCTAAGCAAATATGTACCTGTTGAAGAAGGCCATGGCTAATAAGCTGTTGTGTGCTCAAATTTCTGAYACCTGTAAGCGCTGAGCCAAGAAACTGCAAATTCAAGGGCTCGAAGTACATCTTTCTGAAGCCAGGCTCTAGATGTTTTCAGGTTGGACAGCCAGAAGTGGCTACCTGAGAAGATCTGGGTCAATGCTTTAGGGAACGCACAGACAAGGACAGTGAGACGTCCAGCCTGGCAGAACTGGAAACAGTAGGATGCAACTAAGGCTCAACCCAAAACAACGTGTGTCAAACTGAGGGTGGGGAACTCAAGGAACTCCTTGGAGCGACTTACTGACCACCTAGACAAAACACTCAAGGACTGCTACCAGGTACCACTCTGAATTGACCCTGTAGGCATAGATTACTTGATTTAATAGGTATATTTGACCTAAGGTATAACCAAATGTGCTGTTTACAACTCCTTATTCTTGGAGTTCATCGAAGTCACAGATTTCTGTTCCTAACACAAGCTCAAATACTACTGTATTTTGAATTTTAAAATCTCATTGAAGACAAGCACATTTAATAATTTTCCTACTTAATTAAAACAGTTCTTATTTAATAATATATTAGAATAAGTTACTTTTTGCAATGTGTAATATTTCTTTTTTTTTGAGAATTAGCCCCTTTGATGGTACAAAACAATTTGTTTTGGAAAATTCATTACATAGCGGTTTTAGTAATTTAATTCTGCAGTTAGGATGTTTTTGCAATCCTGTACCCACTCCTGCTTTCACTCACTGCTGTTCAATCCCACAAGTGCTAATATATGGATAAGCCAGCACTGCAATAACTTCAGCTTGCTCTTTATATCCGAAATGGCTGTATTGCTTTAGGCAATGGACCACTGCATTCCATTTAGACTTCATATATTTTTATTCCTTTCTCTCCTCAGCTTGCCTTATGCTTCCATTCCCCAAATAATTAGCACAGTGTAACGTGTTTGTGGTATAGAATAACATCTGAAAGCTTCCGATTAATTGCTACAGTTAAAACACCTTTCTTTTCCCCCCCCTTTATCTTGTTTAATTTATTTATTTATTTTTAAAAGAAGAGTAAGCTCTGGCATCCACTACATACTGATAAGCAACATTTATCTACCCTGAGGTACCTTTGCTTATTCTGTTCTGGGTGGTTTTTTTAATTGCATTTTCCCACCAGCTCTGAACTTGTTTTCTGGCTGCATAGTTTTCCCATGGTACATTTAAGATGCATCTGCTATAATTAATATGATGCGAAGCGCAAGCTTATATGAAAAACAGCTTGTAAATTTTGAATAATTCTGCAGCAATTACATACGTAGAATGGCTTATTTAACTATGGGCTTTGTCCCATGGCATGGGACCCACCATGTTTTTACAGCATTTAAGGGTCATAACAAATATTCTACTGATTCAAACAATAGATAGATATTTAACATAGATCTCATCTATGTTAAACATATCTCATAATTTAACAAAATATCTATGACAGTGTAATAATTTTCCCATAACAGAGGCCAAATGAACTTCTTAGCTGATCAAAACAGTGATTTATTTCCAAGTCTTAAAATCTCTCTCCAAAGGGAGCTTCTCATTTTTCCTGGTAAATTGTCCAAAAGGGCAACGAATGCTGCAGGTCTGCAGGGTCATCCCTCRCCAGGAGGATTCATCACAGGTCATTACAGTCCTGCTTCCCGGGCTAGCTGGGGCTCTGACAGCAGCTGGAGGGGTACCTGCGGGTGYGGGTCCATCGCTCCTTCCGGCAGCTATGCACCCTGCCCGTGTGAACAACAGGCTCTTGGTCTTGCGCACTGTTATTTACCCCACTGAAACATATGGGTGAATAAGAAACTCTGGGCCCAACTAATTTTAACAGGTAGAAAGCATCTTCGAATTAAAATCTCCTCCTCTTAATCGGGTACTGTCCTATTAAGACTGGAATTGATCCCAGCAACTTCTACTCTTGAAGCACACCAATAAACCCCTGCCGCAGTGGTCAGCCAATGTCATCTTCTGTCTCTTCGGACAAAGACATATTGCTGTTTCCCGCTAGAGAGCCAGTCGGCCATCAATCACCTCCTCAGCGCGCTACCTTCCAGCTCCGCYTTGCCACATATGCTCCTCTAATAATTAAATCCCAGCCCATAACTCGCAGAGCAGCCACGGAGGTCTCCTCCGGAGAACACGCTCTTTTGCCATGCTACCAGGGAGGGAGATCATTCATGACCAGAAGCGACACTTGTCAAATTGGTGCTGGCTTTTGATTAAGGAGCAGGACTCYGATGTCCACTCCCCACGATGCCTGGTGTTCAGTCTCATTAGGTAGAGTGCTATGGATACTCATTACACCAAAGGATGCTCCCTACAGATGCAAAAATCCGACAAACTGAAGTCAGTAAACTACAAGTCTCAATTACAGGAGAAAATTGTTTCTGTTGTAAAACTCCCAGAATATTATTAATTATTGTGTGTACGACAGTCCTCTTTAGGGATCCTAGTCACTGGCCAGAACACTGCTATAAGAGGTCCTGTACAAGCACGCAACATCTCCTCCCCAAGGATCGTTCCACCTCGAAGAAATCTGAAAGGTCTTTGAGGCAAGGAATGCCTTTTTGTACAAGACACGAGACAACAAAATGGCTCAAAAGCATGCCTACGAGAGATGAGTGCGAGTCAATGAACGACAACAACCCCCATTTATTTTTAAACCTCCACCTTTCCAAACCAGCAGGTATTCTGCTGCCAAGACTTTAAAATGAACTCATTGCAACAGCAGAAGGAATGTCCTACAAGCCACCTCCCAGATCTGCCAAGAGCCACATGGCCAGCTCCACCAGCAGACCGGAGTGGGATGGTGCTGCCAGGAAAAGCAAGGTGATGAGCAGCTGGAGGAAAGAGTTGCAGATGTTTGCAGGGTACACACCTGCCTTTGCCCTCAGACCGGGATGATCGCTAAAGCGGACATGCCAGGAAGCTGTCCGGTTGCATCAGAGTCAACAAAGTGGAGCCAATTTGGCTCTTATAGCAATGATACTTTGGCTGCAGCCAAATGATAAAACTTGACCTGAAAGTCTTGAGGGCACTCGTTAACGCCCAGAAACACCCGCCGGCTAATAGCACGCTGGCTTGGCACTCGGGAAGCTTCCAGCTGTAGCTCTTTCCAACCTGTTGGCTGAGCACGGGCAAGCGACGGTCTCACATTCTCTTTCTGCAAGATGAGATAACACCAGCGCTACTAGTCTAATGAGGTTTGGGTGAAAAGCTGTGCAGACAAGGCTGACCTACTTGCAGTTTGGGAAGAGGCTTGTTCAGCGCTAGCCTGTATCTGCACCACGCAGTAGGGATTGCCCTCATTCACATCAGTGGAGTAGAAAGCTATCTGCATTTCCCAGGTGCAACCTCTGACTTCAGTGACTCAGGTATATCTGTTAACTCCAGGCAGATGATAACGAGCCAAACACACATTTCTTTTGAAAATTCAAGCAGTTGTAGGAAACTGGCAAAACCAGACTTGGACTGCAGAATGCCATTAACCTGTAAACATGTGCTCTAAATAGGCCATTTCTTCAGACATCTCCCAGGATAATGCCACAGCCATTTAATGGCATGTCCCCTGGACCAGTAGTGACTCCCGCAAAATACAATGGATATGTCATCCTGCAGCAGCAGCAGATCTATCCTGCCCCTCTCAGCTGGACTCAGCTGTTGTGGCAAATGTACTGCCAGGCTCCCATTTCTTTTTTTGCAGAGCTTTGGTCATGCATGACGGTGCTTTAATATTTTTATTGTGGCTCTTCACATTCCTCTTCAGATTATCAAGTGAAAGAAAAATATACAAAGGCGTTACACTGGAAGACTATTTGAGAAAATGTCTTTTAAAACCACAGCAGCTTTTGCAGTTATGCAGCCATGGAAGTGGCTCTGAAATGTTCTGCCTGCATGGAAGATGCCAGACCCGTATCTAGCTCAGGGCCGTGGATCCTGCTGCAGTGCCGGCCACATGAAATGGAGACACTGCAACACAGAAAATCACTACGCCAAAATCTTTTGGGCATCAGGGCCTTCTCCTCTTCTTTCTACAGCAGCTGAGACTATTCTCAACCAAAGACCGCCAAGACAGCTCAGAAAATGGAGGACCATCTCAACCATTCTCCTGTTCTTGAATAAAATCCTAAATGTGCACTTCACTCCCCAAGCCACCRCTACCATGAGGAACATCTACTTTCAGGAGTAACTTCTTTAGCTCCCATGGGGATAGTCATGTGGGAAGCCAGAATTACACCATGGACCTAAATGTAGGCAAGGGAACTAGCTGATCATGTATTGGCCTCGGGTAGATGTACAGTCTATGCAGGATGGTGTAAGGAGCTTCCCTTTTATGTGTAACTTGCTGCCGCATAGTGAGACGCAGAGAATGTATCTTTTTCCCCTAGTTATAAGCTGGAAAATACTTTTGGTTCCACACATGCACCTTACACAAACATGTGTGGCAGTGTATCTGCAGCTGCTGCAAGCAGGACACACAACTTGCACCCCACAAGACAGGCTCTGCGTGCTTCTGTCCCACCACCCAGGGTGCTCGCTACTCTCTGGTGGCACAGCGAGAACCCCATGAGTAAGGACCCAGCCAGGAGATGTTCTGCACCAGTAAGCAAAGGATGTTGCAACAGCTAATTCTGCTCACTCGACATCCTCAGCTCAGAGCTGCCCATGCCAGGAGCTCAAGACAGGCTTTGCATTGGTGTGACTATCTCCTGTTTCACCATGTAGCAGAAGGAAGATTTACACCAGATGGTTTCTACTGTCAGAGTTACTGTCATACAGCAATTTCCCTGCTCAGCTCCATTTGCAGTAACAAAATGGTGTTACATTGGCCACTTTTCCTGCCCAGTGCATTGGCAGCCTGTCAATCTGCAATGCCTACCTTAACTTCCACATGTGCCATTAGGACCGCAAAGTTGGTTAGGTGATTGCAGGAGCATGTGGTGTGCGTCTTGTTAGTTGTCAGGAGGCGACATCCCTGGGTGGACCAATACCCTGTCATTGTACGCTTTGTATAGCTCCAGAACGAACAGTTTGGATTGAAATTTTCTTCTGACTGCTGCAGGGAAGAAATGAATAAATGCAATAAAAATGATAGAGTTTCAGAGATTCCTAAATGCACTATTTTTTTTTTTTCCAGAGGCTCTTTGTAACTCTCACCCTTTTAATTTTGGATAAACAATCAGCAGTGGTTTATACGTCAAGTATTACCAGAGGAAGTTAGATTGTTGCTGCTCTCTTTGCTAATGCAAACTTAGTTCTTTGTTCTTGATTAATTTCAGCCATAGACTAAATCCAGCTCTTCAAAATCAGATTGCTTCATTTGCATTGCAGAGCAGAGAAATTAATTGCTTTAAGCAATCAACTTTTGCAATGACTGTGCTTGCCTAACAGGAGGACTAGCTGTCCTCTTTCACTGTAATTCCACTTTCCTCTAATATCCCCTGCCACCATGATAAAATAATATTATGGTCTATTCTAATATATTGGTAGTTTTTAATTACAGAATGACGTGTGTCAGCAACTGAGCAATGGGCATCAGCTCAAAGGAGACTCTTTCTTTACTTTTATTAATGCAACATAAAAGAGACATTCTCCATAAATAACACAAAGTGCAAAGGAACAAGTGTATAATTCAAAATCTAATCAAGGACTGTTGGGAGCCTCACATACGCCAACTTTTGCATCACTTTGTTTTAGAAATCGGAAAAAAAAGAAGCACTTTTTGAACTCACTCACCTTGATGTGCTTGACAGTAAACACCACGGGATCAGCCAGGTAAACTTTATTGCTGAACTCTTTGTTTATTGCTGCCGTGATGACAGGGGAGTTGACAATGACGGAGTGATTCGTCGACATTGCTTCTGTTCCCAACTTCATGCTGGCGTTCTCCGTGGAGAGATAGGTGCCCAGGTTGTTGTATAGCACAAAAGCCACCCTGATTTCACCTATAAGAACAGTAAAAGGGTAGATATCCAGGTCAGCACACTGTTTTTTTTTTTTTTATATGACAAATCTCTTCTCTGAACCAGCTTTAAAACTTCTCTGAGAAAATGTGAAAGGACTAAGACGTGGCATATGAAAACTCACCTCCTCCTGCCAATCCCAATGAGCACCACAAGGTGCAACAAGTGGTCCACGGATAACAAGGGCAGAGCTGCCTCTCCCAAAACAAACTTRCATAAGCAAACAGGTAGGCAGAAGACAGACAGAGAAGGTGGGCTTATTTTTGGTGTCAGTGGGTGTAACTGGCTCCAGAGAAAAGAGGCCAGGTGGCCCATTTCCCACCTGACATAACTCTTTATTCTCCAGGCTATTCTTGGGAAACGTTTCGTTCTGGTCTGTTGCACAGATGCAGTATAAAACTATAATTTAATCCTTTAATAAATTAAGACTACCTCAGAAAAGTGTGGGGACAAATCTGGGAGAAGGAATCCAAAACTTTCCAACACAATTCCACTCTCACATGAAGGGTAAAACAAAATTGCAGAAATTTCATTTAAAAATAAATTTATTTTCTTAATTTGCGAATCAGATATTCCCTCTTCCACCAAAAAACACCATTAGGGAGCCTGCAGAAACCCCAGGCTACCAGCCAACCGTTTTTAACTGAAACCATCCAGTTTGCCTTCTGTTTTGCACATTATTTCACAGGCTATAAATAAGAATTGAATGTGATTTGTTTGCCTTTATATGTATTAGTTGTTGGGAGGTATTTTTTTGTTTCTATAGGAATCACCTCAGCTTCTGAGGAAGTTGAAGCACTGATGACTCCAAAGGTCCCTCCCAACCTAAATCCTTCTACGATAATTTTATTTCTAGCTCTTTGGTGATGTCTGGGCAGGTGCCAAGCTGGTGCAAATTGATGGGGCTCTCCTGATTTGACCAGAACTCCAGTGATACCATGTTTAGAAATACAGAGTACCCCTTCCTTGCTGCCAACACAGTTTCTCTTTCCCTATAAATCTCCAAAGCCCGCTAGTGGAGTGAAACTCCTGCCCCACTGGAGTTTTGCTATGCATCTTGGGTTTTACACTGTCTCTGAAAGAAATACTTCTCTTCAAATCCTACATGCAAAGGTACCGAACCCCATCAAGGAAGACAATGGCAAAACTTTCTTTCTGAACCACAGACCAAACTTTTCTCTCAACAGTTGTCAGAAATTTTTGGCAGTTTTAACGCATCTGGTCTGGATGTAATACTGCCCTATCACTCCATGTTTTGCCTGCAGTGATCAAAGCCCGTACTAGAGTCCTTTCCCCCTGCACACAGGTTAAATTTTAAAGGAACTCAGAAATAGGAGCATGTTAGGCCTGTTAGTAGAAAGCCTGGGAGTTTGAAGTTGGTCTATAGCAGGGCTATAGAGATCAACAAACGTGTCTGCTCAAATTCGTGGTCTGGAAATAAATGGCTTGGCAGCATGAAGACCATTCACATGTAACATCATCTTTAATTTATGCTATATCAGGAGGTTCATAAGCTTCAGAGAGAAAGGCACCGAAGATTTAGACTCATAACAGTTACTCAACCTTTTCTGCCATGTTGGCTCATTATTAATATTTGCTGTTATTGTTTCGTCCCTCTCCCTTTTCAGATATTTGTGTAGTGCCCCACTGTGAAGCAGTTTACTCAAACAAGCCTCTTATCTGACCTGAAGCCTCCTACTGCAGACAACAGCAGTTAAAAGCACTTCTCTGGACCCAGTGCTGTGCCCCAACAGTCACATCATTTAAGGATCTGGTGCATTTTTACCAGCACATAATACTTTTGAAGGCTGTAAGTCACTTAGCAATATAATGCATTCCCAGTCAGCCAACTTAGCTTGAAGTCAAGGGCCTAAGCAACTGATGCTACGGTTAATTTAAATATTAACATAGCGATTAATACTATACTTACAACTGTTTAATCACAAAACAATGCCTAAAGCACAACTGATTCATGAGGCCAGCGTGGCCGGAGGTGCTGGACCTACCGTTTCGACCATTTTGCTTCAAGGTATTTGCTGACAGCTGAATGGCACTCCCGTGGCCCATGTTCTGGGGAAACTTCAGATCTTCCAGATTTCCATCTGTGCTCAGTCTCGCAACTTCCAGCTCTGTTTGCAAGAGAGACCGACACTAAGAAAAATCTCTACTGAAATAGTCTTCGATACAATACTTCAGAGCTACAAAATGGTGTTCCAGACCATCTGATTGCAGAGGAATAACTTACAATGTCTCATGCTAGACTCTGTTTGGGCTCCTATTTCTTTTTAAATCTTTGCCCTGAAGAAGTTTTAAATTTAATTAAAAAAAAAAAAAGCAAATAAATTTTACTCTCTGTGGAAGACAAAAGACAACCAGTTCTTGTAAACAAGAACCTCAGGATATTAAGGACAATGGTTAAAATGAAAATCTGAAAATGCTAGTTCTTTGCCACTGGCGATTGGTAGTTTCTGTAAATATTATCACTGCTTGGGATCTGTATTCATAGAAATAGAAAGAAGAGTTGTTCTCATTTCACATATGCACAGTGGGAGTGCTGGTGCTTTCCATCATGCTTGTTTTTTAATTAAAATCAACAATCAGCCAAATAAAGACACAAATTTGTATGAAATGAAACACAATTGCATTACAATGAACAATCTCCCTGTGAAGCAGTGCTCTCATTGCTCTAGCATAGATTTTGCCCTCAAAGCCAGGAGTAATAAAGGCAGGTGAGGTGCTCATTTTCCAAGGGTAGAGAGCTGCCTTATTCCTTTAGGCTCTTTTGGAAAGACTTTTAAGTCCTTCAGACAAAGGGCCAAGACACAGGTAACAAACTGCTCTCCAGTTACTCTAGGGGCCAAGACCAAAGCCAGGTTTCCCAGCCTTTACTCTCCCTCTGGCTGCTCTTGGTATTTATGGGACCTGTCCCTTACGGATGTTGTCAGTGTTTTCCCGGACAATGTCCGTCTTCAGCAGGTTATCAGCCAGCACGAAGGCACTATCCTCCACAGTGTCAAGCAACTTGGTGGCTGCGCGCTGCTGTTCACTTGCGTTCAGGTCCCTCCACGCATTCAGAGCCTGTGGCTGTAGGAGGTTGTTCACCGTCTCCACCATGGCCTGCAAGGGAGAGCGATCGAGTGAGAAAGGACTCTAGTGAACCTAAAGCACCATCGAGACCTCTGACATACGCTCAGTCCCATCCTCCACACACATCAGTTTATAGGGAGAGGACAGCATCCCATTTCCCCACCCACTGGGGCAGCCTGCAATGGAGCTAGGCATCATTCATCCCATCAGATGGGAGAGGGAGGAATGTTGATTTAATTCTAAATGCAAGCTGGGAATAGTGTTTTTCTGCTTCCGTGATCAGCAGCTCTGGGTTTGGAGTAAGAAGGAATTAGGGGTTGGGGGGGGGGGGGGTGTGTGGCAGAGGGGAGATGAGGAAATCATTAAGGAAACATGCCGGAAAACAGATTTAAAAACAATTCAAGAGTAGGGCTGGGGCACCCAAGGAAGGTATTTCGTATCTGCAAGGGCTACGCTCCTTAAAGCGTTTCCACCACATAACCTCTGGCAGGCAGTCATGAAGACACAGAGATAGTTGAGTTATGCCACTTCATCCAGAGAAGCAGCAGGTGCCCGTAGAGATTTAGTTAAGACACTACATTTCAAATTGCTCCATTCAGGAAGGAGTCAGCCTCGCGGTAGCAACTTCAGTCCCTCCTGCAGTGCACCTTCTGCCCTGGGCTGCCATGCACAAAGAGCTCTCCCATGGAGAACTTCCCACAGGTTAATCTGGATGCGCATCCAGGATCACACGAAACCACGCTGGCCTCATGATTGCAAAATTACAGCAGTAGAGCCTACCCAAGCTGAAGGTTTTGCTCAACCTAAAACCCCCACATAGTTACTAACCAGAGCTGACTCAACTACCTTCCAGCTAACGTTTTTTAATGAGACCAGCTGTACCAGTTGGTAGAACTGACTGTGCAGAGGAAAAGGGAAAAAAAAAAAAAGGTAGTTTGATCGTGCTTTCTTCTGCTGGTTAGTGTCTCGCCACCAGGCAGGCCTGCCCCACAAAGAAACACCTCCACTGCCAGCTAACGCTGACTGCAGAAACCAACCTCCGCTTTGAGATGAAGTTGCCGTTCTTAATAATTTTCTGTACACTGAACGCGTAGGCATCAAACCCACAACTCTGTTCCGCAAGGCAAGGACAGTCCCATGGGATTTCAACATGTTGCAAGCCTAAAGGATGGCCCATAGGCTCACTTTCATGGAAATACTTCAGTATTTATTCCTGACAGTGTTTCTAAACCCACCTGTACAACATGAAGTGTGAAAAGAAGGTATGGCATGGCCCATTCTCCAGCAGAGCCCTCAGGAGGAGTGTTACAACTGCAACACATGGCACAAAGAATGTGGGGCATCCTGACTCACTCACGAGTCATGGTCAGATACAAATGTGCAATGGGAGAATATAATCACATTAAACCGGAGTTTGGTTTTATTTCTATATCCAGGCGACCTTGAAAAAAATTTCAATTACAGCAAGGTTCAAGGAGAAGCAAAGACAGCTAGACCTATCACTGCTGGTGCTTTTAATCCCAGCAAAGACTTTTCACTGACACATTGCCATGTGCATCTTCGTCCTAAATGCCCTTGAGGTTGGAAAGTTTCTCATACCACCATGGTTCCTATTGGCAGACTGAGCCAGAATCGGGCTCCTCTAACAGTACAAAGCTCCTACTCTCCAACCTACATTTATTCATGATCAGTTAACTCATCTATTCTTGTGTSAAACCTCTCCTGTACCTTAAACAGATCTTCCCCTCCCTGGCAGCTACTGCCCTGGTCCCTTGATTAATAGACAACATTTCTCTTGAGCCTCACAGCTTGGTTTGCCAAGGTATGGAGTAACCCATGCTTCAACCACTGAAGCAAACCAAAATGGCTGAAAATTTTGTCCTCTAGTGCTACTGCAAAAATCTTTTTGCTGTCAAGCCTTTACAATCCAGGACTGGAATCCCTTTCTCATTTGCTGTTAAGTGGAACTTATTAAACATAAATCAATTTCTTAAACTGATTATTAAACTGATTTTCCTAAATAGTCTAAAAATCATCTTAACACATTTAGTATGTGCACACAAAAAGCTGGTTGACTTTAATAGTCAAGAAGAAATACTAAAAATCCATAGCATTTAAGTGAGGTTTTTTTCAGTGTTTTAAAATCTGGAAGACTGATCTCTGTAGCTCTTAATAAAATTCTGTAGTTTACTTTGGTAGCTTATCTCTTTACAGGCAAAAAGGAGGTAGTATTCTTTTCCAGTGACCAAAAAGTTTGACTATTTTGCTGTGCAGGTTCTACACAACATGGTGTTTTCTTACAAAGATCTTTTATGCACAGAAAGCAGAAAATGAGGATTTTTCTCCCCTTTCAATGTTATCACGCAGACTGCAATTTGCCTTACTTCCATTTAGCTCAGCTACTAATGGTGTCTTTAAATCTCTGCTAAAACAACATCCTGGACATTTTTATCAGTATCTGAACGGTGGAAAGAGTCTTTGCAGCAGATCCAGCTCCTGGCTCTGGAKGGAAAGGTAATGCCTATTCGTCAAAACATGAAACAGATGCTAAAATATTTGTGTTACGGTGAAACATCTGCTGGAAAGATTTTTCCCCAGAAAAATTATTTTATCTAATGCATTTTTTATTTTTATTTTTTTTAATGTGTGTGCATGTGCGCATGCAAAGTTTGAGAGAGAACACCAATTAGGCCTAATGTGCCACTTCCCGCACAATGTGTACTCCCCACCCAATGGACGTGGTGCTGATGAGCATCCATCCTCTTGAAGTGACTAACCTGAAACCAGCCACTTCACATCACTTTGGATCTGGGGTCTGACGCAAAAGCTCCAGAAAGATTTCCAAGGACTCTGGGTCAGGTCCTTAGCCTGTACCTGAACAAAGCTGGTAGACTGTCTTCATTGGCATTACATCTGAGATGAATTTAGTCCATAGCTTTTCCCAGAGGGTCACTCTCTCACCTGCCTCACTGCATTAATCAAGTGTTCCCCGCATTATATTTCTGAGTGCAGCACTTAATTATGGCTGAGTGCTGCAGGCTGAAGCCAAGGAGATGAGGTGCTAATGAAATGTTTGCATTTTGGACAGGAGCTGAGGTAGGTGTTTAAATGAAACAAAACAGCTGTTAAAGCCACAGTGTCTCTTGAGACAGAGATGCCAACTGGGAAAAGCTGGGCAGGGGAGCGGGAACTGTGAGAAGGCAGGCACACGGGACAAGGATCGGCCTCTGTCTTTGCATTTAAGCTGAGCCATCATGGTTTAGGTGGGTTTGGCACCTGCTCCAATGACTTCGTGGTCTGATGAACCTCCAGCATAGAAGAAGCAGCAGTGCCAAGCTCCCAGGAAAGCTTCTCAGTGACCAGCGGAAGGAGGGTTAGCCCTGACGGAGGAACTTTGAAATGAAGAAGGCATGAGATAGGTGTGCTTGGGAGCTGATGGCGTGATAGGTTTTACCTGAGATCCCTGGTGATCCTGAGGTGGGGACTTTCAGAGGGAGCTAGGAAAGTTCTGACCTAGTTTCATCCCACCTCACTTCAAGAATTTAACATGCAGCCAAGTTGGGAGCCCAGACGTTCTCTAGTTTCTCTCCCCACTCAAAGTAGAAGGAACTACAGCAAGTATTATCCCCATTTAGGTGCCCAAAGTCACATGAGATTAATCCTACCCCTGAAGAACCCAACACCTATTAAAGGATGCTGTATGTCTACCTCACTGAAGGCCCCATCCTTGCTTCCCAAGCTGAAGGACTTCCTCTGCTGTGGTTTTCTTCTCTTCCCCTGACTTCCCTCTTCCAAATGCAGCTCAACTGGGTGAACAATTTCCAAAGCACCCTTGTGAGCCTCATGTAAAATAAAAATGTGGGGCTCATCATACCTCAACATCACCCACAGCATGGCACCAAACCAATGCCATGGTTGTTGGGGCTTTTAGACAGCACAAGCACACATATGCTCAGGGAGAAGGACAAAAGTAACTCAAATGACATCAAGGGAAAGTTTTCACAAGACATAGCTTGCTTGTTTGTAGCCTAAGATCAAACGAGGGAAGAAGGGCATGGCAGAAAGGAGCCAAAAAGGAAGAATTTCCATCTGTCTTTCTATCCCTAGATATGTAGTTGTAGCTGTATGCTGCCTGTGATGTCAGGGTACCTACACATGCAAAGCCAAACCCCCTAAATACAAGCCTGTAAAGAACAACCATCCTGGGTCAGAGAATATTAGACTCAGTGGACCTTTCATGTCTCCAGCAATGGCTACAATTGGACATCGAGAGAAGAGCAAGAACATGCCAAGCATAGAATACAAATCCCATGATGGTGATCCCTTTCACTATACATTTATATAGCACCACAGAGTGTACATTCAATGTAAATAAATGTTAATAAATTACAGAGGGAGATTTTTTTCCCAAATAAGGGCATATGYTCATGGTTTCTTGATTTTGTCCTGAGGTTACAAAACAGAAACAAAATGTAAACCTTCCTTCTCAGACACTTACAAATTGGTATTAAAAGATGTATTGTCAAAAGGCAACTAATTAGGAGTCTTACAGTAATTATACATTACTAAAAGGCCAATCGTACATATCCCATTGATTTCCTTTGTGATAGCTGCTTCATTCTGTAAAACTGAATTTTGCTTGTTCATTTATTTTTATCTTCTTCCCCTCTAGAAACGTCTGGTGAGAATATCTGGCTATGTGACACACACATTTAAACCTAGGAGGGGAGTATATATCCAGTGATACCACATCCTTTTATTTCTCTCTCACCGTACCAACATCCAAGGCACTGCTCCTTGACAAAAGCAGTTTCTGTAATGTAAAATCTGTCCTTAATTGGGAGTCAACACTGGACATCACTAAGAGATGTTAGACATACTCAATCTCATTACCAAATTTGAGACCAGACTGCATTGTGCTATGATGCTTAAGCACAGCAGCCCTAACCTTAGAAAATCAGCAGCTCTCCTAGACTTAGGACCTCTCTAAACCTTTATGGTTCATTTTGGCCTCTCGGCGAGCAACTGATGGAAGAACAAAAACCCCCAACAAACTGGAGAAAATACTGCTTCGTGGCAAGTGAATACCAGCAGGCCCTATAGGGAATATTGGTTGAATCCTTCTGCTGAGTAATTTTCAAATATGCAGTTTGTCCTCCCTTACAAAGGAGCACATCCTTAAGAAGAGACTGAACACACTGTATACATTATTTTGCATGGAACCTACATCTAGGTCCTACTTTCTATAGCAACTTTGGGAGAATGAGGACAGTGGCACAGGGCATTAAAGCACCACTTTTGCAACGACATCTCTAATTAAAATATCTGCATTTTATAACTTTTAAAGCCCTGTCTCATACCGCTAACACTTGTTTTCCTTGATTTCACAGGAATATTTCATGCAACGGACTTTCAAAAACTAGGATAGAAGGAGCTACAACAACAAGGCTGTGCTTTGCATCAGTAGACTGAAATCACGGCCGGTGCATGGAACAAGCAGTGCTTGTACAGCTACCCTTGTACCAAAGGTGTTTGCTGGCACAGTCTCATCAAAAGAGGTTTGCTCACCCTTTCTGAGAACWGCAGTGCTAAGACTCTAGAGTGCAATCGCACAGACACAGCCTCAGACTGTGCTTACAGTCTGAGGTTCTGGTCCCACCTGACGTCTCCAGGTACTGCTCCAAAACAAGTGCATCATCATCTTTATTCGAAGCATGCAAAAACATTACTAGCCCACTTTTTAATAGCAGCTTGAGGTTTTTTGGCAAATCAGTGGAGAAAAAAAGCACAAAAAACCTTTCAGGTCCACAGTGCACAGCAAAAATGAAAAACCTGTCAGAGAGCAGATGCACTGAAATATGGATATGGTTCAATGATCACAATGTTATGCTCTCTTTTCCTTTTTCCTAAAGGAAAGCAGTGGTACTTTAAAAAACCTTATCTGTTTCCTTGCTCAAGAACAGCTGGCTTTGCTCTGTATTCATTTTTAACACCCAGTGCTAAACCAAAACCTTTTCTTAAGCTATCAATATTTGTAAGCCTCCAAATTAATTGAGTTAAAGGCACAATCAATGCCATCGATGGCAAGTTCTGCTGGAAGTTGTGCGATTCTTGCCTCTGGCCAGAAAGAGCACTAGTACAAGAGAAACTCCCATTAACTCTGAATGTACCTGGTGCAGCCAGAATGGGCCCTCTGGAGAAGAGGACCAGCATGAAAGCACGGATCTGGGCATGCAAGGAGTCGCTTCTGGCAAGGTTATTGCATTGAAAGGGACCAGCTCAGGAAATGACGTGTCTTTTTAGAGTGGCAAATGAACGGCATCCTGATCCCACTACACAGGGGTTCCCAATCAAACTAGAACAGTCATTCGCTCTGTGGGACTTCAGGTCAAAAATAGATGCATATGTAATTTCTTCAGCTTCCTAAACAAGGAAAATGTCATTTTGGATAAATGATGGCGTTAAATCCTACTTCTTAGCTGAGAAGTGCCTTCAAATCTGTCTCACAAGACTCTTCACCCTCAGATGGTTTTTCACCTTGTCATTTATTCTTTTAATTCCAAATTAAAATTTGTCTCTGGTCAAAGCATAAGTAAGCACACTGGAGACAATTTCTTACAGGCAAGCCCAGCTACTGTTTAAGGCTTTTTAAAAAGCAATACAGTCATCACAAAACAATTATAATATTCAGTGAAATAGACAAACACATATTTAGATTGAAACTAGCTGAACTGCAACGAGTGCTTAAAAATAAATAAATCATTAGAGTATCTACTGCTAATCTGCACTTCTGCCTTCAAAACTAAGCCAGAAACACTAGCCTACACCTAGTACCAGAGTGGTGATTGGCAACTGATGAGTTTTGGTGAACTGAGCCAAAACCATGGCAAAGGCAAGAGGAGATCTTCCCCCGACCTTGCAGAGGGATTTCTAAAATTGCGCCATAGATYGAGAGCAAAGGCTCTCAAGAAAGAGCATGCAACCTTCTCTTTTCAACTCTATGGCAAATGTTTATGCTGTTGCTACAGGAACTGTACTGACTCAGAAATGGCCTGAATTTCAGCAGCACTGAGAACTCACTGCAGTGAGAAAAAAGGCACTGACCTTTATTAAAATTAGGCCATCTACAAAATGCTTAACTATGGAATTAATGGTCTTGCACTAGACATGCAAGGTTTGCAATCTTGGCCTTGAACTACCAATAATCTCCTAATGGGAGCACACAAAAAAAAGGAGATCTGAGAAACAGAAGAAGGTTACAAATTACAGGTTATGGTTTTGCTTTGCTTAGTATACGAGGAAGAATATTTTAAGGTCAGAAGGCATCTGTAGGACTGAAATAAAAGGAACTGATTGGGAAGAAGGAAATAACATACGATCTATTTCATCTAATGAGATCTTCCCTGCAGAATAAGCTGAGAACTGCATTTATGAATCATCTGTATTTGCTGCCCTACTGTTCGGGATTTGAGACTATACAAGCAACCGCTAGAGTAATTACACTGGGGAAGCGAGTAAAGCTGCAGCAAGAAAGGAAAATGGCTTGCAAACAAGAAATGCCTCTTTGACAGAATATCCATAGCCTTCAGGGGAACTCCTAGGGAGTCCATGAGACTCATCCTTTCCTCCAACGGTCCAAATCAAAGGGACATCTCCCACTGACCTCTATGGCAATTTATACTGAGACTTTGTACCAGAGCCACCAGATTCCAGGACTGACTCAGCCTAAAGCAGAGACTAAGCACACAGCAATGCAGAAAACGCTAGATTTTTTTCTCAGTTTTGCTATGTTACATGTGGGCACATAATGATAGGTGTAGCTCAGTTGTAGGTAGAGGAATATGCGGTAACCTTCCTTTTTAATATTTATATGAAGAATTTCAGAGTCCGGTGACAAACCCAAGGCTGCTGCTTTGATCCTCCTCTCCCCTAACAACGGGCTCACTGCGGCAGAAACACGTAGGGTGGGGATTTCTAGTTTCGCTCTTGCTGACACAAATCAAGTACAGGTTTCTCAAGCTGTGAAGTATACTAAGTTCACAGAGTTTTAACAAAGGGCTACCAAAMCGCAGAACCCCGCTGCGAGTCACACTTCTTTCAGATGTCCTTTTAATTATATTAAACGAAAGTTTGGGGCACTTTGATGCTGATGGGCAAACATCTCGATCTCTTGAAAAAGCTGCTAAAAGTACTCCCTGTAGCTATAGTTAATATACGACATTGTATGCACACTGCTAGCCAATTTATTCCAGCCACTTTAACGATACCTTGCCTGACACGCCACGCAGAATAGCATCAGGAGTCCAGCAATGCGCAAATCATTAGAGGACTCTGAAAGTTGTTTGACACGCACCGCAGAGCTCTTTGTCATACAGCCAATTAAGTGACCAAACAAGGAACTCGAAAATCCTCATTAATTTGCCCTTTTCTATATAAATGGAGGTCAGAGTCTTTCTTATCACAGGCACAACAAGAACACAAGTAAATGCAGCATAATTCAATTTACGCTCCCACTCAGWGCTACAAGTTTCTTTCGTTTAGTCTTCATGGAAGTTGGGACCAGCCATGCAAGCAAGAAAGAAGTGGGACAAACAGAATTAATCCACTTTAAATAGTACTGGCTAAGTCCCAGATGCATCTTTTATCTGCTGAGAGCTACTAGGTTAGCAAAGAAAAAAAAGTCTCTTCTACTCAGCTCTAAACTTAATGCCTCGAATCCTCTGAGGAAAGCCTTTCATTTTTTGCTTAGTACAGCAATTCAAACAGCCCATGTTACAAGTGTGAAGCGTTCAGAAAACTTCCAGAAGAACCAGAAGGACAACTCTGACTGCAACCACCAGCCACTGTCTGCTACCTGGAACCTGCCAGCAGCTCAGCACCGGCTTCATCAGTGGCTCTGACGACACCTGCACCCAGAAGCTCTTGTGATCTTCACAGAGTGGGTGGCACCTCCATAATCTTCGCCATTTGCTGTACAGACAAACCCAGAATTACAAAACAGGGCAAGCTGATTTACAGGACAGCCCGGAGGATGGCAGGAACCAGAGCAGCAAACACCATTAGACCAGGAAAATGCTACAAAAGCAATGCTCTGCTGCCTCCTTCCACCTTTCCCACAAAGCGGCCACTCAGGCTATCTATTGTATTCACCAGCCTCCAGTTTTGAAGCCACCGACACAGGCTTTAAAAAATAAAAAACCAAAAAGAATGGGAACCCTGTGAAGTTTTTGTCTTCTGAAATCTGCATCCCAAACACAGCATGCAATTTCACATGGGAAGAGGCTGCTGGCTGGCACCGCAGGGAGAGACGTTGGCCTCATGATGCCCCAGAGCTCCAGCCCACAAATCCAAGAGAAGCAAGGAGGTGAGCTCAGATTTTGCAATCAGGTGCACGTATGTGATAAAAAGACTCTACGTGCCCGGACGTGGTATGAGCCTTTGTTAAAGCTTGTGTTTCCAGCTACTAAATCTTACAGCATAATTCTCTAATTTTATTCCCCATGTTTAAGTTTTCTGTGTTAATATGGCCTCACTTATTGCAATATCTGAGTACTAAGCYGTTTTTCTTTTTCTTTAGTACCCACCTCTGCTCCCAAAGGCCAGGGGAATTGTACGCAAGGCATTTTAAGTTGAGGAGCTGAGAAATAGTGAGCACATGCCACTTACTGAAGGGCATGGAAGAAATCTGTGACACCAAACTTTGGGAGTTTCACAGCTCCCAAAAGACAAATGTTTCTACAACTTCAGTGCTTCAGTTTAAGGAGAAACGCCTTTGGAAAATGAACAAATATCAATTCTGAAAAAATTACAGAAAATTCATACTGGCTTACGTCACACACCAGTCACCAATTGAAGCTATGCTAATCAAATGTGTCACCCATTGTGACTCATTCTCCCACACATGACTTTTCCATCCCTTTCCCAAAATAGAGTGCAAGAACAGTGCACTGCAGAAAGGTGGACATGAGAGATGTAGATGTCTGCTCTCCAGCAAGCCACATATCGGGTCCAACCTCTCCTTAGCTAATGGAGCACCCTTCCAGGGTCACTCACTCTGTCCATCTTGGATATCCATCTCGGTCAGCTCAGCCTAACCTGACTCTTAGTACCACGAATTAAAGCCCATGTGGCAGTTTCTTAAATATCACCACGACTGAAAAATCTCCCAGCAATTGTCTGGTCATTACATTAATATGTATTTATCATGTCACCTATTGGGTTGGTTCTTGTTGGATTTTTGAGACAAAAAAGAACGTTTACCACACTTGCAACTAAAGGAGCAGTATTTGTAACTTCTATCTCCAGTAAATAAAATCCCTGAGCTTTTAATGCAACAAATATTGTGACACTGCACAAATTAAATCAATATTTGTTTTAATTATGAAGTTACCCAGAGAGATAAGATGATAATCTGATATAGCATTCCCAGTCTCATATTTGAATAACTCACAAAATTTCCAGATCTGTTTTACATATTTATTTATATTCATTTAATCTGGGTTCAAGAGGACTTTACACCCCAATCAATACAGGGGCTCTGTCACAACTACTTAAATTTGTCAGCCCAAAGAAAACAGTAAGACTGATTTTAGCAGTTATTATCTTCTCAAGTCACCCTCCGTCTCCCCAAAATCCACCTTTCCTCAATTGCACTTTTGGTATTTACAGTTGCAGGACATCTCTCACATAAACTTTGTACTGCACTTTCCTTTGTCTAGGGAGCACAGGACTGAAGGTACACTTCCAGCCCTGTGAGCCAAATTCAGCCATGGATGCTATTCACAATAATGGGATCAGCACAAGGGGATCATGTCAGCAAGGTTGAAAACTCTATTTCTCTGCCATCAGTGGCATATTTCCCAGTGACTGCCCATCTCCCATTGACTTCACGAAGTCCAGGATTTCACCATTTAAGATTCGTTGAAAAATCTCTGCTAAATTACCTTAGCCAGCCCAGACATTTCACTGCCTGGTAAAGGATAAGTGGCCTGTAATAGGAATATCTGCAGTCACATTTAATTGCTATTACAGACAAACTCTCCCTCACAAGATTTTTTGATGACTTTAGCTACATGATTTTCCAAATGGAAACATACTATATGAAAATATGTCCAGATACATTACTTTACCTCCATATAATACAAAGCAGAGCTGGAAAGGTTCAATTAGGTCATCTAAATCATTCTTCAAGCCCTCCATTACAGGACTGTCCTCTTCAATATATTTACCAGCTTTGTCTATATTTATACTAAACAGCTCAGGCAATGAGCTTTCATCAGTTTTCGCCTACTAAAGAGGTAGGTGCATGATTAAAGTTTAAACACACAAGTTTCACTTTCCAAGTGAAAGGGAAGAAGTCCTTGAAATTAAGGGTAAAATGAAGTTTGTGCAGAATATTCAGGCTTTATTCTATCAATGCCAAGCTTTCTGTAGGGTATATTAAACCCACTATTCACTACTGTTTGAAAGAAGACAAAAAGACCAGGAGCATGCATCGACCCTGTAGAGTAGACCCGTACAGCTAGTGGAAAGGACAACTATGGGTCAGGTAGCACCTAAGGTCCCCAACAGGACTGTGTGGTCCATGGTCAAACCAGCCTCAACAGGTTTCCAGTGGTACCAGTAGACAAGATAGCTAGCTTGGGAGTGAGCATTGCACTGTAAACTTTCCTAAATTCCTTCAAATGCTAGTTACTTTCTCTGGGATCTTAAGAGAAGTCACTCCAGACAAGGGATGTGTAACTCCGTAACTCATCTTTATCCGTTAATGTATATGGAAGGGAAAAGGTGACTTTCTCTCATGACCATATCCAAAGGGAAGACAGACAGCCTACCAGCACAGAGGGGTAATGTTTTATTTTTAATGTCCTAGAAATCTAAACCATCTAATCCCACATGCCAAATGAAATATGAGCTCACAAAATAAAGTCAATACTGACTGTAGGAAGTTGAATTTTGCAGGAAAATTCAAGCACAGATAGCCCCTTCCAGAAACATGGAGTTCATTTTTACACCTCTGCATGTTACACATACACATATAAATAATGATCAACCACCCATAACTAAAACATCAATGTTCATAAGCACAAGACAGAAATTAGAAGGTAAAACGTTCACATTTCTTAAGGCAGCATTAACTCATCCATTGTATACAAACAGGTTTATATAAAAGTCACTGGAGCAAATGCTATAAGGCAAGGTGACAGGATAAGTAACATAAGCTCCACTCCTGAAAAGCCTACAAGCAGGTCTTTCCAAAATGCTGGGGCTTGACTTTGTTCACATAAAACACAATGTAAGCCTACAAAATTCGGGCCACAGCTGGGTGAACTTTATGAGACGTTATGTTCCTAATCCTATGCTTAGTTTGCAGCACTCTCCTCCTTCCTGCACCCCTCTGTGAGGACACTCTGCATTTCATTGTGATTCTACCTCCTCCCTCATGCCAATTGTTGCCATTTCAAATTGTTTATGAATTTGCAAGTGTAAGAGGGGAAGAAAGAAAACTAAGGAAATGCAGGCAGCAATTATATGAGTGACATGCCGCAAGCAAAACCTGGCTGGTCCGGAGACACCTYCATGAGCAGTTTTGCGTTCTTTACTTGCACGCATCCATACTGTCCTGCTTATTCCAATGGCCRGATGAGTCTTGTCAGATCTCTCCTGTGGTTTTTCCCACTTTCTAGTTCAGAGATTTTGCCCCAGATTTTTGTCAAATCTGAGAGCAACTGGGCAGGTGGGGGGAGATGAAGAATGAAATTATCCTGTAACCTTAACTTTAGAACTTGCTGCCACAAAGATGGTAATAATCAGATTATTCACAGAGACAAGACCCACTTCACAGTCATTCAGTCAACCAACAGGACACGTGTATTAAAAACACAAGAAATACCTGGACATAGGCCCTGCAAGAGCGCTCCCTTTTCTGAAGCTGAGTCCATAAAGACAGCAGATTAAAGACGGAATAGAAAAAACAAGTTAGTGACAGAACAAGGGAAAAAAAAATCGAAGAAAACGCCTTTGAAAAAACCCTCATTTCTCTCTTAAACAGCTCCTGAAAACCAACCAAACCAAAGGAAGCATGCGAGTTAGGCATCAGTGGAAGGCTGGAAGGACTGGCTCCAGAAATATGGGTTAGTCCTTTTTCAGTGAAGTAAAGCATGGACTGGCAACTTTGCAAGAGCAGCTGTTAGGTGGTAGGAGACACTGAAGTCAAGTAGAGATGCTCTAGGGATGATGTTTTCCTTACAGCTTGGAGATCACACATGGTATTTCCACATCAAACAAGGCTGGAAAGGATAGGGCTGATGGTTATTTACACAAAAGGAGCGTGGGCTCTGCAGTCAGACAGCGCTGATGGCACAGTGAGGTATAATCAAGGTTTGGATGAGCAGGACCAATTCCAGGGAGCAAGATGTATGCAGGACTGCATCCTGATACAGGATGGACCTGTACAGACCCATCCTGATACACCTGCTCAGGTTTCTGGCTCAAGGCAAAACCTATAGTGCTCCAGCTTCACTGCTGTGAGCTTGCTTAAAGCCAGCTCAGGCACATGTCGAGTGTGATAACACATTGCACTGAAGGAGAGAGCATTGCCCAGGGCTCCTGATAGCGTAAAGGGCCACTGAAGAGGACATAACAAGGAAAAGGGAATCAGAAGTAATATTTCCAGTTGAGACCATTCTCTCCCCTTTGGATTAAACTGCTTCTCCAGGGATGCATTTTCCAGTCCTCTCATACCAAGTTGTGCTTTCCTTTGCAATTCCTGGGCCTAAATGCTTTATGTGCTGAACAGCTTTTCCAGAAAGAACCCCACCTTTTCCATAGGAGCCATGTTTAGGACTGTACTTTGACATGCACTTGCATGCCTCCTGCCTGATAACTGCACTTCAGTGTCACGAAATTCAAACAGGTACTTATTTATCTCCCCGGAACTTTGCAGGCAGTCTGCAGCAGTGAGCTAGAATTGGCGAGCTCTGCATTGGTGCAACTAAACCTCGCAAAATCAGGCTGCTCATAGCCACTGGCTTGGCTGCGTTTGTTTTTGCTGATGTGCCTGGGTTGGAAACTGCACATCACATAGAGATTCGGGGTAACTTGTGCTCTCAACTCACAGCAGTGCAATCCCATTAGCACAGATGAGAGCCAAATTTGTCCCCGAGAGTTTTGAGGCTCTGAAATAAACAAAATACAGCCAGGTATCATGCAATGCCTAATTTCAATTTCTAATTCATCAATTTGTAACAGTAGAAATCTTCCTCTGGGTAAACTTGGCCAGTACAAAGACTTTACAGAAACAAATGGAGATCAAAGAAAGCCTTGCTGAAAATTACAGAGCTATCCACTTGGGGGTCTTGCCAGTCTGCAGTAGAACAATTATTACCTTAATTAAGCCTTATCCACTGGAAAGCATAAAGCTTTTAGTGAYAGGAAAGTGGCTCCTGAAAGATGATGGCTTTTAAAAATTCTGATTATGCCAGTTTATTTCAATTCATTGTACATCAGCTTGTAAAAAAAACCAACAGTACAAAACAGTACAGGTGATTACTTACAGATCCCCAGCACGTTTCCTTTAATGATTAAAAGAATATTTAATGGCTAGTGCTTACTTTATTTCTCTTTTCTGACTAAACAGCACTAAACAAAACTCTTTGCAAATGACTTTTTTCCTTTTTTTTTTGGAAATACTCTTGATCAGCGAAGGGGAAAATGGAGCAGTAACTCTGCTGCTTTTTGTTTGCCCAATACTACTTCCAAGTTGAATTCATGCATTCTTAAATGAACACAGAGCAGTTGCTCTTCTAAAGAATTAAGTGGGGAATGAGAGCAAGTAAATTACTGAGCCTGTCATTTGGATCACTGACTCGCATCGCTGTTTTGCAGGACTCCACGTGGTCCAGAATTTTAATGTGGAGTGCAATTGATTTGTATGAGCTGCTTGTGCAAAGCTGATGGCAGGGGGGGAAACCTGCAAGGGGGACCCCAGGAGTGACAGCCGAGCCAGGAGCTCTGCCTTGCCCGGCCTTCCCCTCTCCTCGGTAACTCACACCTGCCCCTGTGATACAACCCCATTTCATGTAATTGAAACAAATGTCAGAAGGTGGGACATAAAAAGATGAAAAATATGTGCTTGCAAAGCTGAAGTGACAAAATGTTGGGTGTGACTAGGGCATATTCAGAAGAGCAAGCAGACTACAACCATGAAACCCGTTAGTAGGTGACATTAATTGCTGGTTTTACCTGATATTGTCAGACATCACCATAATTTCAAACAAAGAACTGTGGTATGATTATAACAAATAATGTTATGCTGATGTAACAGTTAATACAATTATTCCCTACATTGTTATAAAATAGCTGGAAGCACTAATTAAAAGCATCAGGATAACCCAACTCACAGCACATGCAAAGCACATGAGATGCAGGACTTCAATTCCCATGCGGCTGTAACCTTAAACAATCCAGAAGCCCTTTGCATTTAAAACAGTGTAAGTCTACAATAATAACTTACAAGAAAAAAGACAATGTTGCTTTTCTGAAAAGTATTTCTCTTCAGAAGACACACAAGAAATTTCAGGCTTAGTTAGGATCATTTATTCCCTGTATAACCTTGGGACCAAGTTCTGTTCTCACTTACATGGATGCCAGGGCTGTCAGAGCCAGCTACGCACCTGAGAACAAAATTCTGTCTTATTTTAACTGGGTGGCCAATATAACCATGTGCTCGTAGCCACAGGGTTCAGCTGTTCTTTGTTCTGATGACCAGGCCTGCATCCTATAGAAGTCCTATCTCATGTGTTTACATCAGATTCAGCGATGAAGAGGGCCTTGGACCAAGGAAGCCCTCAACTTTAAACGTATTCTTACGGACTCCACAGCCTGTATTTCCTCCCACGACTGGCAACTTCTAGCACCTTTAGTATGTAGCAATTCTACTTAATTCTGCAAATGACAAAAGGACTAATAATTCTTCTCAAAGAAGAGGCACAGAAACCACACCATCATCATGCAGTAAGGTGCTTCTGGGCTAAGTCACAGGTCATCACTAAAAAGGCCCTCTAATGCTAAACCATCCTAAATACGATGGTATCTTATGTGCCTTTGGTAAATACATCTCCAGTGTAAATAAATGTTTCTGTCTGCTTTTATTTGTTTACATGCATGCATAAAAGTGTTCATTTGACCTTCACATCAGCATCTTGTAATGTTACAAGATGAAAAAAATCAAAATCCAGACTCTCTGTCTCTTGGGGCTTTAAATATTCAGATTTTCTGGATCATATTACATGGAATTTCACAGACAGATTCAGCACTGGAAACACTGGACAAAATTCTGGTCTCATTCATGCTGGCACAACTCCAAAATAATTGCTGTGGCATTACTTGAGTTATTCTCGTACTGAGCTATGAGAGCTGAGACCACAATGAAGTACCTGGAGTTCATATATCTACACATCTAAGGGTATACATTTCCCAGCACCAACAGTACACTTGGCATTTACAACTGTTTTGTTTCTCAGCAGAATAAAATACACTGTAAACGAAAAACTGCCAGGTACTCTTGTCTACTATGAAAGAATCACTGCCCTATAATGGCAGCCATTCAGAAAGACATTTATAATAGCTCTCCAGGGAGAGCCAAATCCTTCTTCAGCCTCCTGTCCGTTCCTGAGCCCCTTTGTTTTTACCTTATTTAAGCTGCGTGCAGCACTGTCCTTCCCACCCGGAGTCAGGTTTCGGAGCTGCACATCAAGCAAGTTCACCAGCTGGACCATGGCGGACACAGAGTACGTGATGTCACCAGCGTACAAGTGGTTTTTTGTGTGCTCCGCAAGCTCCCGGGCAATGTTGGCAGCCATCTCCCCCGACTTCATCTGCAATTGAGAAAGCAGAGGAAAAGGTTGTCCCTGGCTGTTAGTATGATGCTACCCCAGTCCCTTCCAGCCCCACAGTGTTAAGTGAGTCAACTCCCCACAAGAAGAAGAAGTAGTAGAGGAGAGAAGAAGAAGAGGAGAAGAATAGAGGAAGAGAAGTTGTTCCCAAAAAGGAAAACTACGGCAAGGGTCTTCACGGTTTGATCATGTACAGCGTTTGAGTATGACCTAAATGCAAGTGGTTTTTCCAGCTACGGTCACCATGCTGGCTTCAACACAACAATTTCTGATCTTCTCACAGGGCACTGCTAGAATTGAGGGGCAGCTGCTTCTTTGCGCTGCAGCAGATGCAACCAAAGATGGCATTGCTTTCCATGGGATGCCCATCCTAGGGAAGGCTTCAGTTAAATTGTACCATTGCCTTATCTATGCCACTTGAAAAAAAAAAAAACAAAACAAAAACATGTAAATAGTCTCTCTCCTGTCAAGAAAGAACAGTTTCTGATTCCAGATTATTTGACAGCGAAGAGATGATTTTTGTTACAACTCCTGTGCAAAAAATTCCTTGTAAAAGGAACAAAACCAGATGACATAACCCAGACGAGCAAGAAAAAAAAGTTCACAGTTCCCATCATGCGGATTTAATAACCAGATGCTAATTTACCACTTAGCATTTGCACGCACAAGACATGCTCCTTACCACACTAGCCACTACATCTGTAATGAGGCTAGTGATTCTCAGCATATACAAGCATACTAACTCAGGAGCAAAAGGCTTAAGGCTTCAAGCAGAGGCCCACTGGAAGGGAAAACCAAGTGGGCTGTTTGGCTGAATCTTCTATTAAAAGACTTTTATTGTCTAGTTGAGTCATACAACTCATGAATCACCTGCAGCAAAATTCACTGTGTAATTATTTGGGAAACTCTCTCTCTCCCCCTGTGGCTTTTTCCCCTTTCTTGCTCTGTTTTGCTCTCCCTATCTGGTGTCCCTTTCCTCTTCTAAGCCATGGGGATTGGGGACAGAGCAACTGGTCCCACTTCCTTTCTACAAGCAGCCCACTACGAAAATACTATTGCAGGTTGCTTTTCATTTTTTTAATTATATACCACTGTGTTATCTGGAATGCATATTTATGGGGAATATGCCAGGGGTAAGGAGAAATTACACAGGATGACATTTAAATGAAGCTCCCACTTCTCTGTCAGGCTCCATGGCCAACTCTGCTGGGTTCTTCATATGAAATTTCCAATTGTCTTAGCTTCCAACAGTTAGAAATCAGGTATTTCTCTTGTTCCCTCAATTTCTGATGCTTATTATAAAAGGGAGATTCTAAGGAAAAATTGCAGGCTGAGCTTCTACCTCTCTGTAAATCAATTAGCTGAGTTACAAATGAATAACTTACTTCCATCAATTTGACAGCAACAGTCCATCTGATTTAATGAAATCTAACTGAAGATGTTCATATGCTCATCTTCAGAGAATTAAAGCATATGATGATATAGATAAGATAAATAAAGGAGATAATGTATTGTTCTTTCCATTAGAGCAGTGATAACATATATTCAAAAACTGAATTATTTCTTCCTTGTTACACACAATGCTAATGCCACAGAAACCAGATCCTATTCTTACAGCTGCCTGCTCTCCTAAGCAGCTGAAGCAAGCCACACATCTGCACAGAGGCTGAATTTTGACCTCTTCTGTTGGCACCCAGAACTTTAAAGAATGACTGCATCAAATCCCTTTACATGAAGAAATCAATTTCAACATTTTCCTGCAGTTCATCGCTGGAGCTTAGCATGTATCATGACACACAGTGTTTCTGTAAGCCTTGCAGAAAACTGCAGGAATGCAAGAGTTTTTTAGATACATTAGAAAAAAAACTGCTACCCAATATATGATGCATACATTTTCTCTTGGACCACACACCTATGCAAACTGGCATACTCAGAGCAAATTGCTCACTGCTATAAAGGCAAACCCAAGAGTTTTCTTCCCCTGTAATAAGCCTCTTGTTGCATTCAACTGCAGGCTGCTGTTGTTCCTACCTGCCTGCAAAAGTGGTGCAGGCTGGTCACTAATAAATCCTTTTCCTTTTATCTTGGACTGATCCTAAAAACTGCAAATCTGAGGAATTCTAGGGTGACCAAATAAACACCCCAGAATAGGCAACGATGGAAGAAATAAGTGCTCAGGCCTCACCGTCCAAGCCACAGAAGGCAAAGGCAGGGACTGGGAGAATGAAGAGCTGCCCACTGTAGGAGAAGATCAGGTTCGAGACCATCTAAGGAACCTGAAGGTGCACAAGTCCATGGGACCCAATGAGATCCATCCGCGGGTCCTGAGGGAACTGGCGGATGAAGTTGCTAAGCCACTATCCATCATTATTTGAGAAGTCGTGGCAGTCTGGTGAAGTTCCCACTGACTAGAAAAGGGGAAACATAATCCCCATTTTTAAAAAGGGAAAAAAGGAAGACCCGGGGAACTACAGGCCAGCCAGTCTTACCTCTGTGCCTGGGAAGATCATGGAACAGCTCCTCCTGGAAGCCATGCTAAGGCACATGGAGGACAGGGAGGTGATTCGAGACAGCCAGCATGGCTTCACCAAGGGCAAGTCTTGCCTGACCAACCTAGTGGTCTCCTATGATGGCGTGACTACATCAGTGGACATGGGAAGGGCTACAGATGTTGTGTATCTCGATTTCTGTAAGGCCTTTGACACCGTCCTCCACAACATCCTTCTCTCTAAACTGGAGACGTATGGATTTGATGGGTGGACTGTCCGGTGGGTGAGGAATTGGTTGGATGGTTGCATACAAAGGGTAGTGGTCAACGGCTCAATGTCCAGATGGTGATTGGTGATGAGTGGTGTCCCGCAGGGGTCCGTATTGGGACCGGTACTGTTCAATATCTTCAACAGTGACACAGACAGTGGGATCAAGTGCACCCTCAGCAAGTTTGCAGATGACACCAAGCTGAGTGGTGCGGTTGACACACCTGAGGGACGGGATGCCATCCAGAGGGACCTGGACAAGCTCAAGAAGTGGGGCATGTGAACCTCATGAAGTTCAACAAGGCCAAGTGCAGGGTCCTGCGCCTGGGCAGCCCCCGGTATCAATACAGGCTGGGGGATGAAGGGATTGAGAGCAGCCCTGCCGAGAAGTACTTAGGGGTATTGGTGGATTAAAAGCTGGACGTGAGCTGACAATGTGCACTCTCAGCCCAGAAGGCCAACCGTATCCTGGGATTCAGACTAGATATAAGGAAGCCATTTTTTACAATCAGGGTGGTGAAACACTGGCACAGGTTGCCCCAAGAGGTGGTAKATGCCCCATCCCTGGAAACATTCCAGGTCAGGCTGGACAGGGCGCTGAGCAACCTGATCTAGTTGAAGATGTCCCTGGTCATTGCAGGGGGGTTGGACTAGATGACCTTTAAAGGTCCCTTCCAACACAAACTATTCTATGATTCTATAAATGCCTGAGRAAAGGCATATTGAAGTTCAAAATCTGTGAACTCGTGGGACACAGAAGTATTTACCCAAACTCATTTCACGCACCCAAGTTTCCTGAAAACACAGAGACGTGCCATTCCCTTGGAACAATGTGTCTGGTTGACAGATGATGAAGCTAGTTCCTAGCACTGACACTCATTTCCAAACCTATTCATTGTCACCCAGAAAATGCAGCTACAAGTCACTACAACAGTGCTGAGACACTCTTTCCATCCTGCCTGTGTGCATAATGTGAGGGGTATCCAAAATGATGGCTGTATGACATGTTGATGCTAATTTCCCCAATTCTGAGCATTTTCCACTGAAACTGAAGCGTCTCCTATGCAATCCCATCAAACCCAACTTCTGTTATCAGTCCCAAATGCTGGCTGAATATTCCAGGCCTAAGATATACGTCTGGTCTCTTACAACAACAGGAYTGAGCCCCTTTTTTGGTTAATTCTATGTAATGCTCAGCAAAGCTCACCGCTGCCCAAGAGGACGCATTACTAACTTATTTGCTTCTATAAAGCACCTCTCCACATCTTCCTCTTCATTATTGCTGTGTGGAAGACGAGCTCTTCATGAGTTATTTCTTCCAAAACATGTAAYACTCTTTAACCCAAACAGTGACATAGTCACATAGGAACACAGGAACAATCCTTGGAGGTTCTTCAATGGTCAGGCTGTCATTGAGAGGGAAGCAAGAAGTATGGAAAATATGTGCAAGTAACTGAGCTTTCTATTGGGAGGCTCAAGAGCAATAAAGGGAATCAAAAATAACACATCTCTCTCTGATATAAGACTAATTTTTAAAAAATTTTCTACCTTGATTATGAAAAAAATTAAATTTAAAAAACAAAAAGGATTGAACATTCTGTTCAAACCAAATTGGGTTTCTGGTTGTTTTGGGTGATTTTTTTTTGCCTTTCACAAATTGATTAAATCTAGTCTTGGAATGTTAATTTGAAGGAGAGAAAAAATGTTTCCTGCCAAAAATGCCAACACACAAAACATAGTTTTCTAGCTCTGTCAGAAAAATTGCTCCCCTCTTCCATTTGAGCATACTGGCAGGATTCAGGCCAGATTTACAGATGAGCGTTGGCATACCTGAAATCACACTGTGCAACACTTTGCTAATATTTTCCAAGTTTGTACCACTATCTCGCATCTTATTATGACTGAAAAGACTGTGAAATAATAGTTGTTGGAGAGGGCATATATTCCTGCCTGTTTCATATATGCCAAGGAGCAGAAGCAGCGAGCTTTGTCTGGAGAGATTAACAATGACCCTCCTGCAGCATCGCTTGCTGTTTCTGCCCTACACTTCTCAGAGGGAACAGACTGCAGAAGAGGACAGTAGAATAAAAATGAGAGAAATTGCAGAAAAGAAGTTTTTAGGGAAGAAAATTAAGAAAAAATAAGAAAGATGCTGGGAAGGGAGCAAATGTGCTGAAACACCAGCAGTCATAAAGGCAAAAATATTTTCCTGCAGCCTGAGGCTGACTGATCTAAAAAAGAAAAAGATGGCATGAAAGATTGAATCAGGATTTTTGAAAACAGTGACATACAGATGGACTGGTCAGCTGGAAAGGTTGTGGAGTTGATGCTATTTTCTGGAGGGACAAACATCTGACAGGTTTCATTGGGCACCATCATCTGCCAGCACTCAGGCAGCAAGGCTGAAACAGCGGCTGTGGGCTAACTTCTGACGCTGCAAAGCCTTCATGGCCATTTTCTTTCCCTGGCAGAGGTTTCATTACACGTGCATTCACAGAAAAGAGTTGGAGCATATCTACCACCCTCTTTTTTTTTTGGAAGACGAACATCCCATTCCATTCAACTTTGCTTTTTTCTTTTATTGGATGATGCCTAGGGATATAAATAACTAGTTATAAAGACTGGTTATCCAACAGACAGTTGGATTGCTGCTCTCCATACAGTACAGCAGAGCTGGAGAAGACTGAAAAAGTGGTTTTTAAACCGCATTTAACATCCCTTTAATAATCCGCCAACCGTAGCACCTGCTCCATCCAGTACATGATGGCGCTCTGAAAACAGACCTTCAAAAGCAACCTGGATGGAGGATTTCATCGTGGTGTCATCAGGACTGCAACCTCACCCTGGACACGACGATGTGGTGATGTCCTTCACAAAACCCCACTCCCTCTGCCAGACACACACAAGCAGATCTACAAGACCTGATGAAGGTCTATTGAACCCTAAGGTTTATCTGCTCTTTGTGACACTACCATCTAGGCTGTTCAGGGTGGCAATATGCACACGGGTGGCATGTGCTTTAGATCTACAGTCTGAGGCTTTTCATGCATTCATGAAGGACACAACACTTTCTATTCCGCTACAAAAAAGGCCTCCCCTCTTTCAGAGGCTTGAAGCTGGGCGTAGTGGTGCCTCTCCTCCCAGGAAGCACCCACAACTGAAAGCTGCGGCGAGGAAAAGATATTTTCAGGCCAGTCACACACTGCGCCAAGGACTGTACTGATGAAAGCAAGAGGTAAAACAAACAGGCTGAGACTGAATGTATGACCTCATGATCAGGACAATGCAATGTATCCAAAGCTGACCTTTTTGCTTCCTTTTACTGCTTGACTCTAGAAATAACCCAGGTAGCAGTGCATAATTCAATCGCACTGGCAAGTTTATTCTCCTGCTACGTTACAAGGGCATGGTAGGCACCAACAATAAAGTTAAAGTAAATGTCAGGAGGCCAATGAATTGCTGAAGCGGACATTTGTTCTGATCTTCCATCAAGCACAATAACTCTAATGGAAGCTAATAGAGGGTTGTAAAACCTAATACCATGATGCAAGCAGGCAAACACCCAATGTACAGGTCTGAGCACAGCAGTAGAAAGAAAAGAAGCTAGTAATAATCCTTACTTCACTACAGAGACATGAAAGCAAGCACAGCATTTCCCTACCATCCTCTCTGGCTTGGCTGAAATCCCTCCAGAGGACCCATCACCTTTCTTCCTGAGCAGCTTGGACCCAACTGGTGACAGAAGAGGGGATTTGTGGGAGACAAAGCAGATTAGGAACGAAGACATGCTGAGCAGGTATGAACCCTGGCTTCCAAAGAAGCATTTCTACTCATTTTGTAAGCTGTGCTGCAGCTGCGGATGCTATGGGATGGGTGGCCAAGGAGGACACGAGCGCTGGGGACACAGGAGAACTGAGCTGCACGGTGTGACCACCCCCTGTCCCCATAGCATGGCTGGCTTACTGCTTCCTCTAGCTGCCCCCACAGCAGCAAGAACAGGAGCTGGCTTGGCTTAGAGGAGGAAGGCTCCTTTTTCAGCTTTAGAGAGGTGTTGGAGCAAATCTGCAAGCTTCGGGCAGGGAAGTGTCCTGTCCATGGCAGGGATGTGAGAAACCAGCGCCTGATTCATGGATAAATCAGTCTCCACCTCTAAGCGCAGTGACGATTTCCAGGCCTCTTGCTTGGGCAGGGAAACCAAGTGGCTATTGGTTATTTCATAAGTAATTTAAAACTGTGTTTGCTGTAAGGATCCTACTGAATGCAAACCCCAACACAAGACCCTGGGCAAGCCTGGAAGGGCTTTCCCCTCAGAAGTCACTCCTGGAAAATCTTGATGTTTTGTAGCAGCTCTCCATAGAGGTTGGGCCATATATCCCAAGATCCCAGTGGATTCCTAGTCAGGCATCAAAAGTTTAGATCCAGAGTAATTTGGCAGATCCCCTTAGTCTGGTGGAAGGTTCCCAAAGCTGAACATAACTAAATTCCTCCAGAAAAATAATAACAAAAATAAAAAAAAAATCCAGTCCCAATTGTAATCTGCTGGGCATTTCTGGAAACCTGGCTCTTCAATTTCAGCCTGCTTTGAAAGCATGTAACAAATTAAATGGGGCTCATTTGTTACGCAAATGATAGCTGGGGTTTCAAATAAAATAAGCCTAACCTTGATGGAGATTTCATCAGTGCAGGCTATTATTTCCCTCTGCTAATGGCTAACGGCCTAGCCATCTTCACTGAGCAGCAAGAGGTCTCCCAGCTGCCTGGGTGAATTATGGCTAGAGTAAGTAATATTAACCCCTCCAGGATAAGTACGTGGGTCATAAAACAAGAGCTGCACAGCTGCTAATGCCAGCAATGGCAGCTTAATTAATCAGCTAGCCGATCGCATGGCAGGAGAGCTGCCCACCCTCCCGTGTCGGATAGAAGGACCACGGGCTTTCTAATGGCTGCACCATGTCACAGCAACTCCACGTTAATTGATGTCTTCCCTCGTCTTTGGGGAGGGATGGGTATAAATACAGATGAAGTGAGATAGGGATGATCAGGGGCGTATGTGTTAGCGATTCGCAGGTTATTGAGCCTCGGTTAAGATGGGAGATAGGGAGGAGAAAGCCAAAGACTCTTGTCTGTAGGGTCACCCCATCCCGTTTACCGGCGAGCACTGGCTCTCCGGGACTGCAGTGCTGCTACCGTGCCGCAGCACAGCTAGCCCGCAATGCTGGGACTCGCTCGCTCTGGCTAAAGGAGCGAATAAATCCCCACAAATTGCTATAATAAGGATTCAGCCCACAGACTCTGTGGCGTAAACACACATCTGGTCTCTGTTTGTAATGAAATCAGCTGAAAGCACCACTGTGCATTAATAACAAAAACGTTCAACATATTGCTACCAAATAAGCTCTGCTTGTCTTGAACTTCTATTGTCACATGATAATGCACTTTTAACACTGATAAATGATGAAGTGCTACAAAACATTCATCAAGGGACTTAAAAGTCAAAAGATACGCATTACTGCGGCATTGTTTTCTATTCCATCAGTTCTTTCACAATTTGGGCAGAAGTTAAAAACAGAAAATCAGAAGTGCAATGCAAACATTTCATATTGAGCCTGCCTTTCTTTGGTAAAGATTTCTCAACTATGGGGTTTATCCTGTGCTTGCGTGGCATGAGAAAATCCTGGGGGATCCGTGAAAGGGAAAGTTTCCTTTTGCAATAAGTTGGTATTTTCCGTATGTCCACCCACCTCCTCCTCCCTCTTCCTCCTTTTCTTGCCACAAACAAGAACTGTCATTCCCTCAAGTTTAATTCCACTCTCCAGTCCCTCTCCTTTGCCTTTCCCTCACCCTCTTTGCCTTTATTTCCATCAGATTTTTACAATGTTGCTTTCTCCTTGTAATTGCTGGCTACTATGCATGGCTCATGCTTTATGTGTGACGGCTGGTCACTTTGGGTTCCCTGTTGTGAAAACAACCAGGGAGCTCAGGAAGGTCAGTGCGTAGACTCGGTGTGGTCACCGCACGGGAAGGGTTTTACCTTCTGAGTGATGTGGTTTATCCAGGGAGAAGAGCAGTTGCTGAGATCAGGTCCTTGGGGCTCCCAGATCCCGTCTGGCACAAGACACCGGAAAGTTGCAACACCTGCAAGAGGAAAGCCGCTGTGTTCAGTGTTATCGGTTGACTTTTGCCCCCAGGACCCATGTCACAGGCTTCATTTCACAATGACGAACACCTCATGCAAAGCCTGCGAGCTCATTAGTGCTCAGGACCTCGGTAGGACACTTCCGAGTCATCTCAGTGTCCCAGTCTCCCATCATCTTAGTGCTTAGGGGACCTAAGACATAAAAGACCCGTGAGGTAGTGCAGGGATATTATCTCCATTTCACCAAATGGAGACTATGGACAGAGGGCTTTGCCCTAGGCCAGGCAGGAAAGCTGCCAGGGACTAAGAAATTGAAGCTGGATCTCAAATGCTGAGCCAGCATCTCGAGTGCTCTGCCCCACCGCTGGCACCCTGGGATCAGACCCTGTGCCTCGATTTCCTTGCTGCTTTACGAAGATTTTACTGCTCTGAATCATCGTTAAACCATTTGGGTGGAAACACACAAAAGTTTAAACGCTACAAAGACCAAGATGTAATGCTGGGCTTTACTGTCAACCCCCAATCATCGAAAGGGACTTTAAAGGAGAGTTTTGTTTGGCAAGGGCTGCCCAGATCCCTGCTGCAAAAGACAGCAAAGCGCCTCAGGTCCTTCCAGACAGAGAAATGCATCCAAAATGGTGCAGTTAAAGATTTTTAAAAAGCAAGAAAGCCAGTACACGCAGATTAAAGACTCTGAAACCTATAAAGTGCTCTGCCCTGCAGAGCCAAACTTTTCAGCAGAGGAGTGAATTCCAGGCTCGGTCTGATGGTAGCGCCGATTAAAACCAGTGAGAGTTTGCTCATGCCTTCAAAGGCAGTTGGAAGAGGCCCACCGCTAATATACCACAGTTTTTAACAAGTCGCATGAATCACTGAAATTAGAGATGGGAACGGCTTATTGCCATCCCCTATCAACAAGTTGGGTTTTTTTTTTTTTTCCCTTAGCTATTTTCATCCAGTCCTTAGCTCTTGTGCTTAGAAAAGGGCTCCCTGCATCCAGCCTTCATTTTTCTTTTTATCTTTTCTCTCCTTTTTCACAGCTTCAGTTCAGACTATCCTTTCCCCTCTCTGGGAACCACATGATACTTTTTGCATTAATTTTACCAAGTGGGGCTGGGAAAGACAGCAAAAATGTTCTCTATCTATTCTCACCACTGACGTCTTTCCATGCCCCTCATACTTTAACGTATATTTTATCAGTCTGACCTCACCAAATTCAAGAGAGAGTCAGTATTCGTATACACAGGTGTGAATGGCTCTCCAGGGCAACGGAGCGGAGAATTAACAGAGAGTCTCTTCTGCAAGCCAGATCCCTCCAGCCCTTATTTTCAGGCAATTTCCTCCACTTTCTGATTTCTTCTTGGCAAGAGGGTTTTTGGGGCTGGACACTAAGACTAGCTTGAAAAATAGATACTTTTGGAAAATTGCATTTGTTAAAATACAGCAAACTGAACCATATGCCAAAACCCCATTCTTCATTTGGCCGTGTTTTTAATTTGAACAGAAAATTTCCAAAAGCAACCTTTTGGAAGAAAACAACTGGGGAGAAGAGTAGAAGAAAAGGAGCAAAATTCAATAAACAATAAACCATTTCGAAAGATTTGGTGTTGTTTTCCCCTCTGCTTTCCCTGCTGAACTCTGGAGGCTGGCTGCAGTTTGAACTCACGCTGGTTCAGGATCTAGGAATACCTGTGCTCTGAAATGCTGGCCACAGCCTTTGAAATGCAAACAGTGCAGCACAGAGCTTCAAAATGTAAGTTTTGTTCATTCTCCCACCCCCCTCAAAACATGCAAAGCATCAGCCATCAACACATCAGTCAATGAGCCTACAGGCTACAAATACCGGCAAAACCAGGAATAACAGGCACATCATTCATAACTTCTGGAGGCAGAGGCTCTTACAGCACATCAAGCTCAACCCCACAAGGTCATTAGCTTATACTCCTTTGGCCAGGGCTTGGGATGCCGAAGATGCTGCACAACGTGCTCAGCATACTGAGGCTTCGGCCCCAGCCAGCTGCTTGCCATACCTCACCAAGGCAACGTAGACCTGACAGAAGGCATCAGCGTGCTCCACTGATGAAAGCACATGTGTCACAGGGCCCCATGGGCAACCTGGCTGCACGCTCACAACATCCCACGGGCAAACGGAGATGGCTCGCCGTCCTCCCGCCCCTCGACTCACCTATCGAGCCCATGGGACACGGCTGCTTCGCCACCTGGCCCTGCCGAGTCCGAGACCACATAATATCACGGGCTTCCATGGGGTCACAGCTCTCCGCGCCGGCCGGAGGCAGCTGGGAGGAGGCGGGTGGGAGGTGCGTGGTCATTTCGTCGGGGACATCGGCCATGGGTGATGGTGTGCTGGTGCTCCTGTTCCTCCTGCCCAAGGCTGAGGTGGTGGTGGGGCGGCCAGTACTGCTGGTGGCCACCCGTGGCGTGGTGCTGGCGGTGGTGCTCCCCGGGCCCAGAGCCCCCGATGTCGATACTCCTGAAACAAAGGCAGAGCTGATTAAAGAGAAGAAGGAAAAGAAGGACTCAAGCCTAGGTCCCGAGGATGTCCCCTCTGCCAACTGCAGTGGCCTGCAGGGTGTAGTTGGAGCTCCAGCTAACGCAAGGCTTGCTGCACAGCCACCTTTCAGAGAGAAGCTGGAGCACACAGCGAGAGAAGCACACAGGGGGGTAATGACTGCTGGAGCACAACCGATTTTCCAAAAGCACTAGCATCTGATGAAAATAAAGCAGCACTTTATGCCCTCACCATTTTTCTTCCTGGCATTTTAATGTAAAAATCTTATTTTCCATCTTTTAGGGAACACCTAGCACAGAAGTGCTTTTAATTTTTTAGTGTTGCTGAAGACCCAGCTGGTTTGGACAGAAAAACATTTTCCATGGTGTAATAAAAAAAAAAAAAACACACCACAAATCTATCCCCAAAACAGCAGTGCACAGAGGGATAAACACAAGGCTTCAGAGTCACAGTTGCTCCATGTCCAGCAACACAAATTGGAGTTTCTACATTAAAGACAGCCATGTGTGAACTCCAGCCTACCCAGAAATTAAAATTAAATGCAAGAATCACCCTGTCACCCCGAGGAGCAGCCTCTTAACTATCCAGCTGTGTGAGCAGGTTCAGCCTGCAAGATCCTGAGAGTGGAGACCGTCCTCTCTTCCAGGCCCAGACTACGCTCACCATTCGTGCAATATTAGTTATTAATGTATAATTATATTGCTGTCACTGGAGTTCATTGAAGTCAACCTATTTCAAGCCTGCCTTTAGTGTAAAATAGGAGTTTTTCCATTCTGAAAGGGTTTTTTTGTTATTTAAGTAATTGAAGCCCATCGTGCTGTGAGCAATTCTCCTGCCCCAGAGTAATCAATAACATGGCAGTTGAAGCACACACTTGCTCTGGTTTTAGATAATTTTACTCCAAGCCTGAGACACCTTCTCCTCAAACTTTAAAACTCAGCAGCATCATAAACATAATTTTCTGAGGGATCAGTATTTTTCAAGAAAACATTCAGTTTAAAAATCCCAGCTCTACCATCTCTTGGAAAATGGGATTTTCTTCTCCCCCAGCCTCCAAAAAGGCGATCAATAGCGCAACAGGCACTAAACCGCCTGAGCATCAGGATACTGATCTGAAATCAGGTCTCCTGAGCTCATTGATCAGATTTTCCAGCCTTCTCGTGTCACCTCCCTTCCACTATGAACCCTGGGTTTGAATGAACTCCAAAAAATACAATGCAAAATCCTGCAGACATTGACAGATTTGTTCTAGTTTCTCCTCAAAGCTGTGCTAGATCATCAAGCAATGATTTCCATCTGATGGTAGAGGGAGGACTAAAATTTGTAGAGAACTTCGACAAATATTATCTGTTTTTACTACAGCAGGTCTTGCCATGAGTACATATTTTATTTCTTCATAATAATGATTAGCCCAGTAGATAACAACCTGCAGAAATTATCCCATTTACTCATGCAATAACAAGTTATCTTCCATTTGCAAAATGACCTACGCTGTGCACTACAGGCGCAGAGGTACCGAGCAGATAGAGCGGATGCAGTTTCAAAGCCAAAACCAGCAAACCCCCCTTAAAATAATTCTTACAGTAATTTGTGAGCATATAGAAATGTATACTGAGCACCCAGGAGCTCCCCTTGATCCAAACACAGGGGTGTGCATTTTTGAGCCTAGTTTTCACTAACAGTCATTGAATATCTCACAGCGTGTTGTTTTTGGAATAGCTCTGGCAAGTTTACTGTAGCAGCTAGGCACAAGGGATTTAAAGGCATTTTCCTTTAGCCATAAAAAGAAGAGTTGTTTTATCTTTCATAAACCCCTTGGCACTAGTGTCGAAATCTCTTTGAGGGCTTGTTCTTCCAACTTTTTTCTTGTTCAACTGGGCTTTCTTGCTGCTTTTAAAAATAAACACCTCCGCCACTTACATAGAACAAATTATAAGAAGACATAAAAGAGCTGCCTCGAAGTGGCCTAACGGAGTGAGATGGATGGGATACCACTGAACTCAGTTCAAAGGTCTGATTATTCAACGAGTCAATTTGGTAATGAGCTCCAGCAAACACGATCACCATGCTAACACCACCCAGTTTCACCAGCCCCAGGCAGCACCGCTTGCCAATTTGCTCACACAACTGTGTGCCTTAAAATAAAGTTAATTGGTAAGAAGGGAAAGAACAAGAGATCAGGATCATTTACATATAAATGATTCTCAAATCCAAGCAAAACCACGAAGAGACTTCAACCTGTGCAAAATTACCTAAATCCTACAGCACAGAACAGAGATCAAACCTCCAGATTAACTCAGGCTGCCAATAAACTGTGAATTTTTAACTCGGGGAAAAGCAGCATTGCAGCATTGCTTTAAGGAAGGATTGTTCGGATAATACTTCATAATACAATCTTTGCTTATAGACAAGCAGTAACCTTTAAAAATCATCACACTATTACAACTAGAAATGTATAATCTTGATTATTTTACTTTTACTACTTGTTTTTACCATGCGTTGCCATACCAAGAGTTTAAGGACAGCTTTTGGGTAAGTCTCAGTTTTTACTCCTAGGCTTCAAATCCGAAACATTCATAAGACTTTGCATGGACTTCGATTCCACGAAGCACAGCGCTGGGATAGGTATTTTCACAGTGCTCCCAAGAAAGCAAACTGTGGCTGTGGAAACACCTCTTCCACAGAAACACCTCAAAGTGATACTTCACTTCTTTCTTCCCTGCTCTATCTGGGGAGCTGGCACTAATAGCAGAAGACTAAGTTTTGCCATCATTCAGACTAGAGCTGCAGCTATAAAAAAAAMCAAAAAACATTTCCAGCATCCACAGGGGAGTAATTGCAACTCTCAGAGGAGCCTCTTTCTACTCCTCGCACATGGACTAGCAAGAAAAAGAAATTGTCGTTTTTTCCCCTTCTTTCTTTTATTTCCCAACCTTTACACAGAGCTCAGGCCTCTGGAGGAGAAATTTTGCTTGGTGGAAGGAAAATCATGGGAGGGATTTGCTCATAGGGAAAAATCTTAAATAAATAAGATTTATTTATTTTGAATTATTCTTATTTATTAAATAAGAAATTCTTCCTTTTTTTCCCCCATCTCCTTCTTGTCCCCTTTCCTGGCCTAACATGACAAGTGCACAACTGGCCTAAAAGCAGCGCTTTGTACCTGCCACTGGGAAAATCCAGCATACATGTCATCTTACCTTCTGCTCTGTTCACCTCTTCCTGGTGCTCCCAGACATGGGAAACTGCTTTTCCAGATCACTCTGACTAGTGTTTTGCTATCACAAAAGCAGCTTTGATTACAAGCAAGGCTATTTGCAATCACTACCAAGCTACCTTTTCTCGCGTTTTTTTCTTTCGGCACCTAAGTATCCAGCCTATGACCTGGTGTATTCAACAACTGAAAATACTTTTTAAGAGATGTCATGCATTTTCTATCCCATGAACGAAGATAACTGCGTGCCCCTCGAGCACAAATTGCAGACAAGATTTCCTGGGTGAGGTTCGCTGGCTTTTGCTAGGTAACAGATGACAGAAGACATCCGTCAAGCTCTCCCCCGGGGGTTGCAATCCAAAGGTTTAACCTGATGGCTACGTGCTACGAGCCAGTGTTCGCTCATGTAATTGGAAGGAGAGGCTGCACTCCAAGTTTCGTGCGCATGGTCCCAGCAAACCACGATGACTTCACTTCCCGGCGAGTTTTGCGTTCCCGAGCCTGACGCTCAAGCAGACGTGCCGGGGCGCCGGTGGCCAGGAGCCTGTGCCTGCTCCCTGCGCTGCAGCTGGTGCAACGCTTAAGCAACTGAGGTACAACTGATCCGAGGCGTTCAACACCTTTGGGAGGACACAGCAATCCAAGCGCCCTCTTGAGCACATCCGGGCTGTGTTCACATTTATTTACGCACGTCGCTGCTGCGCGAAGACAAACAGAGCATTGCTGGTTTCTGAAAGGCACAAAACTGAAGATTCCTCCCTCCCTCTCTGCTAGTTTTGCCCTTTTCATATTTGGCAACCGCATCCTTTGCTTACAGCATCCCCTTTTATCATTTCTTCTTCTACTGAAAGATGGTGCAAGTTGTATTTACATAGCAAATAAGAAGGTTCAGGCACGTCTTGAAAGAAGCTGCACAAAAAAACCCAAACCTAATACAGTTGGAGGATTATATCACAGCTGTTTTTCTTTTCTCTGTCACATAAATGCATCTCATGGGAATTAGTTTTCTACAGGCACTTTCAAATGCATTTCAGAAGGTTTTCTGAAACTCTCTAGAAAAAAAATTATTATTTGAAAATAAATATATTCCCATTTTCCTTTGTCTTTTTTTTGGGTGGCTTTTCACCGAACTCCCTGTAAGGTTACAGAAAAGGATGACTGAAGTCAAGGAGCACCTGGGTTGAGCCTTGCACACCCGGTACCATGCCTAAGAGCTGCACAAGCAGCTATCCATTTACCCAGTCGTTAACACACCAGTGGATTGCAACGTTATACTCGGTCCATGCTGCAAAACACATCACCCTGCAAAACCATCTCATGTTGGATGTCTGCTGGAAGACCGAAAGCCACATGCCGGTGCCACCCAGGGGTAGTGGGCCGCAGAATCAACGAGATTAGATTAGCCCCTAAATTACATACAGCTCCTTCCACATGTTTGAGAGAAACTATGTTTTCCTTTCACTGCAGGCGAAGGCCAAGCAGGCCTCACATCAAACATCTGAACAGCTCTCCCCTGTGCTCACACACGCCGTTATTTGGGGAAGCTGAGCCAGAATCGTGTGTGAACATAAAAGTTCACACACTGCTTTTGGAGGGGTTGTGCTTTTTGTTGTTGAAGTTGTATTGACTGAGACTGACAAAAGGCTTGCAAAACCCATTGGTGGGAAGAAAAGATTAGGTATGTGATGGCCCCAGAATGTTCAACAGAGCACGTTGTCTTCAACAACAAAACTGAATGTAGTCCTGTGCCCTGAAAAAGTCGTATGAAGCATGATACACAGATACATAGCTCTTCTTTTTCCTCCCTCTTACCTAACGTCTGAAATAGCAGAGGAAGAAGATGCTGCATCTGGGAGAAGAAAGGTCCATTCCTTTGTAGACTGCTGACAAATAGAAAAACCCTTTCTGGATTTTTTTTCCTACCTCTTCCAGTAGGGGATAAGTTTTTGCGCCCGAGGCTACTCTGCCCACATGTGACTATTCTGCTGGGCCTGCGCAGATGCTGTGATGGATGTGGGCCAGATGTTGAGTTCCCCGTACTAGGGGGAAACCTGCATCTGTGGTCCAAGACATGGTGCAAACTCAGCTGTTTCAATGCACTTCAAGCTGGAATCACTTAACACACTGTTTTTTTTCCTATGAATCTCAGTTTGAGCATTTAACACTAACAAAGAATGAGAGCTGAAGTGTGCAAAATCATCGCAACAGGCTCAAGTCCAGTCAATCTGCCCCAACTCATCCTTTCTCACTGCACCACAACTCTCAGCAAGACAATTAATACATTCAAAGCAGCCACCACATGGGACCAATTTCCAACAGGCAAAAAATATGTCTACCAAAGCCCTTTTGAATCAAAACTTTACATTTCTGACAATGATCAACTGTTCACTACACGTGCCGGATTGCTATGGAAAGGTCGTTTTGTCAAAAACATTCTAGCTATTATTGCAAACATCCAGGTTTTGCCAGAAAAAATAAGAACGCAAACAGCAGCCTGGCTGTTTCTTTTGTGAAATACTAACTTTTATGCTTTTGCGGGGCTCGTGTGTGTGTGTGTGTGTGTGTGTGAGAGCGCTTAATACTTTTTCTGGCTCCCAACAGCTCTTAGTGTCAGGTCTCCAATTTAGTTGTCATTTGAATAAAAGAAGCTACTTTTTTCTTTTCTTCTTTTCCTCTCTGGCCCATTCTTCTCCAAGAAATTACTGGATCCTGCTTAAAATGTCTAACTTCAGAGACATCAGACAATGTTTTAACTGTCATTGGCACAAGGTTACAGCACATTGGCATACCTAGCAATACCAGGAAATTAAGTGGTACAGCACATGAGCATCAGCTGTTGTCTTCATCATGGTCCTCTTCTATCAGAAGACAGTTCCTAAAGTCTTAGCTCTGTTTTCCTACCCAGGACGTCTGCCGAATCCACCTTCATGAAACTCTCTTACCCTTTGGTGCCCATCCAAAGAGGGCATTAATGCCACATTGCTCTTTCCTGACTTTGTAACTGATTCTGAATGTTCAGGCAGAAATTTAACTGGACCACCGTGTGTAAGACATAAAAATTGAGCATTTTTTTCAACATCATGCTGTAATGCTTTTAGAAATGCAGATGAACTACGCCCATAGGAGGCCTGGTAAACAGGAAAAGATTACATAAGAGCTGATCTAATAGACAGTAGATCAGGATTTATAAATGGACTAATCTAATAGGTTTGAGAGTTCAGTTCAAGAGCTATTTTTAGGCTATCTACCTTCAAATCACCCTAGTTCTCAAAAATACTGTCAGATGTAGTTGCAGTTATTTTGGATTTCGGGATTTGAACGTATAAAATCTGACTACTATTTTTTTTCAATCTATGTGTTATTTCACACGGGGGGGGGAAAAGGCATACAATCTCTTTTTAAGGGCACACCAGCTGCATATTATTACTGAATGTATGGAGTGAACTTCTAACCTCCTAAACAATCTCTGTCCCCTGGCGTGATTCACATCCATCAGAGCCAGTGGTGCAGATCTTATGCATTGTCTTCCAACCTGAATCCTTCAAACTCTATTAAAGAGAAGCCCAGTAGGAATTCCCCATTGTTAGAGAAATCACTTTTGATTTCAATAACAGGTGCTGTCAGTTTTTCATTCAGACCATGTTAGAGTACAGACACATGAACACTACGCTTACAGCTTCAAGAGATTTACTGGAGGCTGAGATTGCCAGGTTTGCATTTTTTTTTACCTTTTAATTAAATCACATGTATGTTTTATCCATGCAAGCTGAAACGTACCTTTTAGTTTCTATGCAGAACAAGCACATGCGTAGCTGCTAAGAGGGAAAAACAATTTTCCCATCCGTTTGGCAATGGATGTAGCTTCATCTAATGTGTGTTTCCTGCCTTTTGCCTGCACTTCTGCATCTTTAATTGAACAACTTGCATGCGCTCTGCAGAGGCAGTGCCAGATGGAGCCGGTCCTTCTCCAGCAGTTCTCCACCTCTGCATTTGCAATGAATGGAAGCAAGTGCAGGAGTCATAAAATGACTATTCACGCCCTAGCATTTTCTGATCTATCCAGTCAACGCGCCGAGTCCTTCCAAGGGCCAAAGGCAGTCAGCTTATACCACTACCCGCAACATTTCTTCAGTTGCAAGCTACAAACACAACTTTAATAAGAGCAAACTATCATCTTCAAATAGTCTCTGTTCATCTGTGTGTGTAATATCTCCAATCTAGATGTTAGTCAGCAAGATGGCCAATTGCATTCGGATAAATGCCTTGGACTCTTTTAAACATATCATAATCTGCCTGTGAAATGGCTGGATGGTTGCTTTCCAATTTGTGAAATGGTTCAAATGCTGTAAATAAAAAAGAAATTGGACAGCATTCAAAAGGACAGATTAGACTTTTCAATTCTCAGTGATTCGGTGCTTTCAAGCTACACTCCTGTGATCTCCGTATTAATATTTAAAATCTGATTGTGTTGTGCTGTTATCTTGAGGAAGAGGGCACAGTACAACCGAACCCAAGGAGACAACACCCTGGAACTACAAGAAATCAGCTCCCTGGCCCCGCAGCACGCGTGTGTGCAAGAGGCGTGGCGGGAGAGGTGGGCGGAAAGCCGCCTGGCCCCGCTTCCTCCTGTCTTGTTCGGCAGACTAAAATCACAAAGGCTGCTTTTTGCATTTATTATGCATCCCCCCTTATACCACATGCACCGTCCCTCGATCCCAGCTGCTCTGAGGCTCGGGATTTCAGGTCCGTCCCGGTTTCATGTACCATTGCTGGGCTTCCAAATCAGCCCCAACGCCCAGTATTTTAAGTGCAAACACACTCTGTGAGTGGGCTGGTCAGCGAAATCAAAGAGAGGGAATGGAATAAAACACAAAATATCAAAGGTGGAGTTAGGGTTGCTTATACACTTCTTTCTCTAACCCATGTTAGGATTGGCTTAATTAGCATGCAGATCATACTGCATTCCTAGACATGAATCAGTGACCTGAAAGGAGGGCCCGCTGTCTGTACAGTAGATGTTATACCCATACTGTACTTTAAACATCCTCTAGAGCAACAGGAATGATAAATCTGTCAGCAAAAGCTCACCATTTGTCTTTCACCAAACCCATCTATTTTCTCCTCTTGCTACAACCCACTGGTTATTTCAAACCTGATTCAAAAAAACAAATCCTTCTCCAAAGCCGCCAAAGTGATGTCTCTGTACAGGGCACTTGCTCCACTCAGTCTCTGAGTGTATTGGCTTCTACGTTATTTATTTATTCTGTTTCTTCTTGCTCCTATGAGAAAACGAGCCTGAACTATGGAGACAGCTGACCATTGAAACCAGCAGAAATAGGGAAATGCTGAGAAAGGCTGTCTTTTCTCATCCTTCCAGCATGTTCTGGTGCACCTTGGTGTGGATGTGCTGTCAAGACCCCTCCTGTAAATCAGAGGGCAGGCACGGCCTCGGCCTCTTGACCACACCTCTTTTTGGAGCTCAGATTAGCTCAACCCTCTCCCCAAACTTGCCAGCGGTTTGCTTTCTGCCCCTGGAGTGACAGATGGAAGGGAGGGAGGGAACAAGCCTGGGCTGAACAGAAAAAAAATCTTTCATGTAAGCCAACCCTAAGAAGCTGACAAAACTCCATTGTAAGAATATCAATATTCAGCTACTTTCAGAAATAAAGCACTTTCCCTGACAAACCATAAATCGCCGTTTAGCTCCCTTCCAAAAGTCTTTATTACTTATGTAGGAATGTCAATATTTTGTAAAGCTTAATTCTAATAGCTGTATTCATGTTGGCTCAGGGATCTGCCTAAACAATGCTTAACTACAGGACTTGTGTCTAAATTTGTTTTATAGATATGTGATGTTCTGCAGAGGGCTTTAACAACGAGAGCACCCTTAATATTATGAAAAACACAATTGCTTCAGCAAAGCAGATTTATAACAAATAAACAAACTGTTCAATATACAGGATGTTTTAAGGTGAAATGAACTGGGTAACACTTTCAAGGATCTCCCATTTTCATACTAGACTCCAGTACTTATGGACACAAGCAACTTGGTACACTATCAAGTCCATGCTGATGTCCTAACAAGCCTGGGAAGCAAGCATCCCTCACCCGTGTCCCAGAGGCTACTTTTTGTTGAGGGAGGACACTGGGGTGCTGGTGGTGATGCTGAATATGCATTCCTATGCCTCAGCATCTCAAGGAGATGGCAAAGATCTCCAGCCTGAAGGCTTCAGGGCTGGAGACATTGCCATGGCTAGTCATCTCAGTTGAAAAGTCACAGCAGACGGCTAAGAGGTAGGAAGGAACAGCATCCAAAAATCAGAAAAGAAGGTTTAACCTAACTTGTTTGGTTCTGCACCATTAAGGGCTACCAGCTGTCATGCAGTCAGCTTTGGCTGAGATGTAGTTTCAAACTCTTACCCGAGGGGTTGATGACAAGATGACAATACATAAGCCCAAGGTGGAAAAACTTTCAACGCAGATTTCTAGCTTTACATTTGTCAACTTTCAGATTATTCTTGTTAATGGCTAGTTCAGACCAGCACATTGCAACGTAAGCATGTTTTTTCTTGTGAAGCAGAGGAATATATCTATTGACCTTGTAGGACTTTGAATTGGGCCCATAGAAAAGAAAGACATAAAAAAACCTACAAGAAGATGAATAGTAGTGCTGAAAAGCAATATATTTTAGGTTGAAGCTGTATGCCTGCCTCCCCAGGTTTGGCACGTAGTTTTGCATGCAGTCAGGTGCTAAAGTTTACGTGCCCAGGGGAATTACTGGTCCAAACCAGAGGCACCAAATGCACAGAAGAACATCCAAGTGCTGCTGTGCCAGAATAGGGATTTTCCATAATGTACTCTTGACCTGGAAGCCTAAACTGCACCTGATCCACTTGGGCTACCAACAAAGGCGTTGTGGATCCCCACGAGCATCAGCAGAATCTGAGGAAGTTGGAAACTGATAAAGGCAAGCAGATAGGATTACACAGAAATGAAAAAAGTAAACTGTATCCTTTAGAGATTTTTAAGCTGTGTAATCTCCTTGCCTTTGTATAATATATACACCCATAAAATTAAGTACCCGATGTCACTGCAAAGCACAAACGTGGTACTTTGAACAAAAGAATCATATCCCTCCGAAGGAAAAAAAAGATACATATATTCAACATGTGAAAAAAGAGGAGACAAGAGAAAGTCTGACCTGGTCCAATGCACATATCTTAAAAAATATACCTGCTGTCTAGTTGAATGTGAATATATCTTCATATGACTGCAAGATTCAAAAGCATAACACAAAAACAGGAGAGAAAAAAAAAGTAGTCAAGCAATTTGTATCCGCCTCTGAAATACAGCAGAGACCCTTATATACTTAAGTATAGGATAAAACTACTGCTACAATATAGGGCTAAAGAGCTGCTGTATGCTTCTAGCACACAACCTAAACCTCATTTTACAGCTCTCACAGGTAACATAAAATAAATGCACCAGTCTACAGTGATTATTAATTTTCCCCCTCTTCAGCATCAAATATGTTGAAATGTTTTTGTTTTGTAAATATTTTACATCAGACCATTTAGTACATGTGTTGAGACCTCTAATATTATTAGCCTTGAGCCTTTCACATTCCATGCATGCATGAAGAAGTTTCATCAATTTGCAGAGAAGTATATTAGTTTTTCTAGTCACTGCAGTGCTTTGCAGGTACTAAAAACCTCAAAATCCCTAATATTTTACATTATCCAGCCAGAACTCTCATTTTATAATAATGCTAACCCAAAATCTAGCTCACTTATGTCATCAAAAGCAACTCTTCTTCCATTATCTTAAATGTAAATGAGAAAAAGCATGCAGCTGAAGCAGACAGAATAATTTATAATGACAGGAAATCTGTCAGGCCAGGAATACTAAAAAAAACAGAGCGCAACACTGAACTCATTTGGAATTGAAGGAAATAACAGACTTTCTAGTATGGTGGTCAGGCTTGAGATGGGAAGGCAGGAAAAAGGTCTCCTGTGATAGACGCTTGTGGTCAGCACTAAGCAAGTCAAGAAATGTTTAAACCTTCAAATGAATATTAGACAATTTTTTTTTTTTCTAAGAGGCTAGAGTCTGACTGACCATTGATCAGAGACCCAGAGTTCCTTGGCGCGCCAACCTGGAGCTGCTCAGCAAAATAGAAATTACAAGTGTAAACACTGCAGTGGCAAGCGGCTTGCCCGCTTTGTTCAGCCACTGTGGAGATCCTTCCAAGGCACAGAAAAATGTGACTTTGCTTGAAGAGAGAGAAAAAGAGAGAGATTTGATTTAAGAATCTGAGTAAGCCAGTCTATGGACAGGAAAAGGTAGCATCAAAAGCTGTTCAATTTGCCCAAGACCCGAGGAGCTCTGCCTCACAACACTGATGACAGCAGGAGCCTACAGATTCCTGCAATGCCATCGCCTTCACTGTATCAACATTTCCATGCCAGAGCCCTGGCTGGAAATTGTGCCACCCAACAGCAAACAACTTCTGACATTGTCTCCTGAAAAATGCAGTGCCTCTTACAGCAAATCTCTGGGGCACAAAAGAAACTGCAAGCGTCTCAACTATTTCCTCACCTTTCCTCGAGGTGTTTAGTTGGTGCTGGGAAAGGCTTAAGCCTTTCCATGGATAACCAGAAAATCCAGAACTACAGTATGGATGCTAAGAACAGACTGGTGGGGAGAGGCAGTGGAAAATTCCACCCCAACCAGACAACCCAATGTCCTTATTTCCTTCTCCTCCTGCAGAGGACATTGTTCATCACAGTCCACAACACACTTCTGGGAGGTGCCAAGATGTGCCAAGGATTACAAAGAGGACGGGGAAGGCTTTGATCCTCCTGTGCTATTGTGTGAGGAAATTACTGGCTAACACAAAAGAATAAGACCTTCTCTCAATCCAGGTTATTCCCCAAGGAATCTCCTTCTGCAGAGTCTGAAGCTCAGACAAGGTATTGGACTGAAGGGACCACTCTTCCCATCTTCTGCGCCAAGCTTGGCATGTCCACGGTACATTTCTGAGTACAACATACAACTCCCTAATCCTCTTGGCAGCAGTCACTTGTACAAGGTCAGTCCCCCTGGCCTACAAGATGCCTTTCCAAATTAAGCTGTTATTTTCCCTTATTAAACTTCATATTTGAGCTAAAACAGCGACACTGATTCAGTTAAACCATTGCTGTCTGCAGCTCTTGTTCAGAGCAGAGTGCACAGAAATCTCATAGAGACCGAGATGCCTGGTCAAACAGACTCCAACGAGGCAACGGGTTGTAACTAAGGGAGATGCAACTTATTTCAGCAACATGCATCATTTCCAGCTCCAGGCAGCAATGCAAATTATGCTTCCCAGCTGAGATTTTGTCTTCAGTAATAGCAACGTGCATCCTGTACTGAAGAGACTCAAAAGCATGCCTAAGAGCAGCCTACAAGACATTGGGGTACCTATCGGGGCATGCTGACCTGACACTTATTTGCCATACACTGCTTGCAGCCCACCGGCGGATGCTGTTTTGGGTGGGGATGGGGATGTTTGTCCCCGAGAGGAGCTACTATTCACTGCCATTCACCACCACTGAGGGAAAGGGGTAGAGATAAGGAGAAAACTCAGCTCTCAATCCAGCCAACTTTTAAACATGAGCAAGCACTCACTCAAGAACAAATCTCACTAAGCAACTTAGGCTGAATATGGTCTAATAGAAAGGAAATTTTAAGTATGTGCAAAGAAAACCAAATAAAACACATAAGGAAGGAACTGAATCTAAAAGCAGATATTAGATTTCTTTTCTCTCTTGCACTCTGAGCAAATATTGTTCAAGGATGTTTGACAATCTGTTTGCCAGCTGAAGCGTGCAGGACTCTGATAACAACATAACAGAAAATTATGTGTCCCTTTCTGTCAAGCTGAGGCAAGTCCACACTGTGGTGTTTGCCTAAATGAAAAACAAAACTATGGCAGAACTGACCCAGGCCAGCCCGAGAGCATGTTGAATGAGATGAGAAAGAGCTGGGGAACAAGGGAAAGAGGATGCAAAGGGTGTAAAATGAGAATGAAGCCAAGCGCAAGGACCAACCTGGCTTAACAATTGCTTCTTCCTACAATTAATATTAAGTTGGGCTTTTCTAGGTTGCTTTTTCCTTTTTGATAGCATCTAAATCTTAAAGCCCAGCCCGCCTGGATGAAAGCAGTATGAGTTAAGCCAGTGTCACTGAACATTCTTCCTTCTGAGACAATCGCTCTGCAGGGATCCTCCAAGTGGGAAATGTGGTGTTAGATTGCCTTCATCAGCCAACAGAAACGTTGCACTGGTGAGGCCGAGCCCTCACAGGTGATAGGATCCCTGCTGAAATTTCAGCCTAACATTCAGAAATCCCCCAATCTCCCTCTTACCCGGATTTCTCTCCCTGCACATTGAATAAAATCTCATACATGTGGAACCTGCATTACAACTCTCTGGGCATGGTGCTGGTCCACCTCCACTAAAGGGGATTTTAAATCACTATTTTTAGCTCTTTTCCTCATCCCGGGTCCATTCCAAAACTTATCCCTGCCTGTCTCATCTGGCATTGCCTACAAACCACTTCTACATCTGCCCCTTGAATAACAAGCTGCTCCTTCCAGTTTTATTTCTCCATTGTTTTCCATTTGCTTTGCTTTCCCAGAAGAGCCTCCACCAGCAAACACATGCTGACCTGGAGCTTTCCTCAGCCTCACGCCCATCTCTCAGCTCTCTGTTCCCTTAGCTCCAAAACCAAGGATACTCCCAATGCCATCAATTTTGGATACCTCCTTGACTTGACATCTGACCCGCCCACCCCCACAAAAAGTCCAGTGACCACAACTGACAGTGTGGGGTGGTGCCTTCAGCTCTCATTTATAATTTATTTTAAGGATTACGTTGGGATGAAAGGTATCTTGGAGATGCAGGATGTTACCACTTAGGGTTATCCTACTGGAGAGAGGAAAAATTAGACCTGAGAGGAATGGGAGATGCTCCCTGCTAACCCTGCAGTGACCGTGCCCAGAGGACATGACAGTGATGGAGAAGACCTGCAGCAGCTCCATAGCTTCACCATGGCAGGAGCTCACCGCCACCATTGCTCACCCACCAACTCATTCCCCATTGCTGCCACAGCCACAGGGCAGTCCTGGAAACTGGGGCAGCCCAAGAAAACCCCGGATTAGCTTCAGTGTTATTTTCTGTTCGAGCCGGGTCTCACCCGTCTCACCCCTTGTCTACTTGCAGACCCCCTGGGAACACCGAGGCTTGGCTGCTCTGTTAGAGCCACAGGGTTTTATGAACTGCCTTTCTTAGGTGCATCTGTGCAGGAGGGGCACCTATAGGGCCCTTCTGCTCAGGGCTGTGGATCCCCAGCACACGTCTCAAATTCTCCTGACAGACCTTTTCATATTCCAGGTAAGGGTCAATGGACTGAAGGAAGCCCACCTGAGCACTGAGCACAGATTAACATCCCAGGCATTTTCTAACATTTATCAACATCTTTCTTTCCGCAGAACCCAACGCAGCAGGGTACAGGGAGGGGAGAAAAACAGCCTTCTTTCTGGCTGATGTGCTACATCCCAGTGGTAATATTTGCTGAATTACCACTTTCTCTACATTTGGAGAGCCATAACCAGCGGGGTAGTGCTAAAGTCTGACTGCAGGGTGGAAGCAACATTCATTTCCCCACACCCAGAACCGCTAGATGAACTAGCTGTGTTTGTGTGTGTATATTTGTATTTACACTTCTTCTACCACAAAACAAATTACAATTAGAGTTAACTGCATCTGATCAAACAGTACATGAAAAAGGACATGATAGAAGATTTGCACTCAAAACACCTGTCTCAACTGGTATTCTTTACAAGTGATTTTTTTAAAAAGACAAGTGAAACCAAAATTGATACCCATAAAAACATTTGTGATTTGAGCTTCTTTAAGTTAGGTGTGCTCTATCAGAACTGTAGGCAAAGACCTGGTTTTGCCAACAATAACCAAGCATGCTAGAAAAAAAAGTAAATTATGAGACACTTGATCCTCTAATAACCCAACTTGAAGCCAAGGGCTTCATAGGCCCGAATACATTTCATCGAACAAAACTTTCCAGTCGATTGCTGACAATATAACAGCTGTATCAGCAAAATTTCCCATGCCACCCATCTCTCTCTGCCACCCTGCCACGCAGCAAGATGGGAGCACAACAAAGCCCTGTTTAAATCTTCCTTGTTGCAGGGCATCCTCAGTTTTCTCTGTGAAATATATATTCAGTCCACACTGTCCTTGGTGGCCAAGGTTAGGTGAGCTGTGGCAGACGCACAGCCGGCCCATGGCAATGGTGCAAATGATGATAAGTAATGATTTTGTGAACATGGCCCATCATTTGGTCAGTCAGCGGGAGACACAGATAAGGATTTGTCTTACTGCATTCATGCAGAGAAGCTTTAGGTTGCAGTAAGAGCAGCTGGATATTTATTCCAGGCCTACAATGCTGGAGGTAGCAYGAGGTGTTGGGGAAGACGATGCCATCGCACACCCAACATATCACAGYAACCTCCAAGACCTCTCAGGTAAAGAAAGGCCCATTTTATTCCCAGGCTGGTAAGCCAAGGATGGAAAGAGCTACGGAGAGCTAGAAAAACATTTCAGTCCTTGAAAAGTGGGACAGCTACTCAAACATTGTCCTGAGAACATCAACAAGTTGTGACAGAGGTGTGCCAAGAAAGAGTCAAGTGCGTGCTCCTTGGGGAGCTCCTGCTCCATGGGTCAGTGAAGGAGCTCGTGAAGCAGGCACAAGTTTAGGCTCTTTTGTTGCTTGAAATGAGTCCCTTTGAAATGTTAGAGTCCTAACCAAATAAAGAAAATTCTTTGGGCCCTGAATGTTTAGAAAATCATTGCCCCACTGAGAGCAAAATGTCAAGGGGGGATGCAAGAAGAACAGGCTGTGCCCAGCAGTACGGACTGAGTCCTGTGCAGCCTGTGCCCTTACGAGTGGGTCAAGCAGGACTTTGCAGGCTTCTCTTTCCCTTAATTTTTGCACTTCATTATTTTTCCCATAGGAAAAAAAATGCAAACACAATGGATAAGACATTTAGGTCAAGACTTTCATAACAGGATCCCAATGTTCGTCTCTGAACAAGTGGCCTGATTTTTAAAAGTACTAAGAAAGCAGTATCTTCCACTGCCTCAAAAAACCACTGGCCTTTTGMGTATCATGTTATTTAGGGGACTTAGTCTTACTTTCCCCTCTGAGTTTCATCTTCCCATAGCACAGGCTCAGTACACAGGCTCGGGAGTCCAATCTAACGAAGTTGCACATGTGAGGCCAGATCTAAGAGAACCCTAAAAGAATAAGGCCCCCATTTCACTCAAGCTAATTGGGAAATCCTGAATGCACCTTGCCAAGCACTGACGGCTATATTCACATCGCACCTCAAATACCTATAATTTCCAGTAAACCACAAACATCCTCTTCATGCATCTACATGATGTTCAATTTTGGCATGTGCTCTTCCAAATGTCAATCTGGAGGTGTCCCTCTCCCTCGACGGCAAAGGGAACCCGATAGATGTTTTACCCCATCACACTTTAAATGGCTCAAGATGGCTAAAATCCCTCCCGAGGTTTGCTACCTCTGTATACATCTCTCTGCATTTGCCAGACAGAATTAGAAGAAGGGCCAGCCTTTATTACAGTCAGGTTAGATCAGTTTTCGTGGTTAGAGCAGTTTCTCAGAGCTATGAAACATCTGCTTCAGATTTGCTCTGAAAAACCTGAAGAGAGCCTGTGCTGCCCTATTTCTCCCCACTTACTGGCAAAGAGCCCCGCGACAGCCTACATGTTCCTTCTGCCTCCTACGTCACTGTTCAAGTTTCAAATCTATTGCCTTTGGTGCTTGAAAAAAAAAATCATCTCCTTTCTTATCAGCTTTTGAACAAGTTTCACTGCTGGAAATAGAATTTCTATCCATGTATTTCTGAATTGCTTTGCACAACAGACTCTATAAATCTTCAGAAAATACTATGTGAAATGGAGAATTGATGGGTTTTGCATCTGGAACTGAAAGGGTTTGATACTTTTTCAAGTATTTTGATTTGCCTTTTTTCTATAAAAACTGTATTAATTATTAGTAATAATACAAGACTTAACTTAAGGAAACAGACTACTACAGACTAAACTTGTTAATCTGGTAGTGCAGAGCATGGCAGCATATAATCCCCAATTCAGTACAGCTTTTAAGCCTAGGCTTAAGGTTATTTAAGCCAACGCTTAAGAACCTAGCATGGGCTGAACTCATTTCCCAGCCACCGACCCAAACTTTTAAACCCTCATTCACTCACATCCTCCCGAGGAGATGAAAAAAAGCCAGATCAGCATCAAAAGACGAGGCAGGATTAACACAGGGATCCAGCATCTCTCCCAAGCAGCGTCTACCTAGCAACAGAGATCTGCCGACCCCAGGTTGCATTACAGAGGACAAGAGCATATGAAATGCATTTTGCTATATACTAGAGAACAAATGAAATCATATATAAGGGATCAAATGCTGCAATAGCACAAGGCAGGTCCTGCTCTATCTCTGTGCCCATCAGCTCAGTTCTAACAAGGGGTGAATCAGACTTAATCTTTTGCACAAACTCCACCAAACACTGTTTCAATTGAAAAAGGCTTAAGGTAAGATTTATTTTTTTCCATACAAGCTCCTGCCACAACCACTGTCAAGATACTTGTATGCATTAAAACATGACAGATACTAAATCATGAAGTGTGTTATATTTCTTTTTAAACACAACTAAGCATTTCTGTGAAAAGAACTTTTACCATCCTAAATTTTAATTCAGCTCCTATTTGTCTAAAAGAGGCATCTTTTCCCTCTGCAGTTTCACTGTGCTACAGCTGTTGAGGCCACCATAATACTACACACTGACATGTCGATATAAAGCTAAGTGTTTTTTTAATATACTTACGAAAAAGAAAGATCAAGCTTTCTAGAACCTTGTTAGCTACTCTTGTTTGTCCTCTCCTTGCACCAGGAGCTGATCCTGGTGACAAAAAGCTAAGCAGTGCCGAAGGTCACAATGCCATAGAAAAGAATAGGAAGGAAATACGTAACAGAAATAAACTAGTCTCTTAGTGAACAAGGACCCTGTTTCTAAATAAATGTCCTCAAGAGSAAGGAAAGTCTGCGATGAAAACCAAAGTTTTATAAAACATAGCTAATTTGCTAAATTGCCTCAGAACAGACTGTTTTTTTTTCCTGAAGATTTCCATGGAGATACTGTTCCTCACATAAAGCACTCTAAAAGCCAATAATACAGTATCTGCTGCTTTTGCACCTCACTGAGACACCTGATACACAGCACTTCTTGACCCATGCTGGTCTTCCAGGTGCTGGAGGTGATGATCCAACCTTTTGGCTGTTTGATGAGAAGAGATCCGTGTCCAGTTCTTGCTATTTCCAGGTTTGTGATTTTTCTTTCAGCTGCCAACAAATTTTCAAACATATGATATGGCGCAGATCTTGTGGTTTGGATTTCCTCCAGCACTTCACTAACATCTGCCAAATTCCTGTTAAATCCAACACTGGTTGATGAGCACTTTCCGATGGTGTGAAACTTAATGCAAGTAACTAGTGGAAGCTTGGGAGCAATTAAATTTTAATCAGAGGTAAGTTCAGTTTTCGGCATCGTGAGTTATCTCTAGTGTCTAAATAGCTAATATCTATAATAATCATCTTCTCCTCTTGTAAGCAGCATCGAGCCACAGAAAGGGAGAAAAGTAACAGCTTAAGAAGTCCCTTTCCCAAGAAAGCCACCCAGCTTATTAATAATCTATGCAGCCTTTCTCTTTGACATGCCATCTGTATCCCAAACTACTCATTTGTGTTTTCCAGGTAGATCCAAGCATCTGCCCCTCTCCTGGCTGCCTGTCCTTCGTCTCCTGCCTGAGATGGCCTCTCATGCCCGGCTCTGCTGGCAGGGGTGCTCATCTTGCTGCTCTCCAATGTGTTTTAGGCCAAAGGAGCAAGCCTAATGCTTCCTTTTGAAATCACATACAGCTTCCTTCCACTCTCCTTCCAGCACACACCAGGTCCTTGAGTGCAAGCTGGCTTTTGCCTCGGTTCTTGGCTTCTTCCTCCAGCTGTGCCTGGGGCAGTGGGACACCCCCAACCCTCCTCTAAATCCCTTCTCCCTATGGGCTATGAATTTACAGATCTCCTGCCAAAAGCTGCCTAATCCACAGCTTTCTCCATCCTTGTAAACATGCAGGATGAGCACAATGGCTTCTCGTAAAAGAAATCAAGCCTTTCTACCTCTTGATAAGTGACGGATGCAAGTCAGGGTCCCTTTACTACACTGGCACAGTGGGCTCAAAGCTTTCCCACTGCACTTCCAAGTACAGAAATCCCCTGTTGTCAACCTAGAGACTATTTTTGCAGACGCTCCAGCAGGACCAACATAGCAAAAGGAGCCCAGTGCCTCCCAGGCTGTTCTTAATGGAAAACGTATGCCCCAACACAAGAGTTGGTGGCTGAGGTCTGGGAACCTTTTGGAGAAGTGGAAGGATCCCTGCAAAAGCCACTCTTTGGTATGAAATCTTTGTTTGAAGGTGGCCACGTGATCAGAGCTGGGCACAAAATGCAGTGGTGGGCTCCCTGGCCTCAGAAGGCTACATAGAAAGCGGAAGAGATAACAGAAGCTGGGGATTTTTTTTTATTCCTTTGCAAGTGAAAATATCCTAAACACCCTCAGCATGTGCAGCTTGGGGAAGTTAGATGAACAGCTGCCTGGAACTGAGCACTAATTCATCCATTTTGCTCTCTGTTAATGAATACAGACAATGGAAAAATCAGTAGATGCAGGAAACCCACGATTTCTACGGATTTACAGACTGATTTTATGTACCTCATCCAGTCATTTTTATGCCTGCGCACAGTGATGGCACAGTTGGTGTAAAGTATTACCGGATTATCATAGGGATATTTTTACCCTCCATTTCCACTGGTGCGGCAAATGGCTACAGGTGTCAAAGGCAAAAGAAAATGTGTCTTTTAGCAGAGAAAAGGAATATTCAGCAAAACTAAAAATGAAATGAATTTGTTATTCCCACTGCTGTCTCCAGCTCAGATAACATGCAGGGATAGGTACTACTTTGTCTCCAGTAAACTGTGTTTCCCTTTCCACCCCTGCCCCAAATTTTTCCCATTTAAAGTGGTGTGCGACCGCCTGGATCTCTTTAGAGAAAGGCAGGAGGAGTATCAGTCCCAGCTGCAATTCTGTGCTGGGACAGCCTCTTTCTCTCACATTTCTCACCTGGTAAGACCTGTACCCCACTATGCATTTCTCTTGGTACATGAGAGCTTGCAGCTCAAATCCAGCTGGATTAGTGACGAACTGCACTGGGCTCAAGGAGAGACTGAACACAGCGCGAACAAACCATGTTCTGACTTGCACAGCCTCTCCTGGATCCTAGTTATATTTTTTTCTGCAAAAAAACACTGTGTAGGGTAAGAGAAACATCTTTATAAAATGTGTGTGCAGCTATGAGACCATCTCCTTTTTTTAGTTAATGGCAAATTTTAAGGCCACAGTCATTATGACAAGACAACTATTCCCATACGCAAATGCAAAATCCCTTTGACGCTGAATATATCCGCAGTTCAAAAACGCACCAAATCCCAAGTACCACTAAGAGGAGGAAAAGGGAAATTTCATTTCCAACCAAACCAGCAAGGATAATGCAGCTCAGCGCAATGCCATTACAGTATGCACACTTGAATAAACCATCCCTCTTCAAAAATACAAATGGAGACTCTACTTCTTGCACTGGTTCACAGACTTTTAAAGCCAGAAGGCATTGTGGCATCACCTGCTCTGACCTCTGAGGGAACCAGTCGGTATCGTTCCAGCCCCTGTGCCAAAAACTCAAGCTCTGGGGTTTGGATCACTGTCAGATCGGTCTCGCTGTGTAACTGCTGAATCTGCCTGCTGAGAAAGCAGCAACTCTTAGCCAAAAATTGCCTTGACACCCTTTATCTTTGATATGGGCGTTCACTGCATTGAGTTACTACAAATCTACTCCAGCTAAACCCCAGCGCTATTAAGCAGAGCGCAACACACTCACTATGGATCTTATTCAGTGTCATTTTTGCATGCACACACAAACCCCATAAACAAACAAGCAGCCCCCCAAAAACTGTAGGTCAAGAACAGACAAAATCTTAACTTTATAAAGAAGAGAAAATCCCACCATTTTTCCAGGTGAAATTAGCTATGTCTATATTTGATATCTAGAACACAGTGAATATCACAGTCTCCAAAAACCATGGCAACCAGAAAATGTGAGCAACACCTTTTTTTTTTTTTTTTGCTTAAATAGTTCTTCACACGGCCGAGACTCCTGGTTTTTAAGATAAAAGTGTGGCGTCTGGGAAGCTCCAACCTGGAGCACAGCTGCTGGATGAGCTGTGCAAGATTTCAGGGCTTTGGGAGATTTTGCACCATGTTTCTTTGTTTTTTTCACTCAACTGCATTCAATCAAAGACTTCAGCTACCCCTCACTCACAGCCAGTGTCTCCATCTGTGTGCATCCACACTTGGAGGAGTTTTTTCTATCCAAGAAGTAGCCACATCCAACAGTATGAGGTGTTTGGACAGATGCTTTTCTTTTTTTTCCACAGTGCTCTATAACTTCCTTTTCCCTACAATTTTTTACCGTTGTCCACTTAAAGAAAAGGTGAAATACCATCAAACAAAAGCAGAGCAACAACCTTCATTAGGGCAAGAGCCAAGAGAGAGTAGCAATTTACAGTTCTCTCCCTGAAGCAAGGGTAGAGATTACTGCCATTTAAACCCACTTCCACCTTGCAATTTCCACCATTTCCTGCTACTTTGCAGCCCGGTGTATTATAAAGCAAGACACCAGAGCCGAGGTCTGACTTGAAGAGAAGCCCATCTCCTTCTGCTTGGGAATTACATCATATTTCAAGGCAACGTACATCTTGCTGTGGACAAAATTAAGTCCAATAAAACCAATTTCCGCTCTGACATTATTCAAACATGGCCACAATCAAATAGAGTAGAAAGCCAAATGAAAAACCCAAGCACTAAAGTGATTTCATAGATGAAGGCTGAAAAGCTCCACAGATTCGAACCCCTCCTGCTAAAGACAGATGCCCTGCAGTATATTAAGGTCTGTGCACTGTAAAATTCTGTGACTTTTAGCTATACTCATCATTTTAAGTGGATCATGTACTACACTCACTTCTGCAACAGCTTAAAACCCACTACGTGATTATCTTTTCCTGTAATACCACACTTTTCAGAATAGCAGCACACCAGTGCTGGGAACAAACCCCGACAAAAGAAATTTAAGGACAAGAGCAGCACTGGGGGATACRGCCTCAGTAACTATGCTGGAGATGGCTGTGGTTCACCCTTGCTTGGAGCTGTTGCTGTAGCTGTGCGAAGTACCTTTGCCTTTTGAAAAGTGTTGTACGGGAAACTCTCAGCTATCCAGTCAGTAATATTAGCTTCTTTAAAGATTTCTGATAAACTGCATCGGTCTTTAAGTGGATGCAGAGAAAAAAATCTTAGTCTCTTTGGACCTAGTAAAAGTTCCCTACATATTTTTTTCTTTATTCTTCACCCATGTAGCTTTTGGCCAGCTGCCCACGGAAGTCCTGCCCTGTATCCTGAGGCTGCAATACAGTGGCAGAAGAGATTTTCGCTAAATCCTTGCTGATCTGACAGCGACTTGCAGTCCCCGATTCTGAACCCTCTCATCTAGCATGGTATCACAAAAACGCCCCCTTTGCAACTCGCCCTGGCAGCCCTGACACAGCTTCAGGAAACAAAGCACACGAGTGGAGGCATCCGTGTCATTTAAACACAGAGATGCAGGTTAAAACAAACCTCTAAGCAGCAAAGTAAATGGACGATGTGCCTCCTCCTCCCCACCAGCCAGCAAGGCATGGGGAAGCAGTAGCTGCACTACCACCCTGAGGACACAAAGAGCAGAGCCAAGGCTGCATCTCAGCCCTGCCTGCAAATTGCAGGGAGTGTTTCCAATCCTTTTCCTTTTTTTTCCCTTCTATTCTGCTCCCCCCCCTCCCCCTTTTTTTTTGGGTGTGTGAACAAATGATAACTCTGTGAAAATCAGAGAACAAAGGGGAGATCAAAGAGTGCAGGTAGCTAGATCATTACATATCCCAGCTGGGGCAAGAGTTTAAGCCTCCGGAGCTTACTTGCCAAATTATTTTAGAGTTATGCCAAGAGAGCTGTGCCCTCTGAAGCTTCCTGGCATAGGAACTGTTGTGAGGCAAAGCAATGAGGTTTCCAGTGCTGCAGGAGGCATGTCAGGCTGCAGGAGCCACCAACTACACAGGCATCTAGTTAATTCAAGTGCAATTACGGTCAATAAAAGCTGCTCATTACTTACATCTCTTTGGCATTGGAGTCCGAGAGATACTGGTTTATATACTGGGGCCCTCTGGGGGGTGAGGATTTTGGAGCAGAGTCTGGTTTTGTTACACATCCAAATAATAACTTGGAGGCTGAGGCGCTCGCAGACCACTCTCTCCCCCATGCTGCACCACTCCAGGGGTGGTCAATGCCTCTGGGATGAGGCTCTACATGGACAATATGTTGGGGATTGGGCTGGAAGTGTGGATCAGAAAAACAGCCTAGAAATATCATCACATCCCTGATGGGATTTGGCTGGAGAAAAAAACCCAGGACTGTAACTGTAGCTTGGGCTTTTCACTAGGAGCCCTTTCTGCTCTGTCTTTTCTAGCAAGCCACAATGGATGCTTGGTCTTACCCCATCCTGCCGTCCTCGAAATAGGGAGGTGCCAGGTGGCGGATACACTTCAAACGCCACCAGGTAGCCAGAAACGAAAGCTCAGTCCCTTCACAAGACGCAGTGGCCAAGCGCCCAGAGTTGAAACTCATGGATGCAACCCCACCTCACCTTGCATCGACCTCTGGGCCCCGGGGCAGTCAGGAGACCGGTATTTGACAAGTGTTTTTGACCTGGCACTACCTGGTTGAAGGAGAGCCCTTTCCAGGCATGCTGGGTGCGAGTCTGAACATCTGTTTAAAGGCCACTCGGAGTCCCAAACAGCAGTGCCTGCAGCAACACAAGCGCTTCGCTATTTGGCCTGAACCTACTCACACCTTTTGAGTGCGAGCTGCTAGAGAGGGACACTACCATGCTGACCTGCCAAGGCACGGGGACAGGCACTACCGTCTCTTAGAGCAGCCCAGCACTGAGAAAGCATTTTGGACAGGAAAGTCACCTCAGAAAAGCAACCTTCATGTTTGGAAATGCTCAAAGATGCAATTTTGGTGTGTGGGAGAACCTACCTTACTCAGTGTGCACCTCCGCTCCTCCACCCTTGCTACTCATGTAACACACTCGGTATCTTCCCAGCACCTCTTGCACAGCTGAATGCAATCTGTACTAATTAGCTGTTCACACAGCTCTTTGTTTTCTCCTATGTTGCCTTTCCTCCCACATTTGTCTTCTTTTCCACTTCTATTGAATCTTTGCAAGACTTGTAGCTTTGAGCCAGCTATGAATGGGGGTAAAATGCTTTGTGCTAACACACTTTCCCTTCCTTCCCATGCCAGCGTTCTGTTAAAACCCCCAAATACACCTTTGGAAGCATGTTTTCTGGATCTAATTTATAATCGTGTGTGCAAACAAAACAGAAGGAATATGCTAATTTCACTAGCTACTGATTGCAAAATTCAATACTCCTTGAGCCGTTCGTGCCATTTCTCATCTTGCCAATTCTTCTGGGAAAAAAATAGAATGTCAGAAAGTGCAAAATGTTTTACCCATGCATGCAGGTTACCAACAACAGTGCCTAGAGAGCACAACAAAAAAAAAAGTATTTTAAAGTATAATCCCATTTCTTTCCAGCGTGGAAAGGATAGGACATGTATTTCTGTCATTAGCTGCTGATTTCAGAAATCCTTGCACATTAATTATGCTGTGTCAGCAATAACCGACCAGCTCCACAATTGCCTTTTCCCTTTTCCTGCAAACCTAGAGCTTCCACAGAACCAAAAAGATCATTTCCCATTTCTCAGAATAGTACATGAAATAAATAGCCACAAGGTTAGAGGGTGCCACAGTTAAAAAATCACTTTCTAAAGAAACTAGATACACGTGTGAATGCCTGAAATGACAAATCACACAACCAGAACAAGGAAACACAACAGTAAAACCTGGTCTCTGGATGACAAGCAATGGCTCCTAGGTCCTGCCCAACTTTCCCCATTGTTTGGAAGGAGCAACCCTTTATTAATACCATGCCACGGGAAGGTGAAGGACTGCGTGGGCAGAGGAATGCCTGGAGATGCGGCCCGTCACATTGCTCCTAACAGGACTATGCCGAGTAAGAGGGGTTCTGCTTTTAACTATTGGGGCATTCTGTCATTCCTTTGTTTTTTCCACTGGCTTTACCCCTCTAAAAGCTTTTTAACGCTTGCTCTGGTGTTCACTTCCATTTGCCAGGGCAAGCATGACATGTAAAAGAGACAGACTGACAACCCTGTGCCAAGCCAACCCCTGCTCCGTCAGTGCTGCCCGCTCCCTGGCACTGCAGCTCAGCAGCAAAATTTAGCGCTGCCACCCCAATTTCTAGCAATATAAATACTTTTATGTGATTAAAGTGTGCTCTGCATGTTCTACAAATTCTACAGCAAAGCATCAGAGACTTGAGGTACTCCGAGCGTCGCTATGCCAGCAAGCAGGAGAGCCTACCTCGAGCGATGCGGGCACACTGTGACCATGTGTGCAGGAGCTCGCTGCTCCATGGGGACTCACAAAGATCAAGTTGGATCTCATTACATATTTAGGATCCTAATTTCTCAGTGATTTCAATGGGTAGGTTAGTATCAAAAGAGAAACCAGTGGTCTCTATGTACAGTCAGATGGGAGTTCAAGGGTCTGCGGAGCACAAAGGGCTCTAACTAAGTGCATTAAGTGAGCAGACAGGACAGCACAGCCCCGGTGCTACAGCAGAAACTTCAGGTCCCTCCCAGGAACCATTTAACTGAAAGCAGAAAGCAGAGGAGAGTTGACACAGAAGCCCTGCATCCAAAAGCAGGGCCTTGAGATTTCACTGTGAGCAAAAAATCCCTTCCCACTAAATGAGTCTCAGCACCTGCCATTCTCTAGTCTCTAGCCTTTGTTCGCGCCAGTAATGAACACCTTTGTAAAAATAGCTGTAGATTAGAAAAGGAATTAACCTCCAAACAAAGGAGAAGCTTAATTAAGCATTGCACTAAAAGAAAACAGAGAGGAAGTACAGGTTAAAAAAAAAAAAAAGAAAAAAGACAAGACAGCTGCACAGACTTAATTCCAATTTCCCCTCTTGTAGGTCATTTTTACCTAATGTAATTTCCTTTCTGTATTTGGGCAAGTTTGTTACTGAGGCACTGCCCATTAACAGAAGGGTTTGTGCTGCTTTCCATTCACTTATACCTTTTTTAATGCTTTGCATTATGAGTCCTCCATCAAAAAAAAGCAAAACAGGTTTAAATTAGACTTTGGGAGTATGCCATTTCATAAACTTCTCCCCAGAGAGCTTCAGCTAATTAAACAAATGATTGCAAAATACTCACAATGTCAACCCTGTCAGCTTAAATGCAAAATACCTACACCAAGCTGCGGTTATTTAACCAACCACAACGTGGAGGAGCAATGTGCTTTAAAGATAACCACAAACCTTAGGCCATAAGGGGGCACACACTTTTTAAAACCATGGGCGGATTATGCAGAAGCCAAGAACTTTGAACATCCCGGCCCATGGCCTTGGGAGCCAGCAGGCACAGCTACACCAATCTGAAAAGGACAGGAGCTGAAGATCCGGGTGGCCAGGCTGAGAAGGAGACTTCAACAGATTCAAAAAATGGGTGAGCACACTGGGCTGCTCTCAACATTTGGGTTGAGCTTTACATTACTGCCAAGAGGGCAGGTTAGGAGTGGTTAATAACGCTCAAGGAAATCTCTGGATTTTTGTTGTTAAACTGCAGCAACTCGGTGCAAAAGCTGGGAAGAAGCAAGCAGGTAGGAACGGGTGCCTGGGGTAGGAAACCACGAATATAAATGTTACGTGACTAGTCTATGCATAGTTGCTGGAGGCAGTGAAAGTTTCAACTGTTCAAAGCTAAAGGATGTTAAATCTCTCTATACGTTACATAAAAGTATTTTTTTAAAAAAACATTTCTTCCTTCCCAACCTTTCCATCTCATCTTGCCTTCCTCTACTTTAAGCCATGCGGCTTGTCCAACAAGTCCCCCGTGCCCATCCTCTCTGCCCAAACCATGTAGCCTGTCTTTACCCTCTGGTACTTCTCWCCCATTGACCTCATCCCCAGTCCATGTCCTGGTAGCTTATCACTCTTTATTGCTCCCATTTTCCTCTTCACAACACACACCTCCAGTATGAAGTATCTGCTGCCTCCCAGGGCTGACTACTCCTTTCCCTCCCACCCCTCCATCCCAGTCTTATCTCACACTATATTTAATTTTCCCAAGCAAGTGACACTTCCCAGGCCAGGCATCTTAGCTTCTCGATGAATTTTATGATCAGGTGCATGCAATGAAGTATAACATGAATTATTACAGCCTTGATTAGGAAAACGTAATATTAGCTTCCCTAAAGCCCTGTTAAGGGTCAAAGAACCCATTGTACAAGGTTTGAGCAAAAAGGACAGTGAGGAGGGAAAGGAGAGAAGAAGGGAGAAAAAGTGGCTCTGCTCATCATGGCAGGGTCAGAGGCTGAAGCTGATGTTAAACAATGACTAATGGGGTTAGGATGCTGGCAAGCCCCTGATGGGTTTCCTAGCCCTGCTTGAGGGCCGCTGCTTGCCGGGGCTCTGGCAAACAGGACTGACCTCAGCTGGGTGGGCTGCTCGCTCTGCAGCCCCCGATTTAGGAGCTGAGATTAAGAGGGGATAATCCCCACTGTACCTGATCCAGATGCAAACCCAGCTCCGGTGCACTGAATGTTTAAAAATGGGAGAAGCAGTAGTATGAGGCAAAAATTATCTATTCTCAGGTGCCATGGCCATGATAACCCTGGATACTCCTGAGGACACCATCCTGGTCAAATCAGCTAGGTGCAAGGCATGCCAGAATTGAGATGAGCTCTCACCCATTCAGTCCTCCCTCTCTGTGGCTGCTTCATGCCTTGGCAGCAGTATTAATGAGAAAACAGTTTTGAAAGGGGAAACTCAGTTCAGAACATTCCTTTAGGAGGAATGCCAAGATCCTTCCTTGTTTATTTTACTTGTTGTGTAAACATTTTTATATGTGTAAACATTTTCATCAATACAGTCTGTAGAGCGTATTTTTTAAAATAACCAGCACGGACATCAGTATCTTGCTCGTGACTCTGGCCTTTTCCTTGACTCCATACACTGAAGCTAATGCATCACGTTGCCATTTTACTTTGTGTTGTGCTGGCTACTACTTGACCGTAGGCTCTTAGTAAATCAACCTAAATCAATCAGAAGGTACTGAAATCACACAATAGACACCAGCACTGGAAATGGTCAGGAAACAGGAATTAAGGATGAATGCTTTGTTTACATGATCAAAAAACATTAAGGCACGAGAAGGCTGAGAAATTCTTCACTGAACATGGCTGGTAAAAGCATTTGGCTTCCTTCTGCCAGATTCCCTCTTAGCAGCACTGGTTCCAGATCCCTACTGCTGAGCAATTTTAAAGTTCAGTGAACAAATTCTTTCAATTGTTTGGTTTTCTCCCATTTTCTGTGTGAATTCTTCTCAAATTCAAGCTTACTTTTTGCCTCTGAATGTGAGCAACAATCTGCAGAGGCTCTAATCAAAATGGTGCATTAACTTCATGTTTTCCACCCCTTAACTTCTTCAATGTACAGAATCCAGCTTGCATAGTTATGACCACGAAATATTAACATAATGTACCTCTTCTTTAGCAACAGCTATAGTGTCAGGCGAATGCAGCCCATAATAATGCAGCTTGATCTAGAAGCACAATAAAATATAAATAAGCTTGTTACACTTCAGTGGCACACAGGATTCCACTGTGAAGAGCCTTCATGAATTTAGAAACCTCATCTTCTTTTTACTCTCCAACACAAATTATTTAGAAGAAGATTTATGGGAACACATTTCCTTTTATTCCAGAAAATGAAACGTAATTGTTTACTCAGTATTATTTTTGCTGCATGTCTACTACTAAATTTGTGGGCGTAATACAGATATGCGCACACACACGTCTGTGCAAAGCAGCGCTCATAGTGAAATAAAGATGAAACCAGGACTCAGAAAAAACTTAAAGGGGAGACTGCCATGACAGCATCCATAACTGTGGTCGTTTTTTAATGAAGAAAGTACAAGCAATTTTCTCCAAAAATCAGCTGCAGTGAAACAAGGGACATACTTGCTACAAATTAACATGCTTAATCTAGAGCCCTCTATCAGACTCCCTGGGTACCATATCTGCAAAAAGAACAGCATTCTCAGCTGGGTAAGGGCAAAGTCTTCTCCTTGCCCCAAGTCCAGGTGGTCCTCTCAGTCCCTGAAAGCTCCTTGGCCAACAGCCCAATGGCTGTTGCACCCTCATGCACGCTAACCCTTATAATTACATTTAACCAACCTTAATATCACTTCTCAAAGGCAATCAAGATCTTTTAAATATTGCTTCTTGCGAGTTTTCAAGGAGAACGAACTATATTGAGCCAATCTGAAGGCAATAACAAACCATTTGGAGCTAGAGGATAGCAGTCCTTGTCTTCTGAACAAATATTGCAGTTATCAAGCCAAATTTACTTGGCTGAAAGACTTAAATCATGAGGCCTCTTATGAGGGAGCCAAGTTACAATCTTAGCAACGGGCCTCCATAACGTCTATTTGTAAATCGGTATTTAGTGTGCATTTATTAAGGCTGGGATTTCCAAAAGCACCTTTCAAGAGTTAGGTACCCAATTCACGGGCATAAATTTCCCTCTGAATGGATTATATCACATTACTAGGATTCCTCTGTAACAAACAACACATAAAGGGAAGAATCAAAATTCAACAATCCGCTTTAAGGAAATTCAACGGCCAAAAAGCAGGCTCTAAACCCAAACATTTTAGAAAGCATCAGACCACTGACTGGTGGAAATCTCTTGTTTCCAACAATTTATGATTCAACCCAAGATGATTCCACGAGCCAAGTGCTGTAAAAAACCTGCTTACCTACAGAAAATCCCACTGCACAGCTAAAGAGCCATCAAATGAACACAAAACTCTTCGAGTCAGTGCTGTCAACAGCACTATGTCTGAGCCTAACATGATTTGCTTGTGTGGGAAATCGGCTGCCTGCTTTTCTAGAGATGCACGGCTTGAGTCTCATGAACTTCAATGAGAGCATGTTAAACTTGCTCATTGACTAGTAAAATACTTCTACGTTTTATTGGAAGGCAGCCAGACTATACCACTGAATAGCCCAGGTCTTTATCAGTTGCTTTTCCTAACTTGTCTTAAACCAGAACTTACATTTTTTATATCTCTTTTGTAAGGGTGATTTGCTTTCTTTAAATACATCATACACACAGTGAAAAATAACAACCACAGAAAATGAAAAGAATGAAAAGAAAAGAATAAAGAAAATATTTTCCAGGAGAAGATGCTATAGATGTAACATGATATTCCACCACCGCAAATATTTCAGCATACATGCCACTCAGAAGTCCAAGTCACAAGTCTAGGAAACTTTAATATTTTGTTAGGGAAACATACCATTCATTATCTAGTCTTAAAATCATTTTGTACTGGCAGTGGGAAACCCCATCAGACACTAAGAAGTCATCTACTATTATAAATGGTGTTAACTGGATAATTTTTCATCCAGATTTATACCTGAGGAAGAATAAAACAAATATTACCCCCGTAGTTGCAACAGAATAAAACATGTTTTCTCATTAAGTGACAATATACTGATAATATACCGATAGTGCTATATTAGAGGTGGCTTCCTAGCTGTATTACTAACAAACCATCTTCCCAGATTTAGAGCATTGAGTTGCTCTCCACCAGGGTTTTAACCCCAAAACAAGGCCATATATTAAAAAAATTAAATCATAAAAATGTATAAAAGGCATTTCATAAAGGCACCCATGCCAACTTGATCCTTTGAATTTGTACCTATTTCATTTGTGAATATTCACAGGCCCTGCACAGAACAACTGGGATCCTATGTCCCGCTCTAACACACACATATGTTTCTGAAGGACTCCTCTAGGAAAACATCATTGGCCTGTCCTCCGTCCTTTCAGGTGATGATGACACACTTCATCACATATGTCATGGAGCACTTCTGTAAATAGGCACCATATGACATAACACGAGAGAAGATGCAACATACAGCAAAGGATGCAAGCAGCATGGCTGCAGTGGCAGATAAAGACTTTCCAGTGGCTAAGCTCTTCGACTGCGCAGAGGGCTCCTGTAGGAAGCGTTTCCTCACATCGGATGCCTTTTTAATGTCTCCGGACAGGTACAATGAAGGCCAGTTATGCCTCTCAATCAAAGCGCTGCAGACCGACCCTATTCTCTTTTAAACAGGCGTATGGCTTAGGAAATCAGTGGACCCGAAATTTGATCTCTCTTATGATTTATTTGCCATCTTCTCCCATTACACAAATATAAATATAACAGGCATTTTTCTGCTGCCCTGAAATGATTCAGAATTAATACCAGATGACAAAATGGACCATGTACCAGGAGGGGAAAAGTTACAGTAAAAGCTCCTTCCCATTAATGGGGCCATTCATTCATATGGCCACTATTCCACAGGGGAGCTGGACATAAATTATGTATTTGACATCTAGTTATAGACGATTATATCTGACATAATGAAGTTATAATGGAAGGAGTTTGCACATTGTTTGGTTATTAAGTGCCCATTTCTTGTCCCTGCACCAGGTGCAATGGTGATAGGCCATACAAATCATCCAGAAGAAATGCCAAAATGGGCTCCCTTACTGATAAAGCACCACACATGTTTATTAATTTAACAGCTTGTCTTATGTCTCCCCCATCTGCTCATTTAAAACAGTTATTTGCCCTATAAATATTTCAGAAAGAGAAGTGTAGCCAAAAATTAGTCTGGCAGAAAAGGGAAAAAAAAAAAAAAAGTTTGAGAAGGGTCTCATGCTGTATGCAGCACTGCACTCTTTTTTCCACGTTGAATTGGTTCAACAGCTTTTTTTCAAGCTGGTAATAGGACATTCACTTTAGATTAGTGATGCTTGAGGGTGCACCGCCACAGCTGACTCTGCTTTCCAGCTGTTGCCGCTGTCAGGTGGGTGAAGACTTACACCACTGATCGCAAGTGGCACAACTTAGTACAGTGGAAAATGAAACCCACTGTCAAAAGAATCTCCTGGGTGCATGTTTATGTCCATTTTGAGCTTATCAGGTTGTATGGTAGCTTTAAACAGCCTACAAAGAATAACATTTCAAAGGATCTTTAAAACATGGTTCATGATGATCTCCATAGCAAAACTCCTTAACAAGGCAACAGCTAGCCAGGAAAAAAAGCTAGTTAAAAAGTGCTTTTTCTTCTTTTTATATGACTAGGAATAATGGAAAAGGTGTTAAATATCACTCAGACTGCCTCCCCCCCCCCGCCCCCAAATCCTTAAATATTTCAAGTGTAAATACTTTGAACAGTTCCTGCCAGCATACAGGATTTAGCACTCCTCCTTGAGAGACTTTGTTAGCTCCAGCTTTCTGCTAGAGTGAATGCTGTTATCTTATAAATAAACAGCAATGCCCCGAGGTGCCCCTCTGCAACAAAAACACACATTCCAAGGAACTAAGAGCAACAGTTCAACACCATAGCAAAAAAAAAAATGGTGAGCGACATGCAATTAACTCTTTCTGACTAGGGACGTAAAGCAGGACCTCGCTGATGATAACAAGCAAACAGGAGGACTCCAGGCTGCCTGCAAGATTTCCAGGAGCTCTGGCTACTCTGATTATGATACTAGTTATCACCACCCATGATACCTAATGAGGAATTAATAAATATGGAGTATAGCCCACATTCAAAGCAGCTGCCTGCTTCARGGAAATCAGTGTAGTCCAGGAAGGTGGATGTTTCGGTATGGATCTGAGCCACAATGACAGATTTTCAGAGAGCTCTGGATAAGACTGAGAAAAGCATCACATCCTTATATCAGAGCTCACCCCTCTACTGTCTTCACAACCCAAATGAGCTCCATACCTGGCAATGCATTCCTGCATCTGCATCTACCACACTGCCCAAAACCCACCCACCCCGTCGCCACGCTGAGCTGTTTGAAGACTCATCTCCAGCCTGGAGGCCGAGGGCTTTAAATGAGCCTGCCCATCATGACAAAAAGCAGAGTTCAAATGAAAAATAAACAAACAGCAAAGCAACTCAACAAACAAATCTGTACAGATCTCTTCAAAACAAGGCAGCTGAAAATTCACAATACATATGAAGCTCGTAGTTATTGCAAAACCTTTCCATTGACCATGCAGGTATGGTGAACAGTCATCTCCCATCCAACCAGTGCAACACCAGTTACCTGCATGCCTCATATACTCTGCTTGCCTGAAAAGCCACATGGGATGAGAAAATGTTGCGTGTGTGTTGCTGGCTTGCTGCCATGAGCACTCACACCCCGTGTCAGAGGGAGCAAGATCCTCCAGTGGGCTCAGGGCAGTCATGAAGGGAAAGCCCTGAGAGCAGTAATGCTTGGAGAAAAGGCTGAGCAAAAGCAAAGAAGAAAACCCTGTACACAATCGAGGAAGAGCAGGACTCTACAGAGCACCCCAGCATTGCACAGGGGAAAAGAGAATAAGGGTCCTGAGCATGGGGGACCCCAACCAGCATCCAGTGCATGGTCCTCTCTTGGCTCAAAGGCATTGAATTAGCCTCTCCCCTGGACTCTCCTGCCTGAAGGATGGCAGGAAAACAATATCGCCTTAAGAAGTTGGAAACATATAGCTGTAACTAACTCTAAAGGGAAGGAGCAGGATGAATAAAAGGCAGGAGAGAAGCAGAGGGACATATAAAAGGACTCTCAAGCTGAGGGAATGGCTTTCCCAGGGGGACTCAAGCAGAAAATTAAAAAGCCTGGGAAGAGGAGATGCCTGGCCTCCGCTGGCCCAGAGCAGGGACTCCTGAACAGCACCTCTCTTGTAGCGCTAGACCCCGGGACAGAGAGGCAGGAGAGCTGGTGTCTCAGGGCCTGGCAAGCACGGGATGCATGACCCCATGTGTCAGCTTGAATTAAGGCAAGGAGTGCCATTGGGCCTTGCTGCCCGGCGCTCCCCTTTCTCTGGACCAGGGAAGGAGGACCGGGGCTGTGCAATGAGCCCGGCTGTCAGATCCTCCCACATCATCTGCAAAGCCATCAACACTCTGGGACCTCTGGGAGAGAAAAAAAGAAAAAAAAAGACCTAGAATGTGTGCATCCAAAAAATTGCTCTATTTTTGGTAATAAGATTTCACAGTGCTTCTGACGTTCAGGAACGGTTCTCCTTGAGATGCTACAAATGCAAAGGCGGGGGAAAAATGGCAGAATGGATCCAGCTTTTGAAGGAAGAAAACACAAAGGGACACACCACTGAGCTGGAGAAGAAAGGGGGAAAACCCAGCAAAACCTCTGGCTGTCTCCCTGACATGCTGCCCAAAGGGTAAGGAGAGATTCTGCGTCTATGGAGGCTGAACCTCACAACTGAGGTTTACAGGGAAAAAACCGACAGTGCCTTAACTGGGGCCAAAACAACCTCCCTGGCTAGAGAAATCTGCACAGAAGGGTGAGAAGCTCCCATCCCTCCTTTATTTGCTATTTATTTATAGAACTGAGGACCAATACATGGTTTTGCTTATCAGTTTGTGTTTTGGAAATGTACTGACTTCAAGTGTATCAATCTCCAAGACAACTACTCCCTGAGCTTCAACTTTGAAGGAAACCTTTGCAAAACGCTAGCTCAACAGGGGCGGAGACCTCCTCAGACTGCCTAGCTTTAAATGCCAGGCATAGATTTCATGTGTAATATGATTCCACATATACGCTAAAATCTGATTCTATAAAGCTTTATAGATAGTTTTAATGTGTGGATTTGGTGAGTTTAATTCACTTATTTGCTGTATTTTAGTACCCGGCAGAATTTGAGTCCAAATGCTAAATTTAATTTATTGCTATATATGATAATTCCATAAAATCCCTTTTTAAGCCAGGGTATCAGCATCACCCTCATCTGTGAAACTCCTTGCTATTGTTAGTAACGAGCAATCCATTTTTAAACACAGGTTTAATCTTCAGTCTACGAGATCACAACCTGAGGTCTCAGCTATCCCTGGAATTATTCTCCATACAGATGGTGTAAACAGTTGCGTAAAAATCATGTAATCATGTCCAGATTGTTAGACTGAAAGGAGGTGTAAAAATAATGGTTAACACTGCTTCGTATACAGAAGTAATTTTAAAACATCCTCAAATTAAAAAGAGGGTGGGGATATAAGAAATGTCTTGATAAAATTGCTGATTCAGGGCCTCATTTCTATTAAGTGATTTACAGTGTCATTACTGCGTTACTGTGCAGCAGTGGCTCAGAGTAATTGCCCTGTAATGCACGATGACACTAATGTACTAGTAAACTACTGGAGTTTATACTCTATTCACTACTAGCATCAGGACTCTGAAAGGCAGGTAAAAATGCCCTGCATGCATAAACAATGTGTGTAAATGTCACCAGTGATAAAATTTTTAAAAAGGAGAATGAAGAGGCAGTTACAAATAAATCTGCCAGCTGAGAATTGCAACTGCATAGACCCACAGGAGCACTAAAGCTATATCATTTTTTAATAATACGGGAAGGAAAGATGCTTTTATATCCCTACCCTGGCTCTATTTCCATTTATTACAATTAAAATTGCATGGTGGCTTCTTCTTTTTGCCACTCTAAGCGCAACATTGACCTGCACCTGGTGTTCAGCTCAGTGCGAGGGAGAATGCGGAAGGGAAATGAAGAGCATCAAAGCAACAGCCAAAAGCATTAGTGGTTTATGACGACTGTCATAATGCTGCTCTTTTTTTAGAGCTCCAGCTCCTGGAAATGTGGAGAACCAACGAGAGCTTCAGGACAGAGGTGGTTTTGCCTCCTTTGTTTAAAACAGCTCTTGTGGTTACGGGATGAAGCTTGGAACATGACCTGAGCATGTCCTAAGGTGTCAGAAAATACAGCCAAACAAAAAAACTTCATAACCCTCACACACTTAGAAAAAAAAGTCGTGATTATTACAATAGTCTAATGGATTTTGGGTGCTGAGGCTGCAAACGAGCAGCAGATGTGTAAGTAGAGCTACACATCCCAGATCCCAGGGCCAGAGGAAAGCCTTGTTCTTCCCCCAGGAGACAGTACCAATTGCTATGATTTTAACACCCTCTAATCAGCAGCTAATAGATTGATGCCTTCAGAGCCGGCTGCCTCCCTGGCCCTCTCCTATTAAGTTACACAAGGGGATTCGAGTCCTTTTACCAGTGCATAGCAGCAGTAATATCAGCCCTTCCATCCTGAGCAGCCCTTTCTTTAAGATCTCTCAACTGGGGGGGTAGAGGCTCCGGTGGAAGCAGTTAATGTAGCAGTTTATGTTGGATAAACTCCATTTTACCTTCTCTGCAAGTGCTGCAACTGTTCTGCCTGACCCACTTTGCCCTGCTCCTGGTGGCAGTGCCATTCATCTTGCAGAGGTAGCTATGCCCTCACGAACAGCAGATCACTGAAGATTTTTGTTATTCTTTAGCTCTTTTATCTTGGAGAAAGCAAGGCACAGCTGCTTTGGCTGCTGCTGTTCCAGCGCCCTTGAGTCTTCCATAGGCTGCTCCAGACCCCACAGCAAGGATTGACACTGACCTATTCTAAGTAAGCTCTGAATCGTCACATCCAACAGCAAGAAGGTCCTGGAAGTCGTAACTGTCTTTGCCTTACTGGAGTGCTCTGCTAAAAAAGCAAGGTAGTAAATTTTACTACAGAACTGGAGGTTTTCATGTGGCTTAGAAGAAGCTGACGATCTCAAATGCATATGCCAAATCTCAGGGTAGTTCACTCAAAGCTGAATGGAGGTTGTGGACTGCCAGGAGATTGTATGTGACCAACCTGACTCACAACAAGACCAGATTTGGAGAGAGGACTATAAATCCAGCATTCTCACACCCAAGCTCCACCACCCAGCACATAGTTCCACCTTGCAGAGATGCAAGAGGAACCACCAAGGAATAATAGTGCTGAGGCTGCTTCTGTGCAGCAAGAGTCAACTCCTTAGTTTTTGTTAGTGCATCAGCTAAGAAAACACACATTCACACTTACAAAGGGAAAAAACCCAGCAAATGTTTACTAAAGTTACAGATCTAGCTACACGGATGCTGGTGGAAAAGCTCACTCAAAACTAAGGGAGTCTTTCACACCAAGAGCATTAACAGTATGCTTTTGTTTAGCCCACAAAGTCCTTGGGCCATTTGGAGAAGCAGGGTTTGCAATTGCAGCTGCAATTCACCAACACAAAGGTTTTTCTGTCTCCCAGAATATTAGAGATGGATAACAAAGTGAGATGAGAAGATAGCTTTCTTCATATTACATAACGACAGCGTGCCTATCCAGATTAATCTTGCATTAATATATTGCATTTTTCAACCATGAGCACTTGGAGAAACACGTCCACACACAAACACATACTCGCAGCCTTACAGTGTTGGGGCAGAATGGCGACAACCACTACAAAGGTCAGTCCCGTACCCTTTCTGCCACTGTAGCACCCTTTGGGGAGTAGGAGAAAGGAAAAACTCCAAACCTATGCTATAGTGCATCTCCCTGCTAACACGCTTTGGCTGTCCTCTTCCTCCCCTGCTCTTCTTCCACAACATTGCCTGTGTTTGATGTTCATACACATTTCTGGAGCTGACCAAGAAATCCCTCCATATTCCTGTTTGATTTTAGCTTTACTATTATCCATTCCAAGAAGGACAAGCTAGTCATTTTGATATGCTACGTGAATATTGACAACCTAATGAAAAGGAGCAAAGGGAAGTGTAAGAAGTCTGCACCAGCATGGATGCTTGCTCTGGGGCCAAGCCCATCTCCCCAGGCCATAGGGGCAAACACTGGGGATTCATCACAACACAGCCAGGGGAAGATCCTCCAAATGGGGCAGAGAAATCAAGGGCTCACATTCTTATCACTTCATTCGCACCATTCAAGAGAGGCACCTACCTTAACAGAGCTATTCTGAGCTCACTCCATATGTATCAGCTACTACCATTGCTCCTGTGGGCAATCGGCACACCTAAAATTTTAGTTATCCTCTAGAGTGAACATGTCTCCTCACTGACTCTAGAAAAAACCTCGAGCAATGGCAACGTGGATTGAATCCAGGCCTGAACCACCGCACGACCTCTTCTGTACCTTTACTCACCTGAGGGGCAGCTGAAATCTGCCTTTTTGCAACCTGCCACCAGCCCCCTGTGCCTGTGCGCTGCCATTAGGAAGGAAAGGAAGAAGGCAGAGGGCAGGACCTAAGGTATACCTGTCCCTGCAGAAGTAACATAGTGGGAAGAGCAAAATAGCTTGTGAACAAGATGGTATCTTCAAAGCTACGTAATGGGGCACATGGGACACGGTCATCTCTCATACAGCTCTCTTGCAGGAATTAATTTGCTCCCAAGAGTGTCCTTGGATGGATGGTGGTAACTTTACCATGGAGGTTCTATGAACAAATGAATGATATGCACTCACGCCTACAGCAGGTTCGCAATGCACGTGCATGGAGATTGCGTCACTGACTCACCCCTGGATGGCGGTCTCTCCAGATCCGAATCGAGGTGGATCGGTGGGGCAATGTAGGAAACCTGCCCATGGTGAGCCTGCCCTGTGGACAAATAAGTGTTTTAGTTCCACTGTTTCCTACAGAAAGTGCTATAATTAAACATGCAGCATTTTAATGGCACTGGATTCAAAACAGGTTTGCAAGTATTTTGTTCCATTGTGCATTTTTCACGATGAACTTCCATTTTGTGGAGACACCTGATGAAAAGTTGAAAACACTCCCATTTCTTTTGCTTTTTCCATGCAGACATGGGTACTATGCTGAACTTGAGTTATACCTGCTTTACCACTACCACGTACATTTTGCGCAATGTTCACTTAAAAGGCCATATGCCACAGAAGACAACCGATTTCACACAAGCCCATTCAATCTGTTAATCTCACTCTAGGAGGGAAGCAAGCATTTCTGTGTCACAGCAATTTTTGAAGGAAGCGTGGTATGAMGTACAACTGCATCTGTTTTTCCCACCTGCAGAAGATGCAGATATCAGTTTATGGAGCTCGGCATTGCTTTCACCTGTGTGGAAGCTTTTTGGTTCCCAACACCGCCATGCAGTTTCCCAGTTGCTAAAGACTCAATTCTTCTCCTGTAATTTGGAGGTAACTATACTGAGAAACTTCTATTTATAATAAAAACATGTTGTTATAATTCATCTATTTACTGTAACAATTTACAGGGTTGTTAATCTCTTTTTCTAAACACGGAAAGTTAATGACACATAGATTACGATAACAGTTAGAGTAACCTTCCCGTTTCAAGTAATATTCGTGCTGCAATAAAAGCAGTTGATTCCTCTTATGAGACACATTCCAAATAATTAATATGGCTCCCTGTTGACACTTGCTATTGTTGCTCCAAGCAATTTCCAAGCTAGCGTCACAGGCAGCGGAGCAGCAGTGCAGTCTTTGGGCTTCTTTGTAATGACATCCAGGAACACCACAAGTGCAGTATGCTGGTGCACATAATATGTTGAAAACATCTCTTCAGGGGGATAAAATACTAATGGGAAAGGGGAAAAAAAAAGAAGTGTGTCTGAATGGGCAGGATATATTTACCGCTTTACGCTGAGGCTGACTCGGATAATTTGCATTATTAGCCATTACAACAACTGGACGTTACTCAGGTTTAAAATCTACCGACACATCATAAATTCTATATTTGCTTTTAAGTGCTTTAACACGGGAAATCTGCTTCAGGCAAACCCATAACTAATAACGAGTTACCCTGCTTTCCCCTTCTCGTTTACATGTTAAAAATCCATTTGATGTCATTAGTGAGCACAAGTCATAATTTAATAGCTGCTCGGTTCTGCAGCAGAAACAGGCAGACGGTCTGCTCTCACTCCAAGCTGCTCAATGTGCAGGATCAGTGCACTTATAACCATAGGACAGGCTCCCATTTGCTGCATCAAAGATACCACTGAAACACAAAATAGCTGAGGTTGGCAGAGAACTTTGGAAATCACTTAGTCCAGCCCAACAGCAACAAGAGCCCATGGCAAGATCCATCTGATTTTTAGTATCTCCAAGGATGGAGAGTCCACAACCTCTCTGGGCAACCTGTACCAGTGCTTGGCCACCCTCACAGGAAAAAAAAAAAAGCTTTTGTTATGTTTAAGTGTAATCTCCTGTATTTCAATTTGTGCCTCTTATCCTGTCACTGGATGCCTCTAGGAAGAGCCTGGCTCCTTCTTCTTTATTCCCCCCCATCAGGTACTTATACACATCAGTAAGATCCCCTGGACCACATTTGGTCCAGGCTGGACAGGCCCATCTCTCTCAGCATCTCCCCACATAGAGATGCTTCAATCCCTTAACCATCATTGTGTCCCTTTGCTGGCTTGCCTCCAGTAAGTCCCTGTCTCTCTTGTACTGGGTAGCCCAGCACTGGACCCAACACCCAGATATGTCTCACCAGTGCTGAGCAGGGCGCAGGATCACCTCCCTCGACCTGCTGGCAGTGCTCTGCCTAATGCAGCCCAGGAGGCTGGTGGCCTTTTTTGCCCTATGGACACATTGCTAGCACATGGTCTGGTTTTTTTTTTTTTTAGTTTTTTTATCACCTGGTCTTCTTGGGACCAAGTGATCCCAAATACAAAAAACAATGACTCTGCAGGCTTAAAGGTCTAGGCTGGAGTAAAGAAGATACATGCACAGTATATAAAAGACTACAAAACATCTGTGAGTTTGTTTAGACGTTCATTACAATTCAGTAATAACTATGCAAGTTTATGAATGTTTTATAAAAGCTTTTACCTAATATGGAGGAAGCAGTAGCATCAAATGCTCTCTTGTGATAAATGAAACAAGTTGCAGAAAGCTTTTATCTACTTGCTGCTGATGCAAAACACACTACTTCCAAAAAAATATCAAACTTGACTTCTGTTAGACTGTACACTTCTCGCAGTGCTAATAAATCAAATTTTGGGTTTTAATATTCTCTCTATAAAAAAGCAATGCAAACAATTGTTGTGCTTCATTTTCTGGGCATGAATGCCAGCTTAGTTGCTCTTCAGACTCATCACAGTCTTCTCATATGAGGAACAAAGGCTCTCCACTGCTATCTGTGGCTCCAATTACACATTCAGGATCAAGATACCTTGTAAACCTTCTTGTTAATCAACAGAATCACATTTTTTCTTTTTTTTTTACTATATTGGCAATGGTGACATCTGAGATGGTTGAGGCAAGGGAGGCAAAGGAGGGGTGTCTGAAGCAAGCCCTAGCAATGGGACTGGTACACAAGCACGCGGAGAAGACTCTGAGTCAGGAGGCCAAACTAGAGGATCAGAGCAACGGTCCTTCTGGCTCTAACGGTATTACAAGTTTTGCCACTGACTCCATTAAAAAACACCATTTTATCCTATAGACCTATGCAAGATTCTGAGGCTGATATCACTGGTGCAGCTCAAGTCAGTCGCAAAGGCTGACAGGATAAGTTTTGCCAAGTGACGCCAACTCCCAGTCCCATTTGCATGAATTTTGCAGTTTCAGATGCTTACTTCAAGCCCCAGCTCTAGGAATAAGTGACTCCAATCTCCCCCTCTCCAGTTCCAGCTACCGCAGAAAAACACTTGAAAAGGGGATGGCAGAAACACTCAATACCTCCCTCTCCAAATCGCCCAGTCCTTCACCTCTTTTTTCTGCATGTTGGGTCTGAGCTGACAACGGTGCAGCACTGGGAGGTGGAACATGACCTTCCTTGCCTGTGAGACCATCTCTTCAGCTGTCAGGCTTTCATTTCTACCTGCACATCTATCAACCCATGAGCCTATTTGATCGACCACTCTTAGATCTGAAGAGCTGCCCACACACTAACCAATATTGGCCTGGTAGTCATGCCTACAGGAGAAGAAATGGCTGGTGTCAGGTCCTTCCTGAATTTTGCAGGACACTCCAAAAAGAACTGCACCTCCTTAAATAAGTGGCTCAGATTTTAGTTACTTAAAAAAAAAAAAGGCAAAACCAAAAAGCCAGCTTCTGACAAAATACCAAAGGTCAAAATGTCTCTGTTGCTGATGGAAAGTTGGGCATGCCTATATTGTAACAGCTTGCATGGCCTCCTCCAAATCCCACCCTGACTATAACCATCTGGTGTTTCTGCAGCCAGCTCCCAGGTAAAAAAGTAAACAGCAATCAAACGTAATCATCAAAGTAACGGGTGATGAAGTTGCCGATTTCGTATCTAATTGTTAAGGTTGGGCTCCGTTTCCCTTATTCCTCTTGCTGGCAAGGTCTGGCCACCAACATGGCTGATGGCCAAGGCTCCCTGTGAGCGGCAGGAGCAGGACAGGGGGAGCAACAGGCAACAAGGGCTAATGCTAGAAGACAACAGTGGGTCAGTCCTTGTCTGCTTTTTTTGTATCACACCACAAGGATTCAGGTCTGGCCAACACTGCATAAATGTCAAAATCATCTCAGGTGAGACGGGGCGAACAGCAAATGTGACACGGGTAGCCACTAACTCCCTGTCTGAGGGACAGACATATGGCATCCATAGTAACCAGGCCATATGCACGTGCTGTGGCAATGGGAAAAGAAGCATGTTTGGTAGCAGCAATTTTGGGAGCGAAATATAGATATGACCTTGAAAGTCTATCTGGTGACACAGCCTTCCTCAGGTAGAGGAAATGGGGGAGATGTTTGCGGATTAGAAAAAGTGCCTGGCTGGCCATTATTTTCAGGCCTGACACATGAGAGATGCAACACATTTTAAAAAGCCAATAACTTAGAACAAAGATAATGTTTTGTGAAGACTGAAGGAAACATAATAGCTTGGCCTAAGGGATATTTTTATTTTTTCCAAAGGGATCTGGATGCTCAAAGACAGAAAATAAACATCCACATCTTCAAAAATCTGCCCCTAAGTGATTTAGTCATCTACAGATGCCACGATACAAAACTACAGAAAAAAAATGAATGCGACTGCACGGACTAACCAAGGAAAGTAGCAACAAAGCAGTCTCATCTGTTTATCTATTAAAAACACTTCCCCCGATCCTTTTTGGAAACACTGTTTGTAGCATCTAACAAGGCAGACCTCCCTCCTGACCCTATGCCGAGTCTCCAGTGCCCGTGACATTTGATTTTTCTAGAGCACAACTCCTATCGCCATGTATGCACGTAGGAAACCCTTCTGCCCGGGCCTTGCTCATTTTCTCCCTGAGATTTTACTGTGCACTGTTACAGAGAAAAGCTGAATAGAAAACATAAGACGGGAAGATTCAAATCCCCAAAAGCAAAGAGAAAGAACACCAACATTTACTAGACTGAAAATAAGCCTTTTTAAAACATCTGATGAGAGACCACCTAAACATCTGATGACTTCCCTCCTAAAGCTCTGGCACTGGCTATGCCATGAAGATAACTAAAATGACCAGAATGGCTGCTCCTCACTCTTCCCTACTACTTCTTTGCTCAATGCCCATGGTAATGTGGTGGGCATGGAGAGTTGTGCACCTGAACTGCAGTTCTCCCACGTGCCTGACCCAGCTCCAGCAGCAGCAATGAGAAGCCACCAGGAGATATATTTTTTAAACAAACATGCTTCAAACTATTTGCCTCAAGGGGTGAGAGTCCCCTTTCTTTACTGTCCTCATCCAGAGGTGATCACTGCAACGCATTTTTTTGCTGCCATGTCAGACTGCATCTCTTGCTCAGTTTTCCACCCATTTTCCAGCCTCTTTTGGTATGTTCTTGTCTTCCACAGGCTCACCAGTTCTCAAGATCCTTCTTAGACAGCCTAGCTAGCATTTCATGCAGAGGATTTCATTTAAATTTGTGCTGGTACCTCTGACGACCTGGTCCTCCCATACACTGCCTCTTCTATGCTCCTTCTCAGCACCTTGGAACGCAGTCACCTCCATGGACTTGATCCCTCGTTCTTGCGCACTTGCTTGGATCACTAATGAGTTACGTTAGTAACCGTGAAACCGCACATCGATTCCTGAGACTTTGATTTCAGTTCTTCACATAATTTTTTTTCTTATACCAATGGGATGGGCACACACTAGATATGCTGAATAGGTATTCTAAGGAAAAGTCTGGGAAAACATACCAACAATTTTACTAATATCTTTACAGATAAAGTATACCTTGCATGCTGTGGCCTTTTTTCCCATGTAACTGAAAAATTCCATTTTTAAAAGCAGTCCAGTTTGTCTGTGATGATCTGATCTGTAAAAAACAACATTACTTTTTGGCCACATTCCTGTAATCCTCTAACTGTTAATGGGATTTTTTTCAAAAATCTAATTTATTATCTAACTGAAGACTACATTCCACTTTGTTGGATTGCAATTTCCAGGATCATCATTCTCATCCTCTTTTAATTTCCAAAATTAGTACATTTTTTTTTCTTGGCTTTTTTCTCCTCTCATGAGTCTTTTTGAACTCCATAATATGTAGGCATATATAAAAACATATGGAAAGAGAAATTAAAAAGCTGATAGGTTTGCTAACAAACTCTTCTGACATGCCATTAAACAAATTTCATTCAGACCTATTACTCGGCATATATTCAAACTGCTCCCAGCAGCCTTTTTTTCTGCCCTTCATCAATGACTATCTTTACAAAACATCATTTCCTCATTGCCCACCCTTTTCCATTTTGCATTAAAAGCTTTCTTTTTAAATAAGGTTTTTATAAAGCCATTCCCTACCTCAGACATGTCAGAGTTAGCACTGATTCTGTCCACTGCTTCATTTATTCATGGACTTTTATGAAGTATCTCTCTTTCGTCTGTACATCTCTCTTTCATCTTTCATTGCCCTTTTAACTCCTTAGGGTAGCAGTAACTCATCTGCTCCCTCTTCTTCTCTCCCTCCCAGGGTTATTTCCCTGTCCTTCCCTTGAAGCCGTGCATGCCTCTGAATACAAGAAAACCCTCTTTTCCAAAGGGCGCTCTCCGAGTACATTAACTCTGCTCTCTTGCCATTTTGCCTCTTGTATTTCATACCGGGAACCATCGCAAGCTTAAAGCAACTGCAACAAGAAAAGTAGGCTACCTGCAAGCGTGGCTGTGTGCAGAGGGACTGCTGGCTCCTGGTCACAGCTGCCTGCTGAAAATCGAGGTTACCGATACCGGCAGCCTCAATAGGCATTGACAGAGAGCCTACAATCCACCTCGAGGAGGGGGCTCCTGTGCAAAGCCGGCATAACAAGCAAATGTTTCTTCTCCCATACTTGTCTTGACAGGAGCAAAGTTACAATATTGCAACTCTATAATGTTGCTTAGCTGCACATTGCTTCTGAAGCTATCATAAAATGCATCTAATAGCAGCTCTTTCAAATGCCAATATTATGGGCTGATGCATCTTATCTTACAGGTGTAGTTTAAAGTCTGAGCGTAGGAGATGCAGGACTGCCTTTTTTTTTTCTTTTTTTTTTTTTTTAATAAAAACCTGCTTTGATATGTGCATTTTGCTTTTCTGCCTTTCAAAGAGAGGGGTCAACAGGAAAACTCACAAGGAACCAATCTGCAGGTGAGAAGCAAGAGGTCGGTTCTCACCTCCCTGTCCCAAGCCGCGGCTGAGTTCCCCGGTACTGACCAAAGCAACCTGCAGGCTCAGCCACAGGGTCTGCCAAACGCAAAGCAAACCTTGGAGTCGAGGAAGAAAGCTCGATAAAGGGTGCAGGGAGAGGGGTGAGCTGGGGAGGTGTTTAGCTAAGTCCTTGGCACACATGCATCTCATGTTTTAGCGTAAATGCAAATCCAAAAGCAGCGCCTGGCAGCATGCTTGTGTGAGCAGAAAGCGTGATAAAATGGACTAGTCTTTTCTGAGGTTGTGCTATTCCTGCTTTGAATCTGTCACAACAAACAACAGCCTTAAACGTGAGAGGAAGGAAATCAAAATGGCCTTTTTTAATGACCAAACTGTCCCTCATGTGACAGCTATTACCCGGGAGGGCCTAGGCTAGGTTTGAACTACAGGCAAAAATAAGGACAAAAATAATGCCAAAGGAATGGGTTAAAAACTGCCTGAGTATTATAGCGGCTGAAACAATTGGAGGCTTTTCACTAGTGGCAGCTGCGTATTTTCAAAGGAGCATTTAGGGCTCAGAAACTCATGTCCCGGCTGAAGTCAGAGGTGAAGAAGCTTCTTCCAGTCACACTGAGATTCCTCGTTTTGCTGTGCAAACATTGTAATTCGTGTTTTGTGTTTAAATGAACCTCATCCCTCTGTTAAGGACTTAAAACATTTAATTTAGCAGCATCTTGGCTCCAGCGGTGCTCTGCATCCTCCAGTGCACGTCCCAGAATTTACCCTGCAGTACGAAAGCCTGGTATAAGGCCCGGGAGGAAGAACAAAAAACACGGGAAATATTTCACACGTGCCATTATAACTAAACAATGTTAAAGATCTCCCACCTTCCCCCCATATGGCAGCACATGGAGGAAGGCCGAATCCAGGTCTGGCTTTCCCCAGCACTCAAGGCAGGGAGCTGACCTGCAGGGCTGCACATTTTTTGAGCTTTGCTCCCTGAAAGCTTGCCTGGCAGGCTAAAGAAACACGACACATCATATTATTCTTCTCCTCCCAGATGTGCTCGCTGTGCTATGAAATACAATTCACCAGTCACCTGCACTGGAAAACAGTGGGGAAGAGGAGAGGGAATTTGGTGCAGAGGAAACCAAGGGATTTGGAGCAATGCAGTCCTCAGAGCCCCGGGGCAGATGATGAATATTGGTAACCACAAACCACCCCGAGTGGGTTTAGCAACGGTGAATACAGCAAAGCCCAAGGAGGTTTTCTTGGCCACCTCTCAAAGATTTAATCTGATATGAAGAGTGCTGTGCTAGCTCCTGCAGTCCTTACTCTGCTCTTGTCCCAAAATTCAAACAGGACGTTTCCAATTGCCTTAGTGGGTCAAGCCCAGCCTTTCCTGCCTCCAATGAGGCTGAAAAGACTTGGGATGGAGAAGTTAGGAAGAGCTTTTTGGGGGAAACCTAGCCAAAGCCATCCAGTCCATCTCCTGCAGAGGCAAAATTGTTCCTTACGTTGTTTTGAAAGGTATCTCCTCGGGGCTGCTCACTGCTCCCTCCCAGATGCTGAGCGGCAGATCTCGCCATCAGAAGATTCAATCTTTGTTTTCCCTTTCTTGGGGTGGGGAAGAATCCTGCTGCCTCCCTGCCTGAGATGTTTCTGCCTTATTTTCTCCCCGTTGCTTGCTCTTCTTCCCCCCGCCTGTGCTCCTTTAGGGCCTGCCCTTCGCACTATTGCCCACGTTTCTAGTCTCCCCCATCTCTCTTAGCTGGGCACTCTTAACCAAGGGTGCAGCTTCATGTTATAGATAACCCATCTCACAGTGGTCTTCCCTCCCCTGGGACATCGCCAGGCATTTCCATGCCCTCCCTTGCAGCAGTCCTGGCAATTAATGCAAGCACAGAGTGAGCTAGAGCTGATCTGATGGAAAACGACCCACCGAAAACAATAATTACTAGTTTTCCACTGGCTCAATGAGCAGAACCAATTCAGGCTGCCATGGCGGCAGTGCCAGATCTGATGCAAAGGAAAGGGCAAGAATAAAAGAGCCAGGGGTGGGATGGGGACAGCTATCAGTTTAACTGTAACATAAAACTGCACCTGGGAACAGTAGTGGCATTGTATCTGGACTTCCCCTCCATCCCCACACCAGACTCTCTCCTTGCCCCAGGGAGACTCCCACCAATTGCATCCTTTCTTCACCGCCTTTCAGACAGCTTTTAATCCACCTGCCAGCATAATTTAGAGAGCTACGTCTCACAACTCCAGGTCAAGGGTTTTAATGAAAGCCAAATGCATTACAGCACACTCACTCCTCACAGGCAGAGCTTGGGACACAGCCCTGTCTTTCTGTTACTTGTGCCGCTCTTGTTCATGCAGGAAGGGAAGCAGTGGGAGAAAAGAAGAAATCAGGCAGTAGCTCTTGCCATGTTGAGCTTAAATTTCAGTGGCAAAGCATCCGGGGGGGTTGTCAGAGAAATCAGCTGAGATGCCGGATTACGCGGTAGGGGACACGTCCAAAGCAGACAGGTAGATCTGTGAGTCACCAGCCCAGAGACAGTAATTGAAGTGTCTTGTGGTTTCAGATATTGTGAGATGTGGTCCAAGAATTTGTCACTCTCGTTTTCCTCCATTTTTGACAGCCTATAGCAGATGTCCCCTCCAATTCTGTCCTCATTTTCCAGCCTGTACGTCTCTGCATGCGTAGCACGGTCTCCATCCCCACGTCGTACCTCCCTGGTACTACCTATACCTCTGCTGCGATCCTCTCTCTTTCTCCTTTGCCACCTCCTGAGCAGGTGAGACCTCACCTCCACTCACCTTTTACGTCAGACAAGTCTCCCTCCAGGAACACATAACTGCAAGCCTCCAAGAAACAATTTCAGTGCATGGGCCTGCTTCTCTGGCTCTCAACATGCATCCTCTTGTCCAGCTTAATGAACTCCATCTTCCATAGCCACACAATCACATACCACACAAACCTTAACTCCTATCTTCCATCTGTGACTATTTCTCACTGCAACTGCAGCCCAGAACGGACTGCCAGACAACAAAGCATTAAAGCAGTCTTCTTCTTTACAGGTATTTTTATCAACTGCTCTCATTAAGGGAGTGCAAAGAGATGAGTAATTTGTTTTCCCAGCGGGTCAGTGCACCCTAACTTCATTAATCACTTCTTTTGATCTGCAACGGGAGCCTTTAGACAGGCAGCCCAGCCTACCTGGCTCTGTTTCCAGCTTGCTGCCAAGCTTCAGCTACGGTGCAGAGTCCCTGCAAGAGGGGATAGACTCCAACCCAAAGTGAGTGATCAAGCAGTAAACAAGATTAACACTATGTCATTTGATGGAGAAATCAAACAAGGGTGGGTATGTTCTCCATGACGTAAAAGAACAGTAATCTAAACCACCTCATCTTCTTTCTTTTTTTTTTCTTTACTTCTTTCTTTCTTTTTGAGATAATATAAGGTATGTCTCAGCATGAAGGACATGGCTGGCTGTAGAGAGATTTTGACAACTCCCCTCTGAGTGCTAAAATGCTGTCTGCTGAAAAACTTAGCTGTTTGGGCAAATTGATCCAACTCTGACAGACTTCCTCTCTGTTTTCATGTTTTCTCTCTCAATCAAAAGCCTCCTAAAGAATCCATGTTTTGAGTTCAATCTGAGAAGGGGGAGAAGAGGGGAGATCACCTTCTTTTGCTGCATTGTTCATCATTAACCTAGCTGGATGGAGAAACCTGTGAGAGGAAGAGGAAGGTCTCAAAAGTCTCTCACATCTCCCCATTGCACATGGATAGAGGATCTGAATACAACAGTTTCTCTAACTCACATACAGCAACTGCATATGGACTTTCTGACTGCCGGTGAGGGCAGAGTCAATATGTTTTGGGTGCAGACAGTAACAGCATAAGAAGCAGAGCTTTTAGGCCTGGGTTTATCTCCAATGCCAGTAACAGGCAAGCTTCTGGATCAGCCATCCAAAGAAAGCCTCACTGGGCTCTTCTTAAATAATCATTAGGAATCATCTCCCCCTTCCTCAGCCCAAAGAAAATGAAATCTAAGCATTTTTAAACCTTGTCCTTAGCTGTGAATATATCTGTAACCTTTCTGCATCAGTGACAATTCTGAATACAATTTTTGATGGTCAAATCCTGGGAGCACTCTTACCGCTTTATAGCAAAGATTAAGCATGCTCCTGTCACAGTCAGTAAAAGAGCATCTCTTTCTATCGCCTCGATCGGGAACTCCAGAAATCCCTAGTCCTATAAGGTGAAGCAGTGCCAAGCAGCCCAAAAGTGCCTTGCAAAGACAATGTGGGGCTGCGTTGTTTCTGCACTCTTTTCACCTTTGCATGTAACATAGCTTTACAACTCGACGACTGCTGTCTTGCTCATTGGGTCTTTCTCCACAGTTTTTCTAGCTAAGTGTCAAAACATGGTGATGTTTGTTTATTTTTCCTCTTTACCTACCTGCTGTAAACTCAGCTAGGGGAACCCATGCTCAACGTGGCCAATTTTTTAAAAATTGTTTTCTTAAAGACCCATGGAGCAGAATTGCTGATTTATAGATTCAGAGAGATCTAAAGATATCTGAAGTCTGTAGCTTACCAATTTTAGTTTTGGTGAAGTCAACTATGGACTTTATAAACTTCATCGTGTCCCTTTTCATTGCTTCATGAAGCCAGGAACAACACAAGAGGTTTCACCATCTGTTCCCTTCATGCTGCCATCCTACACTTATTTCTTTCTACAAGGCCAGGGACTGAGAGGTTTGCAATGGGTCAGAAACTGCACAAGCCCACTGGCTCCAAAATAACTGTGTGCAGAACACAGGTCCATACATTAAACATCATTCTACAGACCAGATGTTTCATACAAGATCAAATATAATTTTTTAGTATCAGATATTCTGTATTTGCAACCTAAATTCTTTAAGGCCCTTCAAGCGTGTCTCTGGATTATTCTTATCTTAGTTCCCACGATGTTACTGTAGGCCTTTTGATGACAGTTTTGATTATATGTCTGCACACTGCCTAGAACAATAAGATCCTGATTGGTACTTCTTGAATAATACATATTAATTCTTGCCCGAGCCTCCTTCGCACTGTATGAGTCATGCTGGATGTCTGTCCTCTGTAAGGGCAGCAGACATGTCTGCAAGGGCATTGCTCTGTCTTGCCAGCGCTGGGGCAAGGGTTCCGAGGTACCGCCAAATTTCCTGATCCCACTGATCTAGCTGCATACATGCAGGGGGAAGAGGCATGTTACACTACATTGTTTCTGATGTGTCTGTCTGACACCAAAAAGGATTACAGGAGACATACAGCATGACTGAAAATGAGACGACGGGGTCTGAAAAGTACACCCAAAAGGTGGTGTGTTTCAGCCCAGTTGAAAACTCTTTCAGCTCCTTCTGCCTCAGGCTCCTGCTCTTTGCAGTGAAACATGCTGCTATAAAATTAATAGACAGCTTTAGTTTTGAATATTCACCTTTGCCACAGACAATATTCAAATTCACTTCTGAAACACAATCACTCAACACCTCAATGCAAGAGAAATACTTTTTTTCCCTTTAGAGCTTAGTGGCAACCCCTTAGTTGCTTTAATGAACATACAGATTTACATATTCATGTATGCTAGCCCTGACCACCTTCTCAAGCTAAACCTCCTCTCACAGGCTAACCCTTAACCTTGCATTTGGATTTCTTAATGTTTGATTGAACAACTGACAAACTCAAGCTTCAATTCTCTGGCCAACCTGGCCTCTGTCAGTGACATGAAGCTCTTCTTTTACCCTCTCACGACCTGAGCGAGGAAGAAGAAACGCCAGTATTTCTGACTAGGTATCTGAACGACGTGGGATTCACAACTGTTAAAGAATTAGCTTCACACTGAGCAGTGGTAATGACCACCTCATTGCTGAGGAGCTCAGGATGGATACATGCTTGTCTTCCCTGGATCAAGGAAGGGACTGAGCAACTCTGTTTAATCCTTCTTGTTTAGGGTTATATCTAATAGCATTTAGTGGCTTTGGTGCCACTCAAAGGGAGGTATGATTTCTGGATTGGCTCCTTGTATTGAATACACAGTCTCAATAGTATCGGCCATTCCAGCTCTGATTGACATGATAGTTTCAATTGAAGTAACATTGATTGAATGGCTCAGTGACCACTACAGCAAGAATTGCATGTACACAAGAATCTGATAGAAGACAGTATTTCGCTTTCAGCAACCTGTATTACAAAGAAGCCCACTTGCTGCAGAGGGATTCCTGGAGCAGCACAATCTGCTTAAAGAAAATTAAAAAAAAAGAGATTAAAAAAAAAAAAAATTCCGGTGTGGAAGTATTTGTGACCCCACCATGGCAGTGACACCTTCCGAGCAGCATAAACTCACCTTTCTAAACCCAGCCATCAGTCCTTAAGCAAACCAGCTGAACCCTGGGCAAGCATCAGCCGAAAGGCCACCTCCCTTCTACAGCCTCTGCAGATGGAAGGGAACGCCACTGAGGAAGGTGGCTGCGCTGCTCTCTGTGCCAGTCTACCATTTCAAAGTGAGTTTAAGCTCCTTTGCACAGAAAACTTCTTTGTGTGGGAGTTCAAGCTTTCATTGTTCTTCCCTCCAGGGATGACTTAATTAGAGATGGGGTTTCCTTCTTAAGTTACTGGATTCGAGGGATCATGCTGTTGTTATTTCCAGGCAAATCAAACAGAAGCAAAGAGGGACAGCAAATAGGGGGGGGAAAGTCCCTAAGAAAGTCCCCTGACGCAGCTACGAAAAGGACAAGACTTGCTCACCTTCACAGCAGGTTGGAGACCCTGGCATCCAATCCTGTATCGCTGTGTTCAGGGAGCAAGTCCTCTGAAAGCTTTCCCTTTGCAAGAAGCCAGACAAAAATCTCCAATTAGTTTCATACAGATGAGAGGCCAGATTGCAAATCGCCTGTTACTTGACACAAAGGTGGCTTTCTGCTCAGGATAAGCAGAGGTTTAAAAACCACTAGAAGATTTTACTAAAGGGTGAGAGCAAAAGAAGGGAGCGATTGCAAGAAAAAGTGGAAGGCAACAAAACATCTGTGCTGTGGATTGAGGGCAGACACCTACACTTTCTGCTTTACAAGCTGGATGAGCCGGGAAACAGGTTTTCCCCAGGTACCTCAATCAAGCTGATTACAAAGGTTACAAATGACTGGAACAAGCTCCCGGGACAACCAGAAAAAAAACAACCTATGAAAAACCCTCAGTTTGTCAGGTGCTTGAAATGACATTGCTCAAAAGCTGGTGCTGGGAAGACATTTCGCTGTCAACCTCAAGCATGTGCAAGTCAGGAGAGACACCCCCAAATTCTGAGACTACATCCTAGGACTTTTAAGTCAAAAGCAAATAAAACCCACAAGAAATAATAAATATTATGGATTTAGGCTTTTCCTCGCTGTGCCTTGAAGTCTTCAGGAACTGTGTTTTAAATCTTCTCTTTCCACTTAGAAATGCAAGAAGACTTTTGTACTTTTAAACGGAACTGAAAATCCTGCAATCACAGAGGGTGAGGCTCTGGAAAAACCATCACTGAGCTCAACAACATAGTCACTAGAGTTGACAGTCCTGAAGTTTAACTTCAGAGGGCAAAACATAGAGCCCGTCTTTGTGAAAATTTGTATTTTTGGGGAGGCATTTAGAGAATGAAGAAAGCAGAATATAGGCTCAGACACCCGAACCCCCGGTGATCTGGTAAGAAAGTCAGACTGCTGGACTTTGCACTGAAGCAGATGAGCGCTCACGTGCTCTGTCCTACCACCTCCGCAGGGGATAACCTCCCGCAAGGCGGTTAATGATAAGTTGGGAACGGGAACATTGTTAAACAGCCACAGCGCCTAGGCAGCTCAAGTCTGCTCGGATTCATGGCACCATGAATTAGAGCCATACGTTTTAGCTATTCATGGCGTACACCAGGCACATGCACAGAAACGCTGTGACAGCTTGAGTTGTTCAGCGGGAGAAATCATATTTGAAACAGCACGTCAGGTTTTGATTAAACTGGCAATTAAGCAAGCAAGGAGCAACATGCCCTGGGGTTGCAGAGATGATAAGCCACTTTCAAGATGAATGGCCAAATCTTTAGGTGGCGCAAACGGCTGCAACTTCACTGCCTTCATCAGGGCTGCACCCTTCCATGTGAGCTGCGGATCCGGACCTCTCCAGCCTGGGACAGGACCGGTGATATAAATGGTAAAGAACTGCATTCAGCTGAGAAGAAGCCATTGTGCAGGGACACAAAAATTTACACTTTACAGTGATTTCTAATACAACACAGGGATTTGCAACAGAGTGACAGGCCGCCAGCAGCAATCCCCATCTGTGTCGGCTTCCTCTCTCAGTTGTTGGTAGGCTTCTTAAGTAGTGGCAGCTGGGCAAAAAGGGAGAGATTGGAAGACGAGCAGATACCTGGCATTACCCTCAGACCACCAGAAGCTGGTAAGGGTCTTCAACCCTGTTTATAAAGTGTGGCCCATTCAGATGCTTTTCTGAACTAAAATAATACGATTCAGTGAACTGATGCATCTTACATTTTCCATGGGCACAGGACAAAGGAGAACTTAGCAATTCAATCATAATCGCCTCAAGTTGATGATCATCTACCAAAATTTCATCGATCTCATCTATAACAACCTCCTATTGAGTAGGAGGTCTCCAAGATGAATAAATTAGGGTCATTGGAGGTCAGCAGTCCTACTGCTCAAATTTTAGCTAAGAAAATTGTCACAGACAAATTAATGCACTGGAAACATCAGAACTGATCAGTATGTATAACCAAAGGATAGGCTGCTGTCAGATAGTGATTGTGTAGACACACTTTGATGTCAGCAAACCCTTTTTGATCTGGTCCACATCTCCCAGTTTCAGACCAAAGGTCCAGAATTCAATTTATAGTACTATCAATACAGCACTAACATGGACAGAAAAGACCAGGCAATAAGCTTACTGTGGGGTGAAATGAAATGAGAAAATATCACGACTATCTGAGGATGCAAACTATGACTTAGCTAGAAAACAGTGAGCTTTCTCTCCTAGAAAGCATTCAAGAGAGACTGCGGTTGGAGAAGGAGGGCCCCACGACGTCAAGCAGAAGAACAAGCCTGTGCTCCTAGGAATGCAGGAAATTTAGAAAGAAATTCAGCCCAGCTCAGGAAGATTCAGGGCCTGAATCCATCCCTGCCTCTCATTCAGAGAGATACCCTGGAAAGTCACCAAAGCTAATCTTTAAGCAAAGTCATCTGTGCTTAGCTCTGCAAAAACCGATGGCCTCATAAAAAAGGCCATATTCACAGTTAGCTCTGCTGGCCACCCCTCTGTCATGCCTCTACTCCTGGCTTTTGACATTTTCAACCACATCATGCACGTCTCAGCTCCCCTTGCTGGTTTGTTGTTAGTGCGATGCACCCAACCATCACAAAATCTGGCATATGATGCACCCCCTGCTAAATGCCAATCCCTCCATGCAAGCCTGAAGCTGAATCTCAGCCCTTGCATCTAGCAATACATATGAAATACACAGCTTCATCTTAGTGTGTAATTAAACGCTGGACAATCCTAGTTAACTTTGCATATCAAATGCAGTTAGGGTGAAACACGAAGGTTTGCTCCCTATGCACAGTTAAGGCGTTGATTTTTATATAGACAAATATATCACCACTAGGCATAGTTACAATACCTATCCTAACATGAGATTTATGAAGATAAAAGATTCCATCCCAGAATTGCAAATAAATAAATCAATCACCCAATAATTCGCTTGGCGTGCTTGCTCCTTTTCCCCCAAAGCAAAATGCAAGATGCATGACTGATCTTCCTACCCAGTGATCAGCAAACTTAAGACTCTCCCTGGACAGTTCATCAAGGAACTGAGATTTTCCAATGTTTGCCACCTGAGGATGAGCTACGGAAAAGGGCAGAGTATGAAACAGCCACAAAAAAAAGGGAATATTCCTTGTTAGACCCCTTCTAGGTAGCTAAACCACAGTTTCTCTGCTTGTTCTAAAAATGCAATGAGTCCAGGGTACGGGGCTCAAACCAACCACAAGAGCTTTACTTTGCTCTGGCAGGGCAGAGGGGCCGTAACATGAGCCTAGACCAGTGCTGGTCAGAAAAACCTGCCCTCCGAAGGGAATTGTGATGTGCGAGGATCTATTTTTATTATGACCTGGAACAAAAAGATGAAATTTCTAAAGAATTGTGACTTTCAAACAACGTTGACTCAAGGGTCACCAAATCTTTCATTTCCACAGAACTAATTTTTTTTTCCTTGTGTAATACTAATTTGTTCCATGTTAAACATAACAATAAAACAATAATATAACCATTTAACATTACTGATGACAACAGCAGCATCCAAAAGGCTTGTTTTGATACTTTCCGGCCAAAAAAGGACAAGTTCCCACAAAATATTTTGATTTTATATCAATGGGACATTTTCCAACCAAAAAAACCCCATTCTATTGACAGTTGTTTGGTGTGGTGTAGTGTAAACGTACAGTTTTATACAGCTAAGGCTCAGGGTGGCATAAAAAATCTTCAACCTTAATAGAGGAGGAGGCTGAAAGCAGCGGTGTCCCAGCTGTCCCCATTTGTCACCCCGATGACTCCTCTCCTGCCTCTGAAAATCTGCCTCTGAATTTCCATCAAGCTGATGCTCTCTCCTTTTCAAAGCAGTGACTGTACCTGGGAACATCGGAGGTTGGAAACCACTGCCTAACAAATCAAGACAGTCTAACAGTGTCAGAGTTAGGACTGAGTCTTCGCTTCACTGCAAACCGTAGGAAAATTGCCTAGTCCAGGAAACCTGCCTATTCCCTCACAGTCTTGCTGCCCCACTTTGGTTTGGTTTAGGCCTTTTTCCTTTCCCATTAAGCTTAGTATTGGCCATCTGATGTTGTCCTACAGAGCCAATGACCTTTGCTACTCTGCCAAAGCCCAACTAGTCTTGCCTAGAGGATCCTATGGGAGGAAAAAGACGTAAAAGGATAGAAATGTATCAATTCCTTATATTGTATTTGGAGTGATGTGCGGAATCAAATTAATTAGGACTGCATAACATCTTGATGTCTGAGTAGAGTCAGGGAAGCCTAACAAATGCTTGCATCTACCAGAACATGTGCATTGCTTGGGACAGCTTCATCCAAGGAGAAAAAAAAAACTCCTCTCTCTGTAAAGCTACTGAGTACGTCCCTGTCTTCCATGAGAATAAATGTACATTTAGTTAAATCACCTTGGCAACTGAGCCAGCTTGCAAATCCTACTTTTTCAAATATATCTAATCAACGTACAAATATCTTTCTATATATACACAGACGGACACATATATATCTCTTTCTCTAAAACGTGCACGACTTACTGTCGATAGATCTTCCTCCAGCAGTAGCTTCAGATGATTCTATGCTCAGTGTTTGATTTCAGCTGCTAAAAGATGAAGTCTGAATACCAAATAGGCCTAAATAGACATCTCGGAGATGCAGGTATGGCTTTTATCAAGCCAGCAACCATCTCATGGGCCCTGCAGATGCTTGCGCATGAGAAGCTCCCTACAGAAGTGAGACGAGGTCTTTCTGGAGAAGAGTCGCTACCCTGTGACATGGCCATTGACTTCAAGTAGGGTTTTTAATCTGCTGAAATTCAGAAACAGGGCTAACTTCAACCTTGAAGCACTGCCCATATAAAAAGCACCAGTGTTTTTCAATAGATAATGAAACCAGGTATATAAAAACCCGGATAGACAAGATGAATTTTTTCTTTAATGCTTTGAAATTGCCTGAAAGATATTATTTTCTAGTAACTGGATCCAGTTTTCAGGCATTCAGTACAACAATCTTTATGTTGTTAATAAACACATTTGTCTAATGAATATCTCTTGGTAATCTTGCCTGTAATTCAGGAAACCCAAGCGCAGCTGAGATAAAAATATGCACATACTAAAAGCTCAAATTGAAGAAAAAAAAATCAATTCAAAGTTAAATTACCCATCTTAAATTTCAGTATAAAGGCTACTAGAAATACTGAGTTCTTGAACTTCAATTAATCTTTAGCTATTAAGCCAGAAGGGAAAAAGATTCTTCAGAGTATCAGATGGGAAGCTGCAAAGAGCTCAGATCAGCTTGCGGACAGACGTCACTATCACTTAAACTCCCATTCACGGCTCTGTTGAGCTGGTTAACTCATGTTTGTCTTAGACTCCTTTGGGTTTCTTTTTTCCAGGCATCTGTGTGTCACTGCCTGCATGCGTGTGGCATACATTTTCCAGCTTCACTTCGCGGCGATTAATTGGCAGAAGTGCTTGTCATGGTTAAATAATTTTATTTAATTTGCACTGTGTGAAGATATCTGGGAAAAAGGGAAAAATAATTAAAATTTAATTACTTTTTTTCCCCTTTATAATGAGAAACAGTTGCATTCCTTGGAGACTCAGCTGGGAATAGAACATCACTCAGCTTTATTGTTAAATATGCAATAATAATAATAAAAAAAAAAATCAATGATCAATCTCTTCTAGTAGAAGAGTGACAAGCCCAGGATAGGTAAAACAGATCTCTAGAATCAACGACAACTGAAGTTTATAAAGATACTGAAGGGACAAGATAACATCAACATCCTGTATGGAAACATCTAAAGGACTTTCTTACAGATTTCTCAACAAAAACGAATAAATAAATAAATACTTGTACTAAAAGGCTCAAAGATGTCTCTTCAATGAGTCATGCCAGCTATGGGAAGTGCCACCTTTATTGATAGGCCAGAGTCTCTACCATGCATGTTAAAGGGATTGCATAAAACTTGACAACCTCTCCTTTTTTCTAATTTCATGCAAAAATATTGGTTTGTTTTCTGTGGTTTCCAAGTGGAAAGAAAGGCTGCCTAAGCCCTCCTCTCCCCTTGATGTCATCCCTCCTTATACATGGCCATCAGAAAAGGGTTTGGCTTCATAAAAACAATATCTGGAAAGAAGCAGAGGAGATGAATCAAGGATCTACTGGAGATATATTATTATTATTATTGGCAGCTCCGTGATATACAGAGCCTCTTCTCCTGGCGTCCCTGGCCCTTTGCTAGGCCCACCTTCAAACTATTACTGTTTAAAGACCTTACCTGCAGCCAGCCACCAGCCTCGCATTTTCCTGGGCTCCCTGTTTGATATCAACAGCCACAGACATTTTTTGACATGACCCGCAATGGCTAACACGCAACCTCTGTGGCAAGATACACCCACAGAGGCGTGTTGGCATTCTTGGCCAGCCCTGGGCTACACGGTGGTAGATAACGTCCCAAAACACCAGTGCCTCTGCTCCCTCAAAAGATCCTCACCTCCATGTCAAAGAAAGTGCAACAGGCTCCTCTAAGTTTCTCTAGCAAGGAAATAGGTACATCGCAAAGTGACTTTGGAGGAATCGGGTTAGCACCATAACGCTAAACAGGTCTCTGCAGTCCACGCACAGAAGCAAGAATCACGTTTAAACATCATGTCAGCAAGTTGTGGATAATCCTCAGGTGCACAAGCCCACATCTGCTGCTTCTGTATCCACAAAGCTTCCAGGAAAGATGAATTAAAGAAATGCACCAATGCATGCTATATTTTTAATGATTATTCCTTTTGCAGATTAAAATCAGCTTCCAAATCAGAGTAGGAAGAGGACAGTAAAGTCACTAACAAAACCTTTATCTGGAGAGGACCAGTTTTTACAGCTCTGGATCTACTCACTAAAGCAAAGACATTCATCACTAATAAATGTCAACTAACTGTAGAAAGAAATTTTTCACATCATTTCCCCCCAACCTAGATGTCATCATAAGGGAGGAATTTAAGGAAACACGTAAAGGCCATGGTTCAGCAAGGCAATGCTTACTGCCTTCGATGTGCAAATCAGGTTGCATGAAAATCAACAGTGCAAAACTCCCATTGTCACTACCCTATGCCAGCTACCCCAAAGACATTTCGGAGTCATTTTGGCTAATTTGAATCTTTTTTCTTTGGTTACAGCTGATGCATACACTGTCAACTATGTTGGGGCGATGACTTCCAAACGTGCACAAGATCACTGTGGTCACAAATTACACTATAATAGGAAGAGTGGACTTCCCTAGCCTTCCTTGATACATGCCCATTTTAAGGTTTCTTCTCTCCAATGAAAAAGTGAGAAAGAGGGGGTAACATGTCTACTCTCACAGTGCTTAATCTAATAAAGCCACAGCCTTGATAAAGCCTCTCTCAGGTGGTCAACAACCATAAAGAAATGCCTGAAGATGAAGTTTATCCAAAATATCACAAAACATGGTGTTAGAAGGAAAAAATACATTCTGACAGCATAGTATTTCAATTTGAATTAGGACATTTTTTAGTGCAGCCAATTTATATTTGCATATTAAGAAAATTACAACCTCTTTCCACCAGAATTTGCCAGCATGTTTTGACATGAAAAACCTGGTGTAAAAACACTCTTAATACAATTAATGGCTATTTACCAAAGTGCTTCTTGTATCTCCTACAGTTCACTTCACATCATCTTTTTTATCCAGTGTAAATACAGGCTCCTTTAAAAAGAGCGTGGGAAACAAAGGCAAAAAAACTAAACYAAAATCAGAAAACCCATTTGGAATGAAATCTTCCAATACCTTATGGAAAAACTGCTGGAACGAGTTTTTGCCCTTTCCAATGGACAGATGTTCTCATCAACAAGAAAATTAGAACTTGATGACAAACTCTGAGGTTTAAATGTCACTCCCTACCACCCTGGTCAAATAAAAATGGAAGTGGCATTAAGAGAGCAGTATGCAAGCTCTGCAGACTGGTGATTCCTTCAAATTAAAAAGCAGAGTTTACAGGCACATTTAGTGACACTCATCATAAAGTACACATCTGAAAGTAGAAGGCTTTCTTGTTTTTAGTGCCCAGAAAGCTATTTCCTCATTGCTAGTGAATTATTTCCTTTCTCAGGAATTTCCCGCTCCATGTAACAAGTTTCTTTAAAGAAAAAAAAAAAATCTCAGACCTACCAGTAACTCCCACAGAAGGCAACCTCCCAAGCACAATCTGAGCATGGTGCAAAGAGTGCAATTCAAGAAGCGTATTTTTGACTTTATACGTATGATGCAAAAAGGCACAAAAAGGACTCACTGACCGGGCAGTACAACCAAAACATTTATAATGTGAATATTATTTTACCTCTTTAACACTGGGAGAGAATATCCACCCAAGAAAAGGACTCCGTGAAGTGATGCACTGATAGTCTGGGTGCCTTTCTGGAAGGTACACTTTAGTTAAAGTCAAGTCATTAGGCTCAATACAAGAGGAAGCAGATGAAATCCAATCGAATGCATTACAGAGGTCAGACTAAATGAGCTAATGGTCCCTTCTGGTCTTAAAAAATCTATTAATCTAATTTAATTCTCTGTTCTACTCTTCATACCAGAGTCAATTTAAACTCATTTATATGAAAAGAACACATTACAGCAGCCTTATACAACACACCATGTTCTGACTATTCAGTTTTAGGTTACCCAAAAGCTTCATTTACTTCCCACCAAGCTCAGGAGGAGGCTTTGTTTATGCATAAAGAGTGCTTATATTTACAAGCAAGGCACCAGGCAGAGGCACCTCTCCCAACACAATGTTGGATGAATCTGTACCTTAAACTATATGAATCAACCAGAAACTTTCCAGAGCACTTTCCACTTTCGCTTGGTTTTTGGGTGCTGGCGTTCCTCGCTCATCCTGATACTTGCCATGGTGAAGAGCACAACACTTTTATCAATAAAATCTGTTCCAGTCACTCCAAGGATATTTCTTGTGAATAACTTGTAACACACTCAATATTGCATCAAGAAAATAATTGGCAGTCACTGTCCAGTGAGAAAAGTAAGCACTTATGTGGAGAAGGCCAAAAATATTCATTGCTGTTAGTCCCTTCAGTGTACACATATGCTTCCGTCAAGCAAATATATTTTATTACCTCTCCCTCAAAAAAAAMCCCACAATTTCCTCTCTTTTTCTTCTCCATGCAGCCTTCCCTCAGTATTTCCCTCCTCCTGGAGCCTTAGTGTTCACATTAACATTACCAGTCATTTGCTTAATTCAGCACTACAAAAGTGCAAAACATCACATGAATTCAGGCTGATTGACCTTAGCGAGCCACAGCATCCTTCACGCATGCCTTGGATAGAGGGAATAATCTAACACAGTCACAGGGGCAACTGAATTTGAGGCCAATACATGGGGGCTCACAAAAGCTCTTCTTCACATGGTATGTTGGAAAGGTCCTATGAATGGACTACGGACTTCTTCTCTGCTGGTATGTCTATACTTTATGCCGCCTTTACTTTTTCTGTCTGCCTGCAGCACACAGACCTTTCCCCGTCTCCGTCCTAAACATCGACAGATGAAAAAGAATTGCAGAGCTGCCTAATGCCTCATCTCTCCAGTGGCTGTGTTAATTTATTCCAGCTATTTGAGGGAAGCATGAATGGCACCCCAGTAAGCCAGCTCAGACTGGTATAAAGGCAGCTGATTTTCCCATCTTCTGTCGTGGCCAGTGTATAACTTCTATAGTTCTCAGCTCTGATGTTTCTTTGCTTTCTTTTTCCCCCTCCCTTTTGAGTCTCAACCAGCTGGTACTTTGTAAGAACACAGAACCAAGGAGCTACATAACATGAAACACCCAGCTTGCTTATTCAGTGCCAGTCTTTTTAAACTGAATCCCATGTTTCAGTGAAATTTGCCTAAAGTCCTGTTTCTTCTCAGCACATTTTAATCAAGCAAAAATCCTATTTACAGTGAAGAAATCCCGTTACAGTGAACAATCACTACATTGTTTTCATGGATACATCTCTTTCACCTAAGCCTTCATCATCTGCTTTGCCCTCCAGTCATGAGCATACCCTTAAAAAAAAAGTCTTTTCAACATAAAAATGTAGGGCAGATATTGCGGTCTGATATTGGGCAGATATTGCCCATCATATTCACATGGATATTCACTATTTGTTCCAGCTTACAATTTATATTTATATATCCTCTTTGGATGCTTTAGACACAAAACAGGAGGTCAAAAAGCCTCTCACCGGCAAAATGCAATTCCTTCCAGGGCAAACAGAAATTCACTGCAGACTCACTCCTGAAGCCCCTAGTCTAAACTCCCACCAACTTCAGAGGACTTGTCTGAATAATGCCTGAGCTGAAACTCTCCAGGAACTTTGGAATTTTGTCCCAGAAACTTTTTCATTATATCAACCTTTACTCATGCACACCTGGCACACTCACCCAAAAGAAATGGACACTGTTTTATTCTTGTTTTTTTCATAACCCAACTCTCCTGATTTAGCATAGTTACTAACGCCAAAATGCACTTCGAGAAGGTGTGCTTCGAAGTGTCTATTATCTCTTTTTTCTGGGATCTACCTATCTTCCCCTGTCAGGTTGTTGACAGCATCGCCAACTAGCATTTCACAGCCCTTCGTGGCTAGTCCCATTTCTCCCAGAACGTGGAGATCTTCAAACTAGCTACCAAGATTCTTTTTGTACCTTCAACCTAAATTCCCCTCCTATAAGCAACGCATCAAATCCAACCCTACTGTGAGAGTTCAGCTGGATATCCGAGGACAAGGTTGACCTTTCCGTTCCTCATATATACCTTGGGTACTTTTTATCAACACAGTTATACCTTAGGTGTCTGGAAAGTTGACTTGCTGCCACATCTGAAGGATGGGGAGATGCTAAGAGCATCACCACAACTTCCTGAAGTCAAGGGAAGGCGCTGTAAAGCCTCCCCGTAAAGGTTCAGTAATTTTGTAGCTTACCCCTAAAGAGCTTTTTACTCCTCTTTAACCTGAGTATCAAGGCGTCCTCTGCTTGCTTTGACTCTAAAGCAGAATATGTCAGGGTATCCACGTCTGCTTTCTTGGCTTTATTAGTTAAAAAAAAAAGAAAGAAAACCTGGCATGGCAGCATTGCAGAGTGCTGGCGGCATCGAAGAAGTTAATTAGCAACATTGAACTAGACTTCAGGAGACGAGTCTTAATAAGCACTGCTAAAAATATTACAGTAGTCATTTCCAGAACAAACACAATCAGTGGCAGACAAGTGAGGAGAGCGATCCAGACCCATGAGCTGCCATAGTGGAGGCATTTTCAGTGGGGAGCAGGAATACAGGCTGATCATTTTAAAAACACAGTAGCAAAAAACCCAGCAGGCACATGAAGAAAGAAAGCATCCGGGACCCCACGTCCCAAGCCAGACTAGTGGCTCTGCAGCCAGGCCAGAGCAGAGCTGCAGGGAGCAGAAGGTGTTTGCACCATATAGGGCCAGTCTTGAGGAATCAGGTGCACAAATATAATCTAAGTTGAGAGGGTGATGCCTTGAGAAGAAGCCTGGCAAGTTATAATCCTGTTTTGGGGTGGGAGGAGAGGAGCTGGCAGAGGCAACAGCTCAGAAACGGAACATCCTGGCGTCTCTTGCTGGGCTAAACCCCCAACCCTGTGCAGACCCCCATCGCTGCACACAAGCCAGCAAAATCTGATGGCCAAGGAATAGATGATGCATTCCTCACTAAAAATCATGTGTAAAAATCCAATGCTCAAAAGCTGTCGCTAGTACATGATGCAGTCCCTTCCTCCTGCAAAAGGCGGCCTCGGACATTTGCTACGTGTCACCTCTCGCTCCCTGCCTCCAGCAAACAGCTCAGACCCAAAGGGCTGRCACACCCATAGCTGCATTTGGTGCAAAGTATTTGCATCAGACTGATAAGCTGTGGTGGATGTCAGCATGACAACCTGGTGGTCTTGAACTTAATGAAACGACAATTAATCACAACTCCAGGCTGATTCCTCAAGTCGAAGAGCTCGCTGCAGAAGAGGAAAAGCTGCTATCCTTCACACGCAGTTAATGCCTTCTTCCCCTATGCAATCACCCCGCTATCTTCGGCAGTACATCCCATGCTTGTTGCCAGGAACAGCCGCCTCAGCTTTTCAGACATGTTCTTGGCAAGGTGCTTTCCCCCTCCTGGCATTTGACAGGATTATGAAGTGCCGAAGTCTCTGGCCTCCTTTTGTTTTGAAGCTTAAAAATGAAGTTTAGCTTAATCATGTTGTCTCTTGCTGCCCTTCCCCTACTCCAACCATCCTGGCTGCCCACCAGCCCAGTCCCCAAGCACTCCCGCTTTGCGAGCCCGCAGGAACAGGACCCCAGCCCATGGATATTGGCTGTGACTTCATGGTATGCAGATCTTACAGCAGATTCCCGTTTGGTTTGCAATGGTAACAACCGATCTCCAAAGAGGATACAGCAGTATCCCAGTTTAGCTCCCAGATGGGTTAGGTCTGCTGTACCATTTTCTCAGGCTCAAATAGGTGCCCCGTAGTAGGAGGAAAAGGAGGGCTCCTCCACCTTCATTTGGTCAAGCTATCTCCTGTTCCACAGTCCTACTGAAAGAAGTACATTTTTATTTAGGAGGGAGCAATCACATATTTATTCATACTGGAGAGGCACTGAAGATACTCCCGCTGTGCTAACCGAACAGTAGTAATATTTATGAAATGCTCCACAAAGGGAACGTTTTGAAGCTGAGGAATCTTGCACTTTTTAAGGATATTTTGTGAGAAGGTAAAGGAAAGAGCTCAAACTCCAGCTTTCCTGACAAAAAGCAGAAGTCCCTAATTTCAGAAAAGTGTCCAGTGGTATGATACTGTTTTGTCATTTTTTAATCGAACACTGCTTTACAAAGAGGGAAAATGTAAACCAGGATAAAAACGAAGAGACAGATCGGGCCTCAAAACTGGGAACAAATGCAATTCTGGATCGCAACATACCCCAGGTAGGTGAAATATCCTCCTGTTCTTCTGAGCTTAAGGTACTGGCTGGCCAGCAAATGTAGGCTGAGATGCCAGCTTTGTTACAAAAGATGAAGAGTCTCCGTGCTGCTTTCTTCACCTCCAAACTTAGACATGTCTTTCTATCTTAAATAGCAAAAAGGGACTGAAGTATTTATAGAATAAATGGGACACGCATATGTGGGCAAATATTAGAGAATAAAAGCCAGGGCCCCAGTCATGATACGTGTTTAGCAGAGGCTGCTGAAAGCAAGCACTGATCTCTCTGAAAACCTCCAGCAACACTGTGCAACCAGCAGCTGTCACTGTAAGCAATGAAGAGGAACAGGAGCGAGAGAGCTAGGGATGCTCCTAGATGGGAGGAAAGCAACTGGAAAATAAAAACAGAGGAGAAGCCGCAATTAAACACTCAGCAGCTCCCTAAAAATGGCCCTTGTCTGCCAGGAGAAGCTGCCCATCAAAAAGGCTCAGCTGGCCTTTTAAAATGCAGCCCGGATTCAACTTCAGAGATAGTAAGCATGGCTTATCGCAATGGGATCTCGAAGCGATGGCAATTCATATCCTGTGCACAAGTGGGATTTAAGATTCGGCAGCCCTTCTGATGCGTTTCCCAGGCAAGGATGTAGGGCGTTAAAGGCAAGCAGTGCAGGAAGCTGCTTTCAGCTACCTATTAGCACGTGACAGCTTTGAAACGTTCAAGATCCTCTGCCCACTATCCACATTACTCAGCTGTCAAAGGAAAGGCCTCAGATTTATGATGTGAAAATTACATTTTAACGAGGTGTCATATGTGTTTAAAGTTCTTATTCATCACCATACTGCCACATCTTTTACCCAAGACACAAATGCACTTAATTAGCATATTATAAGGACAGAGGGTTCACCTTATCTGCATTGTAAAACTGCTTTAGGGAAAAAAAAAACCAAACAACTACCTTTACTGAATAAAATGGTTGCAATCACATGTCAAGAGAGCATCCCACAATATTTAACAAAATGTGGAGGATAAAAGTTTGACATGCACCCTCTGAGGTTTTTAAAATATCACAGATATGGATGGAAGCTTCATATCACATTTGATTACCGGACTGGCAGTCTACAGTGTTAATATGCAATCTATGGAAGCCACTTAAGCACAATGAGGCTGTATTAGAAGTCCTGTATCATATCACTGTCTTCTTTATGTATTGGGCATATTTATTTATTAACTTCATACATCTATTAAACATCCCATATTGTAATGCCTGGGTCTCCTGGACATAATTTAAACGAGAAGAAAACATCTCCTTGAAAGTAAGTCTGTATTTCCCATGTCACTGGGAATGGCTGCCAGGACATCCAAGTCCCAGACATGCACAGAGGGATCCTTATCCTGGTTCGAGTCCTCCCCTGGACTTCTTCACTGCCAAGCTAGAGGACAGGCTCCGGTCCCTACCCCTGGTCTAAACGCTCAGACAGCATATCCTGAGCCCCTGCGTGAGAGCTGCCGGCACTGGCGTGGGGCACCTCAGGCATTTAAAAGACAAAACTTCCTTCTTCTGGTCTCTCTGTTGCCCAGGATCCCCTAGCTGGTGCCCAGCCAGGAGCCATGACCACCCGGGGAGGTACAGAGACGCAAAGTCAGGAGACGCGTGTTTGTATGCAGCATGGCGCCAGGAAGCGGGATGGGAACACTTTACCTTTTTGAAGAGGAGGATTTGTTGATATTTTCTTGAATTTGTTTACGCAGACTGTATCACAAGTGGGTGGTGATTAAAACAGGTAACTCTGGTGAATATTAAGACTGATTAGATTGTGGAAATTTTTTCATTCTGTTGGTACAGCCTTTCGTTTCTCTCTCTGCACATGGCTAACGGGGCACATAAAAAAATAACAACCTGAACACTTTTCTGGGTTCAACTTCTAGAAGAATGCGATGGAAAACACTGCTAGGGCTGCAGAGCTATTCTCATTATCACTTCAAATTAACAAACTCAAAAGCAGCTACAAAGAAATAACCCAAAAGCTCAAGAGCATTTATGGAGAAGCATCCTCCAAAAAACTCATTTAAAGGCCAAACAGTTCAAAGAAAATATGCTTCAAAGGCTTTTGGTATCTTTAAGTTCACTTCTTGAAGGTAGACATTAATGACAGGTTTCCTGGGATTTGCAGGCACCGAGGAGTTTTTGCTTTCAAAACCGCTTTTGGGATAACTGAAAACAACCCCGGACAAAAGGAAAAAAAAAATGAGCGGGGCAAATCCTTAAAATGCAGCTTTTCCCATGTCTGAGAAAAATGAACAGTTGGTTTTAACTCAATCAAGAGCCCTGAATTGCTTCTAGATCAGGTAAATCCAGCTCTGTGCTTCACATAAGACTTCAGAATATTTCGCCTTCCCTGGTACTTTCAGCTGCTACAGAAGCTGAGCACAGAAACTCCTGGTTTTGACTCTCATTTACTCCGAGGAGTAAAAGCCCATTTTTTCAAACAGCGGGTGAGAGAAGCTCTGCAATAGTGCAGATCTCAAATATGTACCAAACCTACATGCACAAACAGACCTTTAATTAAAACTCACAGAAAATATTTAATCACTGTGAAGAGCGAGAGGATGTGATCCCTGCCTTTCCTATAAGCTAAGCGACTCCTGCCTCCTCCCATTTTCCCTGGATGGTTTGGGAAAAGACTGAAAATGTTTGATTCTGGAATAGGAGCCCCCAGCACCTGTTTTTTATTTTAGATATCCTTGAAATGTATGATACCAGAGATTTCAAATATGTTTCAAATGTGTTACTGGCTATTTAGGAAGCTAAATATATCACTTTTCTTGTTACGATCAATTTTTGGTTTTAAGAGCTCTTCTCCTAAAACTTCACCCTTAATTGTTTTTTAACAACCAATTTGTTCGACCGATCAATTTTACAATCTTTCTTTTATTTTCTAATTAAGCAGATATTGTTTACATATTTTGCTACTCAAACTGTAACCCTATGGAAAATGGCTGCATTGAACATTGCCTTGCCTCGACAGAGAAACACTGGTGATTTTGGAAGAGAAGAGGGGAAACACATATCCATATCCACACTCCACACTGTAAAAAAAATAAATAACTAAACAACCAAATAAAAATATCGTGGGTCTTCACTGCTTTCGTAGTGTTGCATTGGCTCCTGTTCTGCTCTTTGGTGGAGGAGCTGGGTTTAAGCCAGCCATATATTTAGTATTATATATAAAGCAATGCAGCATGAAATTTGGTGCTAACCAGAAAATGTGTTGCACTGAACTTGGAAGAGGAGGAGCCATGCAGATCTGGTCTCCTGGCTCCTCTCTGCAAGAAAACCCTGGTGTCAAGCAAGTGTTTGTTCACCTATTCAATTCAAAATCAGTGCTTCTGTTTGACTGACTCGTAAAATAATGTTCCTACTAATCAGGCTGTGCAGGTAATGGAGCAGTAAACTCTCTTTGCAAAGGTATTTTTCTTCACTTTGAAATGCCTTGGCCCATTCGAGCTGTCTCATCGAGAATTTCACTTGCTGTCAGAGCAGTCCTCTCAAAAGTCCTCTAAACCCATAAAATATTGAGGTAATGGGATCCTTATGCATTTCTGCCAAAAAGGAAATCCCGACAATTTTCAGAGAAGAAAAATGCATGTAAAATTGAGCTTTGTGCCCACATTACAAAGCTATCAAAAATTGCACGAAAGGAACATCAGAGAAGGCTCACCAGATTCCCTGACACCAGCGTAACCCTCTCATGTCCACCACCCAAAGCCAAAAACTGCTTCAGCTTTCCATCTGAGGCACTGGGGGATTTTAAATTCTCATCCTTCAAATTAAAGTGAATTAAAGAGGCTTCAAACCAAAGTGACACAAGGACAAATCAAATCCTTGCACCTTACAGACTTTCAACCCTCTGCAAGGTTTTCACCTGCCCTCCCATCTCACCAGCTTAGATTGAGAAAAAGAGGAGAACCATTTCCTTTTTTATAGAAAAGTACAAAATCTGTTTTTTTTCACCAATTATGGCTTTTTTTTATTAAAGATGCTACTACTGACAACGGTCACCACGTGAAAAAGCGGCAGCAGAGAGTCTGCTGTAATACCTCGAAATAATTCACTGAAAAGGAGAGAAATTCTATGAAATAGAAGGGATGCAATTGATTTTCACTCCTCGGGGATAACCAATAGCTCACAAATTGCTCTGCTTCACTCCACCACTCAGAAAGTACATGCTCATCATTAACTTGGGAGAATGAGAAGTATTACTTCTTTTTTTGCTCATCTGAGATCTTGCAGAGGTCAGCATCATTGAAAATGTCCCTGCTTCTCTCCTAACAGTCACTCGGTTTTGTTCATCTGCCTCTTCAAGATTTCCTTCTCCTCTTCCTTACATTTTTGTATAAAAATGAGAAATTCACTGCCATTTTACTACTTTTATTCCACTCCTCCCCAGATTTTCATCTCCACAGTTTCTTTCAGCATCTCTTGATCCATTTTTTATATGAATAACAGGCTGCACATAGGAAAAGAAAAAGAGAAGCTCAGCAACAGAAACCTCTCAACTTCTCTTTTGCAATCTGAAGACCTGTATCCACTCATCCACTTCTGAGTTTCTTGTTAACAAAAAAGAATGTTTTGGGAATAGCCATGTTACAAATCAAATACTTTACTGTCCAAATTATAGTAATTCTGCCTTTCCTCTTACTTTTTCAGCCTTCCTGAAGTACACAGTCCACCACAGGAACAACCTGATAACTATGACTACATCATGTACAGCAGTAACCATTTGAACATGATTGAGCAAACGCTGTTTGGAAATTCTCGCACTGTCATATGCATTTGGCTACAATCTAGGTTAAGTCATGTTACTAATAAAGTGGCAACTGTGAACATAATACTCGCAAAACAATGAAGAAGTTGGTAAAGGTGAGGGAATATAACCCAACTAAGTAATGACCGGCATAATTTCTAACAGGAAAAAAGGTGGAAAAGCTGGAAATCCTCCGGGGGCCAGATGCTTCTCTCTTAGAGAAAGTATAGTAAGTCATAGTAAGTCATGAAATGCTTTAAAAAAAAAGAGCACCTCTAAAGAAAAGAAATCAACAATTTGGAGGATTTTGTTGTCAATTCCCCTCCTGACGTGGGTGCATGCTTACGTATGCAATTAGTGGTGGCTTCCTTAAAGAGCCCAAACTCCCCCAGCTTAAGGGAACAAAGTCATTTAAACTGGTTGGCAGTTTTCCCCCAGCTGTTTGCAGCGACAGCACCTTCCACGCTTTGTTTTGCCAAAATTCTTGCAGAAGGGAAGATGATCTGACATACGGAGGAAAATTCAATTAAAGAGAAAAGAGTGCTATCCCTGTGATGCGAACAAGAGCGTGGACATTTGGAGACTTTCAGATTCGTTATAGGTAGCATGCTCCTTTCTCCATTTCATTTCAAACTAAGATTAAAAAAAAATATTCTGCACGTATTAACGTCTGAATATCCATCATAGGTCTTGTGGTGGGGCTTCATTTACAGAAACACAGGCAGAGCAGTAAGACAGGAGTGTACTTCAATTTTACACCCTATTTGCAACAAAAATGGAAAGCCCAATTCAGATTTTGGCTCGGTATTAAAACCCTTACCTGCTCTGCTGTCCAGCGGGCCAAAATCCAAGGAATATTTCACTACGTGATAGTTGTTCCATACGTAAAGGAGGTTGTCCCGGGGATTATAATCCACAGCAGCAATGTACTGGTAGGAGTTTGGAAAGGGCACATCCACCATGCTATCCTTGCTTTGGTCAGTGTTATATATGTAGTCTATTTTATTCCCTGTGGCTTCATTGTCATCATCTTCATACACAGACTTCACCACATATAAAATCCCACAGATCATGAAGGCGTTAGAAGCTGACCTCTTGTCATAGGCAGTATCCCACGTCCCTTCAATCCTTAACGTGTAAGGGTTTAACTGGCTAATGACTATTTTGCCATTATTTTGTTCTGTTGCATAGATTACCCACAGCCCGTTCTCATCCACAGCCAGGTCTATATCAGACTTGCCTCCCCAGCGGTAGGGAGAGGTGTCATGGTAGTTTGCATTAGCTATGATAGCCTCCCCGCTTTTTATCCTTGTCCGCAAGTCAAACTTGACTATGTTCCTGGTTCGTTCCTTGTTGAAGAACAAAGCCCCGTCATACACCACGAACCCCGTGCCATCCACCCGGTGCGGGAGTTTGTAGGTCGTGGTTGGCCTCCCGGCAATGAAGTCGTCCTTGGAGGAGTACTCTGTCAGTGTGTCCGTCCGATATGGCGTCCAGGGCATGTAGTAGATCTTGTCGGACGCCTGCAGAGGGTCCTTGCACCAGGCACCAGATTGGTGGTCAGATTCGAATAAGTGTTCACTCTGGTATACTCCTTTCAGCAGTCCAGGGCAAAGAAAAACTGTCGGAGGGGAAAAGAATTTAAAACAAAAAAAGAAAGTTAATGACAGTCCAGGGGTGGTTGGCCCAAATATCTCAACAGCTTCTAGTTCTGGAGCAGAGGACACTCGAGATCAGAGAAAACCCAAGAGCAATGCCTTGTAGCTGGAGACTAGCCTTCCTGCCAGCCATGTCTCTAGAACAAGATTTGCTCCACCAAACTGTTTTGGTTTTTTTTTTTTTTCCCCTGCTTTTTCTGTCAACTGTGGCTCATTTTCTTATTTCTTTTCTGATCTATTTTTTACAGGTGTACTTACTTGGACCACTCGCCTTTGTAAACTCTGAAATTAATATGTGCCCCCAAAGGATTTCTGGGTTTGTATTTCCAGATTATATTCTGCAGTGAATCTGTACCTACTAGGTGAAGGGATAAACTCCCAGGGAATTGATCCACATGTTTATTTGAACAGCCCACAGAAGAGTGGCCTAGAAATGGAAATAAGAGAAAGAAATTCCCATCCTTGCAGCCCAAGCGATATTAAGTATTTAAAGGGTACCAATAGCAAAGCAGAGGCGAATCCCTTAGCAACTTAGAAGAGCGTTTAAAGCAAAGGGAGCAGGGGGGAACACCCATCTACAGATCTGTAGTATAACTAGAAATGAGGCTTTCAAAGCTGCTACAGGACACACAAAACATGCAGTCCACACAATTAAAAACGAATGACGTATGGATGCTGAAAGGAAAAGACAAGGAAGGAAGGAAGGAAGAAAGGAAAGAAGGAAGGAAAAGAATAAAGTTCACTGGAGAGGAACCCAAGGTCTAGATTTTAATCAGTTAAAAAATGTCCTGTTAAATATAGTAGTAATTCAAACTTAAAAACATGTACCTTCTATTGTTACATGAGAGGAGCACAGAGGAGCGGTTTGACTAACCGGGGTGCTTTGCTGCTCAGACTTCGGAGGGGCTGAGAGGGGCCAGGGCATGCCAAGCGCCCAGGAGGAGGCTCGGCCGGTGCCTGGCTGACCTTGGCATCACGGGAACGCCAACGCCAAGAGGCCGGCTGGACGGGGAGACAAAAGGAGGGATGCTCCGGAGCAAAACTGTCTCGCTCGGCCCTTGTAGCAGCCTCCTGACCTGGAGGTGCTGCACATGCTTCGGGGGGAGAATATTTGTTGGTTATTTGTAATGCTGATCTCCATGAGCATGAGGAGTACAATAACCATGACAACGGGATGGGCAGCGGGGAGGCGTGAAGAGGTATCCCACCACACGCTTCTGGTAGCACGGGGCTGGCAGATGGGATCCCACGTTCACGCTCCCTGCTTGGAGCGTAACCGATTATTTTCGGAAATGCAGAAATTGGCAATATCCTCTGGAGAATGAGACAGGAGGAAAATCAGATTTAGTAACTGGTGTAAAAGTATATTGCTCTACTGGAGTCTAAGTAATCACCCAGAGTTGCTGATAAACGGGTGCCATTTCCAAGAGGCTTTTATGGCATAATTAGATATACTTATGCACACATGTATGTATGCACAGTTTCCAAATTCTTTGGGACAGGAGAAGAGTGAGTTATCTAAACCTTTGAATAGAAATTTAATGAAAAAAAGTGGCACTAGTAAAAACTTTTCAGCAAAAATGAGTTATCTGGTGAAGTTGAGCAGCAGAGATACTAAATAAACTTTAACAAAAAAGTAGTGAGAATTAATGACAAAGTATTTCAACTAAAACGTTAAACTGTTAAATAACTTAGCCTATACATAAGTAATATATATATAATTTGAAAGGTATTTAATTACCTTTTTGTTCCACTTCTATTGTAGAGAGAGAGGTAAAGAGAGAAAGGAGAAAAGAGAATAGATTAATGGTACTGTATTGGCCAGGTACTTTTCTTTACCTCTTTCATATGAAAAGGAAGCTTCATTAATTTACTTTATATGTGAACATTTTATATATATATATAAAGCCTTTCCTCTGAGATACACTGGATAATATGCAGACAAGCTAAACAAAATACAGATAAATTTTAACTTTACAAAAATCTTTAAGAAGAAAAAAAGCCCCAATACTTGGGACATACCAAGCCCCCCGAACTATGTGAGATACCTCGTCAGCAGCAGCCTTGGACTAGTTTCATAGAGCAAAATGAAATACCCATACACTGAAATATGACTGATATAGATTTATGTATAGAATAAAAACTCCAGGGAGAAACTTTATAGAATATATGTCTTCATATATTTCACCAAAATCCTGTAAAACAGAGATCCCTACTTTAAGCAGAAGAATATTGCCTTATGACACGAACAGAGAATTTAAGAGAGTCAAATGAAGCACATCGGTGGATGTTCGCAGAGTCCTGTCCTATGTCTTGGAGAAACAAGCTTTAGTTGGACTGGGGAAAAAAACATTTTAAATATTGTAATACTTACATGATTTATAAGATCCGAAGACTTATAGTGTTAACAAGTTAAAAATATCTAAGCACTATTTAAAAAGACCAACGGCAGAACTTGCTAGATATTTTTATGTGAATTATTCACCATGCATAATAATGCTGCTGAAGAGGCTGTGTCCCTTCAGACAAAGCCCCTTGCAGTCAGAATAAATAAATGCAGTGCACTTATTAATTGCTAAACTCTCAGTACCAGTTTCTATAGCTAACAACCTCCTGTGAGAGGCCTTGGGAGCCCTCATCCAAAAGCCCCCCGCAGTTGTGGCACAGACGCCTTCTTCTTCCAGCATGGTGGGGCCCCAAACACCTTCTGCACCCCCAGCCCTGGGGTTTGCTGGTTCTGCGGGGCCTCTTTCCCGAAGGTGTAGGAGGAGACAGGCCCCATAAAATATCACTGAGGGAGAAGTGAGAACTTGCCAGCAAAACAGTATGGTTTTGACAGCTGAGCGATCTCTGTTCAGAGAAGCGAGACAGGAATGCAAAGGTATGCACGCGCGCTTTGTTTTTGCTAGCCCAGAGTTCACTCCAGCCCTTTCCAGACCGAGGCACTTGCCAAATGACTGTCCTCTGGTGCTGGGACTGCAAACCCCTTTGCATTCAAAAGTTTCATTCATTTGGATGGGAAACTGCAGGCTCAATGGAAGAACGATTTCAGGGTAAGACTGCAAATGCATTGGCTAGACATGTGGATCTGCACTTCGCCGTGCGGGGAGGCATACATCCGGAGCCAACTGCAGCTCCCAAAACGCATGTTTCCAAACTTAAACAGCCCTTTTTACCTGGGCTTTGATTCAGGCTCCTTTCTACCTTGTGACAGGTTAAGGTTAAAGCAAATGTTTTCACCATGTGGCTGTCAGGGCTCTAGGGATCAGAGACAATGCATTTCAGTGCAAGCACCTGGTTTTGCAAGGGAAAGAGCCAGCAAGATTAAAAGGCACCGGACTCAGCAACTGGAGAAACCTGCACAGCAATTATCTCCCTGTTCCAGGCTGTGGCTGGCCATAGTTAAGTAAGGTATTCAGAAAAACATTAAACGTCTCTGGCAAAAGCAAGAAAGCAACATGACAGATCCCCAAACGTATGGCTTCACACTGATTCTTCTGGCTGATGGTATACCGTACCTCTGGCAGCATAGAAGGTAGTAGTTTATGTTTCCAAACGAGCAAAAGCTTTTGTAATGCACTCGAACAACAGTGTGATATTGTAAAGCAGGAAGAGAGAAGCTTCTGCAGGAGATAATATAATCGCAACCAGCTGAGCTGAGTGACCTGAAGCATTGATTACTCTTATCCTGAATAGCTCGTATGTGTTATTAGCAGTCAGTGCCACATCCAGCTCTCTTATAATTCCACACACGGTATGTGTTTTGGTGACCTCCAGCATGGTGCCTTCCATTGTATGTATCCCAAATTTGGAATTTCAATAATTACTCAGCTTATATTGGGACGTCATATTATTCGAATAAGTTGCATGGGAAGCTTGGAGGATTTAGCTCATCGAGCAATATTAAAAGGAAAGGTCTAATCAGAGTCTGATTATCCCCTCAATTATGCAACATATTATTGCAAAACCGTTTTCATAAAGTATTGGAAGAATTTTTAAATTTTTGCCCAATTACAGACAATTTTACATTTCTGCAATGCCTGTCCCAGTCCATAGAATTTAAATACTGCTTATAGCACAGGAGGCACCTTACCTTCCTACAGGAATCTACAGAAGAAGCACGCATGCACAGTTACTTCTCTTACAGTGAGATCTTCCGCTCCTGCTATTGCTGCATCAGAGCAGAACAAGGGTATTTCACCTTCATTTTCTACGCCAGTTGCAGGCCAGTGCCATTGGCTTCAACAGTGCCAGAGGCCTGAAGGAAATCAAGAACCACTTGCCAGGTCTGAGGGGAGTTACAAACAAGACTTTCCACGTACCCTGATTTCCTTCTGTTTCTTTGGACAGAAGAAAAACAGAAGCCGATGTGTGATCATCGGCCRCTACAGCCTGCCCCTGCTGTGCCGGGAGCTGAGTGATCAGGCAGATTCCTGCCACCCATTCAGACAAATCATGCAAACAAACAAATTAATTAAATGCTCTTAGTACTGCTGGGTTGAGGCTCTGAAAATACACTCTTAATTTCTGGCACAATTAACACTTGAACAACATTAACTGCTCATTTTCTTACCACCACGTTGAGTTGCACTCAACTATTTAAGGCACAAGCACGCAGTGGCAGAGTCCAGTAGAGAGCTTTCTCCCTGGCACTGCTTCAAACCCACAACAGGAGCACAAAATTCCTGGAAAAAAATAATCTGAGTAGGGGGGATATTAAAAGGCAATTTCAAAAGTAAGTAAAAAGTTGTGCCCTGTACTTTGCCAGCTGTTTTTTTTCAGGACAGATGTTTAATAGCAGAATAAGTGACATCTACTCCCTGTTCCTGTCCCTCACAGCTCAAACTGATTTAATATACAGACGCAGCGTTAAACACAGTTTAATGAGACAAAATAGAAGGACTAAGAAAACAGGTTTTTGAGGCTGACCTTAGCAGCACAAGATGCAGCGTCTCAGCCACGCTGAGGGTGCTTCATGCCAGACATGGCTAACTGCTGCATCTCATCTCCACCAAGCAGCTTGCCCAGATGCGTGGGGAGGTGAAGTCGAAAGGAATGGCACTAAGGAATCAACTGGGGAGAAACATCCCCAGAAGGCACAGCACTGGCCTTCTGCCCTGCCCTGACACATGACCCATGGTGCAAGATGGCAACCATCACATAGCTAACTCACCACTTGGCCCTGAGCCCTGTTGTGCTGGACTCGAGCATTGAGCTCCCTCTAACAATAAAATGAACTCTGGAAGGTGCCTTGTGCCAGGGCTCCTCATACAAGGATGGTCTGGGATCTTCAGCCTTTTCTTTCTTTCTCTAATCTCTAGACCCCAAGCTCCTTGGCCAGCCTTGTGCCAACAACAAAGCACCCACAACTCTCTCAACCTTTGACTTGAGGGCTTCCCTACTGCACCCACAGAGAGCTCTCCCAATTTACGTGTTTCTCCCCAACACACACACCGTCTGTGCGTTTTACGTTGAACAGGAACATGTTTGGGAAGCTGCACACCTAGCAAGGCACCCCAAAGTGTGCCCATGTAGAGCCTGCTCGGAGATGAAGGTGCTCTTCTTTTTTGAAGACGTGGCTGGGTGCTGGAGTCTCGGTGTTCCTCTACTAAAAGAAGGTTAAAGTAAACAAGAGACGTGTTCAAAATTCAGGGCACCAAAGCACATGTCGATAACAGACTTCCTTTTAGCTATCACAACAGAAAGCAGTAGTCTAGGCAACTAGGCAATGTACAGGCAAGGGCAGCATCAGATTCACAGCGCGTCCAAGCACAGCGGATCATTGACGACAGGACCCCGAAGTCAGTACTAGAGAAACTCTGTCCTCTAGGCTGTAGGAAAATCTGCTGTTGGGTAGGATGTATTCCCAGTCATGCTAATAGCAATAGGGCACATGAGGTCCTGAGCACTTTCTCTTCCCAATATCTAAAATTTAAGAAAGTGGTTGAAGTCCCAGAGGAAATGCAGCAGTTGACAGATCAGAGGCAACAGAGGCAACATGAGAGTGGGGCACAGATACCGCAGGAGGCTCATCAGCTTCTCACTCGTCCCTCTGGTTCCCCATCCCAGCACCCAGCCAGTGAGGCTGAAGAGGACCACACCTGTATGCGTTTCAAACCCATGGTGCTCTACCGTCAGGAAGCACAGGTCGTACGTAGACAGATCCCGATGGGSAAGCACAGCTGGAGGAAAGCTGAACCCAGGGAATAAAAATATGAAAATACTCTTCTTCTATTAATTTGTACTTAAAACACACTCAACCCCCCACATACGGTTTTCCAGAAGAACAGCTAGCTCAGTATATATATGACACGAGCTGTTTTGTCAACCTAAAGTTCAAAATGCTGCAGAAGTACCCATCTCTGCTTCGTTTTCTTCTCCTGACACATAATTAAAATGACAAAAGAGACCACAGAGCCAAGCTCAGTGCTCACTCCGTGCAGCACAGACGCAAACCAAAGCACATGCCACCATTTCTCTCACCCACCCGCTCCTTCTATGAAAGCCTGGGGTCCCACTGCGGCAAGCTGTAGCCAGCAGAAGGTCAGATGACATTTTGCCTCTAGGCAAAGGAAAAGCAACAGCAATACAGTGGTCTTTGGTCTCTGCCCCTTCATTGCAACTGTCCTCGCTACAGAAGACACAGTGACCAGCCTCCGTCCTCATCCTCCGCATCAAGCTGCCCCCAAGCCAGAATTTTGCTCTGATCCCGTTAGCCCCAGTGAAGCACTCATTTTACAAGCTTTTAATATGAAAAGTTTTAACATGCAACAGGGGAAGCCCTCTTGGGTCTTGGCTCAGGACCAAGCACAGAGAATGGAAGAATTAGCTTTTTCTAAGAGTACTTTGCAAATACATACTGTTGGTATCCTCCCATTTTGGCCACCTCATCCCACTTTACTACAATTTTTAATTTTCCCCCCCCCCAACATGACAGGTTTTCTAAAATAATTTCCCTTCCTTTTCAGAGCAAGAACAATGTCAGCTTCCTTTGGCAAGGTACAACAAATAAATACATAACAGATTGCACTTTGTGCCCTGCCACTGCTTTACCTGGGCGATCTTCACTTGTGCCTATGGCAAGCATGTACATGCATTTAAATGGGGAACAGACCCCCATCAACTTTACCTGGCTTTGCAGTCCAAGAGCAACCTGACACTTGAATGTAAAACACTGAGACTTTTATTCTCCATCCAGAGGAATCAAGAAATTATTGTTATCAATTATATTGCCATGAATTAACCTTCTCACAGCTGCCAATTTGTTATGAAAGAACCACACGCAACTTCGAGCCTCTCCACTGTAGTCCTCCACCAGACCAAAACTATTCTGCAAGCTAAGTTTTAAAGTTTGTTTAGGTTTAAATGATTATAATGGTGGGACCCATTTCGTTTGAAACATTATTTATAATTCCAAGAAAATTTAAGGTTTCGGTAAACAAAGTACTTCCCTCTTCTTGACTGTAGGTACCTGCGTGTGCACATTATACTCCCTCCCATAAGGCTGGGAAAAAAAATAATCTTGATTTATTGCACAGGAGAAACGCTTGCATTTTATAGCAAATGAAGTGCTAATCCTTTATTTAATAAAAAGGAGGAATAATCTCACTTGTTCCGTTTCCAAATTACATTTTTCATATAATACCCAGGCATCAGTGAAGGAAGGTGCTCTACAAGTACCTTGCATTACAATGTCTTCATGTAACACATTCCCAAAATTATCACCTCCTAATTAATTTCGCTGTGAAGTACAGAGATTGGAAATGTCAATAATCCATAAATGCTTTCACGAACCACAACCTAAATTAGATCCTTAAATATGGTATCTATGGATTTGCAGAAATCAAAGCTGTCGTTCTTCGTAAGTGGATTTTTTCTTCCCTTAGATTTCCATTCATCTGATAAATTCGTGAAACCTTTCAAACCATTAATTTGGGCTTCCTTAAAATGTCAGTGCTTTCAGTCTGCTTTTTAATACATAATAACTAAATTTAATAGATGTTCACTAAAATAATACTAAGGATTATTAATGTTAAAACACCCATCAATGTAACTTACAGTCATCAGGACCCAGGAAACCACCAATATACATTAACTCTTGTCCGCTAGAGGTTTCTGTGAGATGAAAAAAGTTACAGTTTCCTACCAAATTGCCTTGTGTATTATAGATCAAACTTCAGGCTATTCTGGGGGGGAACCATCTTTTTGTTAAGACATTCGTATAATGAATGACAGACATCAGAGGCCCGAGCCCTCACATACACTCTCCCCCAAACCCAAGAAATAACAAATGCTTTTCCATGGCACTGTCCCCTCGTGGCCAATTTTCTAGAAGCTTAAATATTATGACCTTATTTCCTAATTTTAGGTACCAAAGCACACAAAAAATTATGCCTTGAAATATTTTGTTAAGGGAAAAAAAAATCAGTCCTGCAGAAAGCCAATGAAACTTTGGGATTCTGAGTTTTGGGGCTGAACAGTAAAATCCCTGCTATGTGCCTGGCCCTGCAAAAGCTGACGCTGTTGTGCTGAGCAAAGATCAGCGAGATGGTTCTCAATAGTTTTGCAAACATTTGGATTTCCTGAAATTCCATGAATAATTTCTATTCTTTCTTTGCCTCTCTCCTCTTGTTATTATTCCAGGTGGCTGTCACAGTGACTGGCTTCTCTGAAGAAGCAGGCACTTCATCAGCTTCAGCAGATAGTGAATATGATTGCGCTGCACTTCTAAATGTATTATTCCAAGAGGTAAATATTTTTTGCTCGAGTAAAGATAATTCACTTAAGGTATAATGAGTCCTGAAATATACTGCACTGGAAAAAAAAGAAGCAGCAAGTATTGTTATATTCAAAGTCCATCTTCAGAAGAAATATCTGATTTTTTAATGTGTATAAATCTCTTCTGTATATGAGATTTTATGTTTAGAGCACCATTCCAGAGATAAAGCAACCTGAAAAACCAATTCATCCCTGAATTTGGGAAACAAAAAGGTTGTTTATGCTAGTCAAACCATTTGTCAGAGCATTGGCCACTGCTCACCACCATCACAAGCAGAAAAATGAGCCGGGCAGACTTCTGCTGTGACCCTACGGCCAGTAGCACATCCCCCTGTTGTCACCAGTTTATAAAAAAAACAGCAGTAACTTCTTAATTCATTGCAACTCTCTCAACTTGTTGTGGACCAGAATTTTCCTTTTAAATTTGTCAATTGAAAACAAGCAGCAAGATGAGTTAGCACGAGAGGGAAAAAAAGGACCGTACAAGTACTGTGTGAAATTCAATTACAGCTACAAGTCATTCAGCCAAACTTTCCTTGGCAGTTGGCCTCTTATTGTTTCCAGCACAACGACAGATGAGTGAGCTGCCATTAAATTACAGCAGAATCAGCCACCTGGACATCATTCTTCCATAAAAAAAAAAAAAAAAGAAAAAAAAAAAGAAAAAAAAAAAGAAAAAAAGTGAAAGCGCAGATCCAGAAAGGGAGGTAAGCGCTGCAGGGCTGACCCTCTGCAGCACTTTTTCTGTAGCTGGCTCCTGCTGACAACGAAGAGCCTGATGCTGAGCACCCACCAGCCTTTTGCAACACAGCCCTCATCCAGGCTGTGAGCTCCTTTATAAAAGGGGAGAGAGGCATTACTGTGCATTACTTCCAGCTCCAGGTCTAAAAAGAAAAAAAAAAAGAAAGATAGCCGAGCATTTTCCAAGAACATTTATTTAATGGTGCCCCTCTGGAAAAGGTCTGGACACAAAATGAGTACTGAGATGCTGCTCCCCTCCATCAAGAAAGGCTTCTGTGCATGTAGAGGTGGACCAAGAGGTGCTGGCAGCAGGGTTTGATCCTCCAGGGCTGCTGAGTGCGGCTTTCCAGGGCAGGAACCTACATTACATCTAATTCCCAGCGCTGCCAGCTCAGCCCAGGAGTGCTTAGAGATGGGGCATGGAGGGACAGACTGACAGAATGGTTAAAAACCCCACAACAAAACAGCTGTTTGGGAAATAACCTTGCCTGGTAAAATCTAACCCCAGAGAGCTCTTGTAAGCGAGTTTGAGTCTAGGTCTTACTCCCCTTGGTCATTCAGCCCACGTGTAACCGGGTCGGGTAAACAGACCCGGATAACCACCCCACTTCTTCCTCCTCCTGGGATGTCAAATGCACGGAAAGATCACTTGGCAACTAGGCAAATGTAGCTAATTAAGAATAATTATTATTTGCATAGCTCTTTATATCTTCCTTGCCAGATAAATTGTAAACCCTGCTTGCCTGACTTTAAAAGGAACAAAAGCCTGAAGTTCATTAAAGATTTGTCCTCATCCAAGCATGAGATAAATTTGGGATGTCAAGAGCCTGACAGAGCCATCAAGGCAAACATTAGGTGTCTTGCCTTAAGCAATAAGCGGGAAGGGAAAAATGTCTTAGGTGGGGGAACACTGAATTAAAGCTCTGTGTCTTTTGGTCCGATTTCTCTCCAAAGAGGAATAAACTGTTTGTCATCCTGCCAGCTATGAGACTAGCTATAAAATAATGGATTCCACAGGCCCAAATGAGGCTAATCATGATTGCCAAGGCATGTCTGTGCTGTGAGAAGTGAGTGAAATCTGATGCTCTTCAGAGAAAACATTTTTTGAAAAGCTCTTTGCTCTGCAATAAGCCTTGGCAGTTATCTCATGTCTTGGAGTATCTACCATATTTCTTGTTTGATTGCAAGGCATATTGCTGACACCGGCTGCTATGGCTGAGTTTCCTTTAATAACGCTTTGGTAGGTAAAACACCGCTTCTTTTTAGCTATTGAGAAAACGGTATGGAAGGATTTTGCATCAATTGCCTCTCTCAATAGTACTTATTCTTAAGTGTCTCCAACTGGATGCTGTAGTAAAATGCCCATCAAAATCAGAAAAGGATTTCCACAAAGCCAAATGACAAAACAAGACATTTGTTTTCTCCTCTCTGAATTGGGGAACACCTACAAAGTAGCTGGAGAGGTGCGATTTTACCACAACCACTTTGGAGAGCAAGTGAAAAGCAGAGGAAGGAGTCGTTAGACTTCTTCAGGAACTGGTCCTTTGGAACAGGATTTTACAATCTGGTGTAAATTTTAACAACATCTGCTATTCAAAAAAAAAGAAGAAGAAAAAAGAATCAAGGCATGACTTCTAGCATTTTTAGGTTTAAGTAATTAATGCAAGTGTGCTGTATGCGTGTGTGCGCACATATGTGCACTCATATGCAGGGGGGTGATTTCCAACATTTTAAGATTTAAGTAATTAACCCAAGCGTGTGTCACATGCACATACACTCACATGTGTAACGCAAAGGTACTGGCATAGCTTACACTTTGAGGCACATTCCCAAAACACTCTGAAGAAACGATCCTGCAGTAGTCTGACACTCACATCCCATCTACAACCCGCTAAAGCAAGTATTGCAGAAAACTGCTCAGGAGTCTTCATTTCATCTTCTCTTTTGTTCCGGCTCTTAGTACTTAGACTTAACAAAATCTCAGCGAGAGGCAGATGTTTCAGAGGAGATCATGCCCTGCTGAATTGTGAAGGGCTCCCATGCCTTTTCCCCAGTTCATGCTCCAGATGTGCTGGAGAGATGGGAGAGATTGTGTGCACGCCTATGCAGTGCAAGACAGATAGGCATAGCTGCCTCCTCGAGAGGTACAGACCACAAGGTAACATTAAATGTGCTGGTTTCTGCTGAACATTAGGGTGTCCTCAAACCCCAGCGGAACAAATCTCTCTCTGCTGTGCACAAGCATCTTCCTCACCCGTTTCACTCGTCTCCCTGCCACGCCAAGCACTCATTAATCACTACCTACCAAACAGCGCAGAAAACTCTCATATATTTGCAGAGCTGACCGAGGAGCAGAAACGAAGCCAGGTGTCCCTGCGGTGCTCTCGGTAAGACTGCGGCAAGCCAGCCTGCCACCAGCTGAGGCTGCCGCACAAGCCGACCCTTGACAGGTTGGCGCTGGGGTGTATTTACTTAACCAAGCATGCAGGTAAACGCATTAAGGGAGAGTAGCTTGCAACAAATGCGTGCTCTGAGCCCAAGTGTGAATAGAGAGCATTTTAGGAGTTTCAGGACTTGGCTCCCCACTGTTTGAATCTGGGACTAAGAAGGATGACATTATATTTTATACTTATTTTTTAATGAATAAGTACTGATATAAAGCAGGGACCTAGCTAGACTGAACTGTCGCTTTAAAGAAATACATCTGAGACCTTTAACTTGCACTGGAATATTCAGTGAAGTAAAAATATTATTCTGCTTGGGAGAACCACAAATTACAGCAATAAAATATATGCGGTGAATACGTAGAAATTTGGTACTATTTGCAATGAACGTAATATTAGGCACCACTAAGACCTATCATTTTTGCCATTAATGAAAAAGAGACTATTTTATTTCTAATTTAAAGCATAAGAATTTATGAAGGTTCAGAGAAGTCTTTTCTGTGCTTTTGCAACAGCTTAACTTCTAATATACTATATATTCAAAAATTAGGATCTTTGAGCTCTTGCACAATATTTACTGGCACACATTATTGGAGCGGTCAGTGTGTGGTGCCCTCTCTCTATTTCATAGCCAATGCAGCATTTTCCCCATGGCATTTAATAGATTTAAAAAAAAAAACAAAACCACATCTTTCTAGAGTAAAAAAAATTATGTGACAATGAAACACACTCATTTTGCTATGAGGTAATTCAATAAATCTGTCTACTTTGCTAAGGCTTAGTTTTTATGTAAAACAACACTTATTTATCTTGCTAACTTCAAAATGGAAAAAGAATTAAGGGCGAGGTTCAGTTTTCAGTCCAGCTTTTAGTAATCTGAAAATAGGAAATAGGGCTAAGAGGGACCCTGAGAGGTCTACAGGACAAAGCCAGATGCCAAGGCTATGCCTGCTTCACATATATGCGCTCTCTCCTGAAATCTGTTTTGGACAATTTATATGAGGCAAAACCGCAAGAATTGAATGGTCACGTCACCAGAGGTTCCCAGAGGCACATTGATGGGGCCATGCTGATATGGTGGTGCAGAGGACTCGGCCTTTTCCTTTCACTGTGTGCTGTTCTCTTCTGCATTTGGGAGGCCCCATCTAACAGATCTGATGGGAGCGTGCCATGGCCTGAGCCCATGAACAGCACAACCATAGCTTACAGAATCTCCTGGGAGAGGCTTCTGAAGATTCAGCTTCCCTAAATAACCTTGGGGGTGGGAGGGAAGGACTTTTGGGAAGAGTTGGACCAAAAATAAGCACAATTTGGTGACCTAAGGCTGGTGAGAAGAGGCTGCACCAGACTAGAATTTGAAGTGAAACACTTTAAGAAGCATCACCATTAAGATTGGTATGGAAACGCAACCTAGAGACCACCCAACAACATACATCTCAACTAGTAGCCACCACAGCTCATTGCTAACCCAGCCTGCTTTTTCCACGTTCACCTCTCAGAGAGAGGCAGCAGTTTCTGATGACCAGCAAAACACCAACATGATAGTAACACATGTTCCTGGTAGTGACAGCACAGTATAAAATTCAGATCATACTTAGGCACAACCCAACAATGTTTTAATCAACTGTTTGGCCTCAACAGGCTTATGAAAGCCTCGGATGTTGTGCATCTCCATCACAACTTGAAGGCAATAACAGTGCCGCAAGCGAGGGGTTGTGGGTAGCCTACCCTACTGCTAGAAGGAGCTCGTGTGGCATGACATTTCACAAATGCATACTTCTATAAAAATTTAAACTTCCAGTGCATTACTATGTTCTCATTGAGCTAATGCACAAAACAGAAGAAACAACAAGAAAGTCCCCATGACGGCTCTACCTGGGTTGACTGAGGTGGAAGGCCAGATCTTTTGCTCTAAAGACATTAGTCTAAATTAGCAGAACACCAACCCGTTTTTAAATAAGGGCTCTGATTTAAAGATAGCAGGTATTCAGCAGTTTCAGAAAGACGATAGCCTATATCTTGGTTCAACACCAATTTTCTTAATAATAGCAGATTGTGTGTGTGACCTGAGACATGGAGAAAGGATGGAAGTGTACGTATTACTTCGGCTGAGAGACTGCCCTTCTCTGAAAGCTGAAGGAGGGGGTGCCGGGGGCTCTCGGCAGCTGGTGCTGCCTGTTCTGCTGTCACACTCAAACGGGGGAAGGAGGAAAGGTAGATGGATGGGAGGGCTCCAGCGCTGCATGCTCGCAGGCAGCTGGGAGACGCAGCTGATGCGGGTGGGGGAGGAGGAGGAAGCAGCAGCAGGGGCAACCTGCTCTTTGGGCTGCACCGAGGTTTTGATGACCCTGGGCCAGACTCCCAGCAAAGGAGCCACTGTTGGGCTGCAGCATCCAGGCTGGTCTGACTCACGGACTAGGACCTTTTTCGTGATTCATGATTTCAACCAGCAGAACATGTGCCCTTGAAACATGCCATTGGAAAGGAATACAAAATGGGCACGGAAATGCCACTTCACATGGCATTTCAGGGCACATCAGAACAAAGAAAAGCCATCCCCATCTCTGCAAAAATCCCCAAATCCCTCTTGAGTGAAGGCACATCCAGAAGAGCCCATGCTTTCTTGTTCTCTCCTTACGTGACCACACATCCATCTCTTCCAGCCAGCGTTTCTGCTGCTCTCACGCCCACAGCTGTGCAGCAAAGACAGCGTTCCTCACGACAGCTGCGAAATCTATAGGTAAGACAGATCTGATCGATTTACAGGAACCCCCGCCGCTGAGCCGAGCTGCTAAGCAGTTCATAACCCCAGCAGATGCCTCTGTTTTTTGAGCCATGGGGAACCTTCTGGGCAAGGCTACAGCGCTGCTTTTGTTGTGGCCAAGGGGCAAGAAATGGAAGCTGGAAGCAGCCCACTTCGCTGGCCTCCAGATCTTTTAGTGGACCTCTCTGACAGTTTGCAAAATACACCTTCGACTGATGGCTTCTGGACACTCCGTTCAATGCAAAGAGTAGGTATTACACAGCTACTTCCTCCAAACCACACCTGAGCAAGTAATATCTCCGTTTTACAGGTAAGGAAGGCAACACAAATGCCAACACCCTGAAACTCTGGCAGAGCAAAGATCAGTGATCTGGCACAGCTGGCCAGGTATTTAATTCGCTGTCCATTAGCTTACAGCAATTCTCAGTTCACAAACTCTCTAGGAATATTATTACTTTGGTTTTCAGGATGGCAAAAGGGACAAAAACCAGGGATTTTACAGTTTGCTCCAAGTCATGCAACGAAGTCAGAAGAAAACTGGACCAGGTGCTCGTGGCACAATCTGTAGTGAATTAAGCGAAATAAAACTGTTTGACATATGCACAGCCGTGCATGAATGCAAGGACAGGAGAAATAAGTTCAATGAAAAACTGAGATGACGAGTCTAGTACGTCAGAGGTCTTCAGAGATCTGGATGTCCCACAATAAACCTACATTTGCTAAACATGTCTCATTCCGTCCTGAAGTGCGAGTGGAGCCAGGAGAAAGCATCCACAGTATAAATAGCAAGAGGACATTAAAATCTCCTCTTATTATTCTTTTTTTGAGGGAGTGGAGGCTGCAAGAGAATTATGTGTAAGTTTAAAACAAAACAAAACACCTAAATAGGTATTTTAAAATTATCTGTAATTTCCTTCCAAAGCCACATGCTGCTTTGGATCGGAATTGCGATTTTAAGTTCTTCTCAGAAAACTTATTTCATTGCTTACAATTCTGGTCATCGCTGACTGCATTACAACCAAATATAGACAGAAAATACCAGCCAAAAAGAACAAGGCTCATTTTCCTAAAGAAAAGGGTGAAACAATCACTTCATGACTCACATTCACAGGAAAAAAAATACTAATTTTAAAACTATATACATATTTTCAACTTGTCATGCTGATTCTCTTAAGTAAAGGCCTTCAGAAATAAAAAGCATTTTGTTTATACTTGCTCAAAGTTAGAAAAATAATATGAATATTAGACAAAATGTAAAAAATCCCTAAAGCATTGGGTTTTGCTGTGAAGAAAGCTAGCTTTTTCATGGATGTACCTTGTTTTGTTCCTCTTAATCCTATTTTAAACGTAAGCCTCACAGATGTTGCGAAACTGCTTCCCCAAACGCTCCTGTTACACATGCTGAGACTCAAAACTTAGTCAAAGTTGTGGATCAACAAGACAACAACAGCATTTCCACTGTGGATGTGACTGCCACGATGGCAAAGACACCAAGTGAGGAAATGTCCTGGGTTTTTTGATGGTACTTATCCTATAGCAATATCCCAGGACTAGAGCAGAAACAGGCAGCGGTCCACTGCTAATGTGAGAAAAGACTGCTTTCCCAATAGCTTGCAAGCTGAACAAACAAAATAGGGTTAATTGAAGATTGATTAAGATTCCCATTTGGGAACAGTGGCAGGAACATATTACCTGCTTCGCCCAAGGCCGCCCGAGGAAGCCATGGCAGAGCTGGGAAATGGTGCCAAATCTGGATTCCAGCACTTTAACCATAGTCCAAAATAAAATATGAAAACCTGCAACGGTAAGGAGTGCACATGGATGCTTTCCTTGAGGGATGACGACTGCAAATGCAGCTGTCAGCACCCTTCCAGTGTGCTGCGTGCAGCCGGGCAAGGATACCTTGCCCAGGTCTTTTTAAGGGTGGTTGGAAAATCACAGCATGGTGGCCTCCCTTTAGAGAGACACCAAGCAGATATAAGAGAGAATTTTTCTGTTCCTCTAGTCCCACAGGTTCAATGTTGTGACCTCCTGTGGATCACGTTTGCTCAGGAGAGAGGATGCAGTGGTCGGATTTGGATGTTGATGTCTTTTCAATGAACTTAGAGCTATTTTCTCAGTCTTGCTACCTGCCTGGACGCCTGTCAGCTGCTGCCAGCAGAGTCCAGTCGAGAGTGGGGAATATCTGGTTATAGGGAGATCTGCTCTAAGGAACTGAGAAGGTTTATTACCTTAGAGCACCATTTTCAGGTGTTGGCATGCCAACTGGCCAAGCACTTCCTAGTGACAGCCTCCCCATAGATTCGACCCTACGGTTGGATTCGTCGAGCAGCAGGAGGGAGAGAAGTTTGTAAGAAATGCTCCTCTGTCTTCCTCAGCTCATCAAAAGCCTGTTTCTCTTCCTCTGAGAGCTGGGCCTGGCCTCAGCCATTACAAGGTTAAACTCCCAGAATAGACTGCACTTTGGAAAGCCACCAGGAGATTAAAGCTGGTGCACAACACAGCTGCTCCTGTTTTACACAAGTCAGCTCCCAAGAGGAAAGGCCATGGTCTGTGCTCTGGACAAAGTGCCAATTGCCTTCTGGATGCACTTCAACCCACCATGATGCTGGCAAAGGCTCAGAAGCAGCTCCCCCCCGCACCCCGCTGTCAGGGCAGCTGTCTTTGCATGAACCTGCTGGCGGAGCCCAACCCAGGAGTGGGGATGGCCAAGGACATGAACACCATCACCTCCAGCAGCCAAAGCTGCTGGGATGCCACCAGCATGGTCACCAGTGGTGACCTATTGTGAATGAGGTCTGAGGAAGCTGGGGATGGGAACGGGGACGCTGCTCGATGGGCACTGAACACAGGGAAACAATATGGGGTTGGAGCCACAGCCCTTTTGGCAAATGGTCCAAGAGTGCCACCATCCTTCCCGTCTCTAACAACAGAGCACCAGGGCGTATCAGTGCTCTCACTGATGCTCCTTCTCCCCCATTCCTGATGTCTGCACAGCAGAAGGCTCTTAGGTTGCAAGGTGAAGTCAAACTGGAAGTGGCTTTGCACGTACACACATGCCGTAGAGCCACACCAGACTGAGGAATGCCAATTTGGTCATGGGGAAGGATACATACTTAAAAACCACCACCAGAGCTGCACCGGTTTGCAGTGGCTCTGGATAAAGSCCTTACTGTTTTCTTTCCTAGCAATGCCAGAGGAGGCCAAGGATCACCAAGATGCCACCTTCTGAAAACACAGACCAGAACCATAAGAAAGTGGAAAACACTACAGCAAGAGCTGAAGTTCAGGATCACTGCAAGACCATGTAGGGGTGGCATTCACAGCAAGGGAGAAATGAGATGTTTAGGTGCTTCAGGAGAAAAAATGCCAAGATAGACAGTGGGGCAGAGCCAGTTAGGCCCTCTGTTATGTTCTCAGCTCTGCCTGGCCACGACTGCAAGAGTAGCCTAATGCTAGACGTCTGTGACATGCACACAATGGCTTGGGAGTCACAGGACCTTCAACTCTAAATTTCCCTACTATAACAGCAGGAATCTGCCTATTAGATTATACAAAAAGTAATTTAGCGTATGCATGATGTGAGGACCTAGATGAAAGGAAACAGCAACCTCCCCCCGCCCCAGAGACAGTATGACATGCAGTTCCTTCCAGGAAAGGGTTAAGCGGCTCTGCAAAGCACATCTTGCTACCCTTGCTGGCATGGAGGATAAATGGAGAGCACTTGGTGTGCAGAGAGGACTTCAGCTCTGAACGGTGCAGTCCTTGGGGAGGAGCCCTAGCAGCGGCTCAGCATGCTATTTTTTGTTGCTTTCTTTGTTAATAAATCTAAAGGGGACTTTGGGCTTTGCACGCAACATGGACTTTATTTATAGAGCAGGTCAGGGGAGACTCCTGCTCACAAAGTCGATAGTGGAAAATGGCACTTCTGTACACAGTATCATCACGCCAGGGACCTGAGTGTGCAGAATGCTGAGCTTGTTGACTGTAATCAGAATTTCTGCTTTGTCTTCCAACCTTTAGCCACATAATGACTATTTCACAAAAGGAAAACTGGGATGGAAAATAGCAGCCAACAGGTTAGGGCATAACTGGGTTTCCTTCTGGACCATCAGGATTCATCCAAGTCACACCCAGTCAACATAGCATTTGCAATCATGACCTTCTCTGGCAATTACAGCTTCGCTTCCCTGTTAAAATGTTTTATCCAGTAATGATTTCGCAGCTCCATGAAGCATTCCTGATTAGATTTTCAACACTGTTACACATGAGGTCTCTTGTACAGAACAGTTTCCACACAGAGAATGTGAGAATCGCCATTCAGCAGTTTTCAGTTCACGTTTTGAAGGAAAATAGAAAGAGAAAAATCTTATTTTATAAAAAAAGTATTTTTAAAATGCTTGGAAGTTTTTTAAAAACAAGGCTTTTTTTTTTTTTTTTTCCTCATACATGTGCATTTAAGCAAACGTGTATAAATGAAGCTTTGTTAAGAGCAAAAAATTAACAACTCCTAGCACCACACAAATTCAGGAACTGTAAGCAAAAAGCACCATCATAGGCTATTGCCCTGCAGTTTTAGGGCAAACAAAGGAGGAGCAGAGAGAGTTTTCAACTTGTCCAAGATTAATTCCACGTATTAGAGTTGGAGATGGGAAAGATGGGTGGGATATCCAACAGTCTGTAAAAAACCTTCAGTTCATGTCAGACAAGGGTCCTGTACTGGACATTTTAAAGAGAGAAGGGGGAAGAGGAGAGGAAAGAGACACATTATGATCAAACTAATTTAAATAGGAAGAATATTGAGTACATCTATTAGTTTTTCTAAAAGTAATATCCAGCAGACGAAGGAATGGAGAGGGAGATCTCATACCCATGGAATAGAAATGCAGTCTGTAGCACTAACTGTAAGGCCAAGACCCTGTTTCCTTCCAGACGACAGAAATCCAACACAAGGGAGTCAGGGCATTAAAGCAAGAGCAAAACAGGAATGATGAAAACCCTGCACGTCTTGTCCTCCCTACACCTTACATTGCAACACTCCCAACTGAAGTATAAAACATCTAGACGCAACTGGTCCAAACGATCCCCATAATCACGGAGAGCTTACCTTCCCCTAGGATGCTATATGGCAAGCCATGGCATCCCTTGAAGCAGGATCATCAGTATCGGGGAACCCAAAAGGAAGTGAAAGAAATGATGGGACACAGACAAACGGCAATCAGATCCTATTTGGTTACTCTATTTCTATGTCTTTCAGTTGATATAATTCCAATTCTTTAAAAGCAATTTACTGTGAGAAGTTCAGAAAAGCTTAGATCGTCTACATTTGCCATCAAAGATGCACAGGCTTGCATTGAAATCCTAACATCAATACATTTGGTAAAATTCCACCTCAAGTAAATAGACACAGGATTTGTAAATGTCAAGGATTAGCTCTTCTGGATAAAAAGAGAAAGTGTGTCCAAAAATTCTAAATAATGACTTCACACTAAATGGAAGATTTTTTTTTTTTAATCTATTACTTCACTCGCGAGGTTCACCTGCCAAGTTTGCTGTTTTTCTCACGCATCTTTTTACAATTACTCGGTCACCCAAGCAGCCAGGAGTAGCGCAGGCAGTACGCAATGTCCACTGCAAAGCACCTTTAGCAGGATAACCATCAAACAAGGCTGCATTAATCATCTCTTGCACACTAAACCTTGCAGAGACATGATCAGGTTTTTAAAAACACTTAACTACTTCTGTGTGCCTAGCCCAAAACATTCGGAGCTTTTGGTTCAGTTGCATGCTGCGGGTACACACAACAGAGTATTTATATTTCCAGCAATTCCTTAGTATCAATTTTTTTTAAGTCCAGGTCAATTAGGTTTGGGGTCTGGCAGACCATGAAGCTGGAAAAGCTCTTCCACTAGGTACTGGACTACTAAGGAAGCTTTGCCTCTGCACAAGCATGACAGATCAGGCATCTCCCTGAGAAACTAAAACAAATTTTGTTTGGATTTAAGCTAAAAGGATGGCTCGAAGGTTGAAGCAGCAGTGCTGACATTCTGTTTTCCTCTCCATCCCCATTTCAAGGCAGGTGAAAGCCTGCCTAAATGGCCCAAAGGGAACATCCACTGGTCCAAAATTCAGGCCCACGTATCGCACTCTTTCCCAACTAGAAAGACAAGTGAGTAAAGCCAGAGTTTTCTTTGCATGTTGTCCAGAACATCACCCAGTTTGCCAGGCTTTTTTACAGAGCTGCCACATATCACCACAGAAACATCTCTGCTGCAGCACTAAGTGAAGAGAGACATTGGAATGCTGCTACATTTTAATTAATGTGTGAAAGAATTTCTGTTTTTTCAAATAAAATGTGTTTTAGAGTAAGAGATATTTGCATATTCATTTCTTTAAATGGAACTAACGGGCCACGTACATAATAAAACCTAAAATCAAAGGAAAAAGCCCTGTAACATTCATTTTCTCTTAGGTACCTCCAATTCAACATTTCTGTAGCACATTGTTCTTTGGAGCTTTAATGCCTATGCTTTTATACACCAAAAACAATCATTGCTATTTGGCTTGAAAGAAAACCTGCGGGCTGTATAAAGAAGGCTCTAACTGACTTATTTTGTTTTATGAAAAACTGTGTCCCCAAATTCTTTATGCCATAAATTGAATTTTCAAACTGATGTTTATCATAATTGCAATTGTTTCCAGAAATGAATTTTTAAAACAGTGATACTGGACAGAGCACTCGGGTAAAGAGCTTGCCTGATGTTTTTAAAACTAATGGTTGCAGTAAAAATGTTCTGTCTGAAGAGGAAGTAACAATTTTGGCTTCTACTGCTAATTTCATAGGTTTCAAAATTGTATTAGGACATTCATTTATGGCCAGCATTAATCAGGAGTCATATAGCTGTAGGTCAGAGCAATTATGTGCATTTAGAAGCAAGTCCATCATTTCTGCGTATGATTTTTCTTTGTAGGTTAAGAATAGTTTTACAGTGAATATATACTGTTAGTCTCCAATAAAAGCGTATTTCTCCTTATTTTTAGATCCATTACACATATGCAATTCATTCTGGGAACTTCTGAAATTCAGCACGGCGGGCTGTATTTGGAAACAGAAGTTGTTCTCAGTTTGATGCTTTCTTACTGATCATTAACTACCACACAGCTGGCAATGAAATCAACCCCCCAATTGTCTTTTAAATGCAATAAACACATAACTGGGTCATATTATTGCTGTGAATCATCTTTAGCCACTTTTACATCATGTAATTTAATATCCATTTGTAGAAGAGCTGACACTACCACTCTATTCTCGTTCAATATTGGAAAATTTAATTGGCCTCCTATTTAACTTCAGGCAAACAGCGATACAAACCAGACAAACTCTCGCCTCTTGACCCTATTGATTGACCAAAGTAAAACACACCGTTGGTACCACAAAAGCCATGTGAGCATTAAGTTAGGATAATTCTGCATTCCTGTGAGTGAATAGATTTTTGGGACTTTCTGTTGGCGTGATGAGAAAAACATACCAAAAAAAAGAAAGTCCGAGTTGACCGATTAATAGTAAATCCAATGGTCTACAAGCCAATATCCTCCCAGAGCCTTGTCTTCTAGGAGAGCCTCTGCTCCTGAAGGGTGAGGTCGACTGCAAAGAACAGCATTTGGATTTAAGAGGCTGAAGCTTGTAAAGCCACAGTCACAGCTGTGCAGGTATATTTATGATAGAGTAAGCCAGAATGCGAGAAATGAAGTGGAAAGAGAATAGAAGGGAAGAGGAAAGGTGAATTTTCAATAAAACCTCCCTGAATTCAGGCAGAGGGAAAGCGATAAATAATCTCTTTGCAGATAGCTCGCATCTCTACACTGTTTAATGGTATTCATAAACCTAATTTCCATGGACTCTGATACCATGAGAAAGACAGCAAATCTTGGGTACCTGGGGCTCCTTCCCACACACCCTGATCTGCAATGAGTCTGTCAAGCTGCTCAGATTTATACAGCCTGCAAACTGCATAGCAAAGATCACCAACTTCACATTAAACACAGTAGCTCAGTGTTGGACCCAAAGCATCATGGGGAGGATGATCACTGGTGGGATAGAAGGAGGAGCAAGATGCATCTCTAGTGCATCTTCAAACAGCAAGATTTGGGTAGCAGGAGGTGCATCTCTTGTCAAGGTGGCCATCAGTATCTAAGTCTGCCTCTTCTTGCCCTGAAGTCTAGGGAAAATAAATCCTTTAGGCCTTGCATGACTCTCACCACACTCCCGCAGAGGATTAGGCAGGACCTGTAAAGCATCGAATCCCACCACAAAATATAGGCTTTTACATTGGAAACTCTTTACATCCAGATCTGACCAACGGCACGACACAAGGAGTTTGTCCCACTGTTAGCGAAGAGCACTGCAGAATTCCTCTAATTTAGTCCGATAAAAGTGAAATAAAATGAATTTTTCCCCATTAAAATAAATACCAAATGTAGCGCTTAAGAAACTTCTTGGTTAACTTTAGAGCTTTGTTTTGATTTATTTATTTTCGTTGCTTGAAGAGAGGGCTGTGTAAATGCTGCACTGCTAAGGGAAAGAAGTCCAAACTTTACATAAGGGCTTTTTGCCCAGTATCTCTTGGCATGCTTCCTTGGGTTTTAGATTGCTTTGTATGGTGAAGCATTACAGAATAAGATAACACTATGTTATCTAGGCACTAAGGAAGGGCTTTGCGCTAAAGAAATTGAGCCAAAAATTCTTTTCAAGGAGAGCAGAGAGTGCATTTGAACAAGCACTAAATTCAGCAGGGGAATAACTAATATGATTGGTTTTAAAGACACAGAAATGAATATTTTGCTGTGTTATGAATGTTGTGTGAATTTTAAAAGGCCAGAGGAAGAACATACACACTTTCTACTCCCAGTTTCAGCCAAGATGCTGTAGCAATTTTATAAATCAGAAAGTAAGCAAATGATTGTGATTTTATTTTTGAATGGCTACTATCACAAAATACCTTTGGCTCATTTGTTCTGGCAATATGTGCCTTAATGATGTATTTTGCATCATAGCCAGAAAATGTTTTTGCAGCATATTTTGTAAAAGCGATGAAGATTTTTTAACGGCCTGTTCTCCACCAAATTAAGCACCAATCCTGCAGACGCTTACACAGTTTATTTGTTTCCAGACAAGGCATGGGCATAGACTTTTATGTCTGTAGTAAAAATAGGCACACGCTCAGAGAATGTAGCCTCCGAGATTGTTGGTCCAGTTTCTGAGGACTGCTGGGCTGCAGTCATCCGGATGCAAATGAATTACAGTATTGCTGTCATCTGGATGGTTCTTCAAGAGCCGGGTTTTTATTCCGCAACAACCTTTCACCTGCTGTATTTACAGCATTTGTTTTATTTTTAAAAGAAAGCAATGCGACAGATGTAGATTGAAAGGAAAACTGGCTTACTGAAGTACCACACAGTAGTTTCTCCAAAGCCAGGCACCTGACAAAGCACCCATCAACGTCATCATGACACACCTTGATCTTCGATTACCAGCTGGCCCCTTGCAGTAACATTGTACAAACTTCTTGAAACTTCAGGTAAGAAGTTTTGCAGAACTTCCCTGTCCCAAGGCCCCTCGGGAAAGGCTGATCAATACTTGTGCTGCAAACACGAATTTCACCCTTGCCCAGACAGGTGCAGCTCCCACCAAGCTGAGAAAGAGCAGGATCCTCTTACACCGGAATTGATGTTTGCTCACAGTTTTCCATCACGCAGTATTTCATGGTCTTCATTTTCGGGTTATTAAAATAGGATGTTATCCAACAAGCGGAGGGGAAGAAGGGGTCAGGGAGCTGGTTCCCGTCTCAGAAGTGGCAGCTAACACTGCTGAGCAACATGTGTTTCTCATTTGAAACGTATCACTCATTCTTAAAAACGATAATACATACCATCTGTTGCAGCCATTCATAATTGATAAGATTTGGGCTGAGTTTGACTGAAAAACCATTTCAACGTGAGTATCAATGTGCAGATGAAGAAGTGTTGCAAAGCAATTCATCGGAGCTTTCCTTGCCTTCCATTATAGCCAACGATGGCCAGCTGTCTCCGGGCACGCACATGGCACTCTGGAAGCCCCATTTATCAAGTCACTGCAAAGCATCAGCATTTTCCCATGGCAAAAATGGTTCAATAATTTGGCACTGTTTCCCTCAAACAGTTAATAAACTAATTGCTAGATGTTCGTGCAACTGTGCAGAGCAGTTGACTGTGTCAACAGACCTATTAAAACGCAAGGATACACAAGGCATATTTTAGAATAGAACAGAATATTTTCAGTTGGAAGGGACGTACAACAATCACCTAGTCCTACTGCCTGACCACTTCAGGGCTGACCAAAAGTTAAAGCATGTTATTAAGGGCATTGTCCAAATGCCTCTTAAACATTGACAGGCTTCAGGCATCGACCACCTCTCCAGGAAGCCTGTTGCAGTGTCTGACCACCCTGTCTTCTTCCTCCATACATGAACCACAGCTCTGTAATCTTCCTTGTGTCAAGGAAAAATCTGAATGATTGTTTTGTGAACTCTAGAACTGGTTTGAGACTTTGATAGCCACTTAATTTTGTCTCTGAGAGGAGATGGTAGGATGGAGCAGTCCTCTGAGAAAGAAATGCTTTTCCTTCACACAGGAAATATCTCTCCCTATTATCATCACTGCACCACAAATTTCTCTGCGCACAAATCTGAAGGCCCAGACTCACTCTGTTTAATAAACAGGGCTGCACTGATTTTAATACTGCCCAATCTCACTCTGTGCATCCAAATTCCCTCCAAGTCAACAAGAAAACTCCCAGGTGTTTCAGTGGGCTCTCATCAAAAGCATGTGCTCAGAGATAACTACTATACCTTTATTAAGCTGGTTTAAAAAAACCCAAACAAACAAAACAGAAAAAACCCTCCAAAACTTAAGACATTAATTTAACTTAAACATGACAATTGAACCAGGACATATTTTTTAATGGATTCTATTTGAAACACTGACTTTTTGTTTTCACAGTACCAGCTGCAGAATGTAGATTTGTCACTTTATGATAATTACTAATATCCTCCCCCACCAGAGTAATCTGGAACATATTTAATTATTGACTTCACTGAAAATGTACATGGCACGTGCTCACTCTTCTGAGCGAGTCTCTAGATGGACAAAGGCCCATTTGTTCCTCCTTCGAAAATCCAGCCTCAGTACATAAAGTGACCCACAAATTAGGCTCCTGTTATTTGCGTATAGCATTTATAAAATGCAAACATGTAAGCTGACGTTGATCAAGCATTTAAGCACATGCCTAGGTATAAGCATCCCAGTGGTCTCAATAGGAAAAGCCCTAGTGAAACCAGGGGTACAACTGTGCCTCGTACAAATATTCACGTGGTAAATTTATGCCTGCGTTACAGTTCGTGCCTCTGCACCTCATCTCCTAGTCCTTATCAAAGCCGACTCAGGTGTGCCTGTATGTACTGCAGGCACTCCCCGCACACGCACCCTGCCCTGTCAAACGGGTGGCAGTACTCAGATACCGCCACATTTTCCCTGCTACATTTTAATAGCTGATGCCTCTGTATTTTCATCTCTATACTGAGTATCGATTAACAGCCTTTCCTTTTTCAGGCACTGCCAACCCAAGTATAAATACCCAAAGCAGCAACAGGATACAAATGCAATTATACTTGAAGCAGGACTAATTTCAGCCTATGGTAAGAAAAAGACCACCAGTAGCGATATAGTGTAATTTTATACCAAAGAGAGCCACTAGCCACTCCTTTCTGCTCTCTGAAGCAAGGCTAAAATATCATTTATCTTACGATTTCAATGTTTTGTGCCAAGCCTTACCAATAAAAAAAATCTCCATCTCCAACATCACCTATGCATTGTTTCCTGATTTTTCTTCTCCTTAGGGTCAAATTTTCAAACCCAAGCCCGCATTTACTACATGGACTTTACATTCCCCCCATCCCTTCAGTTTTGCTGCAGAAACATGGAACTGTCTTTTAAGGTTGCATTCAGAATAGCACTTAAATGCACGATTTGTTGCTCTAAATAGTAACATAGGTGGAATAACTCCAGAGCGTTTCATATACACACATTAAAGGCAGATTCCCAGGGGAGCTTAGCTTTCATTAGGGCACCTAAATATAATGGGTTCATTTTCAAAATCCCACAGAGCACAATAGCTCCTGTTCTGTTTAGCAGAACCATTATTTTGCAAATCTGAACATCTGACGTTTTGGAAGCTTTCAGGTGCGTGAGTGTGCATCTGTGTGGTCCCGCAAGCCTTTGCAAGAGCTTAAATTGAAAAATGTGAGATTATTAATTTTTAAAGCGAAAAGGACAAAGGCCCAACGCTGCCACTCCTGGGATAAAAAGAAAGGACTCGGCTGGATTACGCAGCTATGGGCTAGCGCCAGCCTCTGCTGAACTAGTGTGTGCTCTCCAGCAAAGGACAAGACAATAGTTTCACTCATAGACACCGTTCAACACACGCAAGAGAGAAAAAAAAAAAAACACCAGAGAGTTAATGAGGTGTTGCTGAATAATGCCTTCATAGAAGCAGAGAGAGAAACCAGGTAGATGTCATCTGCAAGGTAAATTAAAATTATACATCTCTGAGGATTATCAGTGAAAATTGAGATCTGGAAGGGAATTTGCTTTTGATATTGGAAGGGATAAATACCCAATGTAAATCCTTTTATGTGGGCCTGTAGAGCGGAACAGAGAAATTAAAGATAAATGAGATTAAGGCATTTTTAAAAACATATTTAAGTTACCCGCAGAGGGGAAAAAGACTTTGGAGGAGGAGATTAGTTTAGACCCTCAGCAATACATTCATCTGGGAAATCAATTAGAATAAATCTTTTCTAATCTGAATTGGTGGTTGCCCTCCACCCCCCAAAGCCAGACACACCCCAAAAACCCCTTAAGAACATTTCTGCATAGCCTGGCAATCAGCCTGGATAAATGATGTGCCACATAATTTTTTTGGTGAGGTTTGGGATAGGAAACCTGTAGGCATAAGTTGATTATTTTTTTTTTTTCCCCAAAAGGCTGCGCTGGGGAGGGCTCCTTTGCCTTAGCCTCCCACCAATCCTCCTCTCATTTAATTCCTCTTGGAAACAGAGACAGAAGCTAACCAAAATCTAATGCTACGCAGTCTGTGTTTCTGCCTCCTTTGCCAGAGTCTGAGGTACATACAACTACTGTGGTTTCATGCAGGCCTATATTGTTATTAAAAGTCAACTGGAAATGTTGTTAGCAAGGGAAGTGGAGGAAATGAGTAAAAAAGTAATACATTCAGATGCATTTGGCTCTCTTCCTGGGAGTCCTTTTAATATAAAGAAATTCAAAGTTGTATTTTTAGATCTGGAAAGATGCTTTTTCATATTTCACACACTAAAGGGATTTGCCTTAATATACTCAAATTTCTCCCTCCCTCCTCCCCCTTCATGTGCTAGAAGAAATGAACTTCAATCCTCAACTTAACCACTGGATACACATATCCTGTTCTCCCCATTGGCCAGAATAAAAACCAATAAATGTATTTCATTTCTTTTGTGGATTTACAATAGCACCTGGCAAGGATGGTCTTAATCTCCTTACACTGCTTGCACCAGTGAAAGAAACCTTTGCAGTACTTCTTGAGAGAGAAATGAAAGGATAATAGGAATAAAATCTGGAAATAAAAATATTATCTCCATGAAGATCTGTTATAAAATGTATGAAATCCATATCAATGTCTCCAGAGGGTGCTTGGCATAATAGCGCAATTTAGACAATAGGTTATTAAAGATGGAAAGAAATATATTCCTCTTAATGACGACAGAATTGTTCAGAGACAATTGAGAAGTATGGGGTTGTGTTTAGACAGCAAATGGGTGGCAAATATCTAGTAGTAGACCTGTCAGAAAGAGACGAAAAATACGGCTTGGTACAAACGACCTAAAGCCAGTGGTTCTTCCTGTTGGTACTCCAGGCAAGCATGTTTGCAGGGGTCAGGCTGCTATGTTTTGTCAACGTCTTTGTTAAGCAAACACAAATCTATTTCAGACATTAGAAAGATGCAGATGCGGAACCATCAGCTGCCGAGGTGGGAGAATTGTAGCTTATTAATATATTGAGGAATTCACCAGAATTTCATTCTTCTTCCTGCCTAGTATTGGTTACAATTTCCATTTTAGCTGAGACAATATCAGTTATTTACTATGCTAGAAATGAGTGCGACAAAGACGAATTTCTCGAAAAAAGCTAGTGACTTCAGATAGCCTCAGGTTACCGGGAACCTGACCCAAAGTTTGCTGACACTGAAAGAAAGTTTCCCTGTGATTTAATGACCTTTGATTCAGACTCAAAGGCCAAAGGCATTGAGGCAACAGACTGAAAGATTTAAGCAACTTTTAGTTTAAATGGCTAAACCCAAACCAACAATATACACCTTCTCACTAAAAACTCAGCTGCTGTGGGACAAGATTGGAAATGAATAGATGGTGCAGGGAAGTGACACAAAGAATTAAGTTACTCCCTTATATTCATAATCTTCATAAAATGAGATAAGTTACACTACTCATCACAGTTTTCCACCTTCAGCTTCCATAATAAAACAGTTACAGAGGCCCTAGGGAGAACTGACGGGGCTCTACATCAAGAAAAACATCAAATGTGAGAAACACATAACATATCTACGGTAAAGTCTTTGACTTATTTAAAGTCTGGATCTCCACACTGCGAACTTTGTGAGCATGAGGTGATGGTGGGGATAAAGATGTGAATTTTGACTCTCTTGCTCTACCACAGAAACCTTTTTATATTCTCTAAAGAAAGAAGGAAACCTTCTCCCAGCTGTACTTACTTAAAAAAAAAAAAAAATCAACATTAAACTACTGTCACGCTTTCCATGCTCCCCCACATTCCCTTCAGTCTGTCAACTTTACTCTCGCAAACTTGTCACCAGTACCCATTTAACTTTCCACCTACTTAAGTATTAATTGGAAGGGAAAAAACTAATCTCCTCCTTAATTACATCTATCACCAGAATACCCAAACTTTCACACCAGAAGAATTGCGCCATTCATGTCGTTTCTCTCAGCTACGTTCGATGTGTCCAACATTGCCAAAAGATGCTCAGTGTTTTCCAAATGAATGGAAAAGAAGGTTCTGAATTTGCCTCAAAAAATAAGTAAATAAAAAGACACCTTTCTCACCCAAGACTTGGTGTTCAGACCATAGGTCTTCAATTTGTACCTCGTGTAGCCCAACACGCCATGCCATTCAGATGCCTGTCAGTAGAGCATGCTGCTGGCTGCTCCGCTCGTAGTTCAACATGTAATAGGTAAGTTCAGGCTTCAGTTAAAAAAAGCCATTTTGTAACATTGCAAAAAAGTATTTTTCTTCAGAGTAAAAAATGAAAAGTCCGGAGGTAATGAAATTCTTATAATAGAACCGAGAAAAAGGAGTATACAGGGGTGTAGGGCATCCTTCTGTTTACTTGCAAGCAAATTAAACTCTCCCCCGCCACCTCCTGCAACACTTTGATTTTCACTGTGCAAGATCTTCAACAACTACGAAGCTTATAGATATCCAGCTTAAACGTCAGACCTCATTTTAAGGCTTACCTCACTTCCATGATTAATGAGGAGTGCAATTTTAAAATATGATGGGCAGAGAAGTGACTCTCAAACATTCATATGACTGAAGTTACACTTACTCACTGCAATGACTCTTCCATAATAACCTGTTCAGCTGGTAAGCTACCAAGTTATTTTTCTAAGTGGTATTAATACAAGTCCATCAAATTATGTCCTTACCGACTTTGACAGCAAATGTGCAATAAAACACGCCATGATCAGCTGACAAGTTCATAGGTGCCCGGGCTATAACAGACTCCAACCCTTTTCCCCTGCAGCATTTCAGATCTAATACAATTAAGCAAAAACACTGTGGTGACTTTTCTGATAAAGATAGCACGTGTGACTCAAAGATACATGGGAGCGCAACCTTTTGTGCGTGGAGGTACAATTTTCAGAACCAACGCACGGTGTAAAGACCGAATACATCAGTGAATAGAGGCATTTCAATATTTTAAGCCTGGGACTGGGGAATGGTGAGCTAGTTCAGGAGGTGATCAGCTAAACACTCAGAAGAGAGAAGACGACAAGAAGAAAAGATGACTTTTCACACAAGAGCTCGTACTAGCACAAGTGGGAGACATGAAGAAGTGTCCCACAACCTAGCGGAAAGGACTGAGGTGACAGGAGCCAGCAGGAGCTGGCTTTTCACAGGAGCATGCTGGAAATTATAGATGGAGCAGGTAGTGGTGGTGTTCATACTGCGGAGATTGCCTAACATTTATCTGACTTCTCACAAGAAAATCCATAGTGCTCCTACTCACAGCAGACCTTTAAACCAGTATGCATTACAGACACACACACTTGAAGTCACCTTGTTCCTTTAATTTAAACCAAACTCATCTCAGATTCAAAAATGAACTACGTTGTCATATATTTCACCGTGTCTCACAAAAATGTTCTTTTTCCCTCATCTCAGGCTGCTTTCAAGTTTTCAAACACAGAGCTATTTCCCCCAGCTCTCAGAACTGCGTTTTCCTTCTTGAAAACTATGCACACACCTATGCAGATAGCTCAGCCTCCAGGTTCGCAAAGCCCCATAATATCAGGTTATTTTAATTAAGGGTGCTTTCCAACTGGCTGTTGTATAAGTGCACTCTCCCCCCAAACACGGTGAAAGGAGACTGATAGGGGAAGTAACATGTCCTTCGTTTCTGCCTCTGTGGATAAAGAACCAACAAGCAAAGCTGGGAATTTCAGCAAAAACAAAAAAGGGCTTTTTTGGCCGCAACGCCCAGGAAATTGTATGCCTTGGAAGAAAGGCAACTTGTCAGCAGGATACAAAGTAAAGATTCTTTGCTCAGAAATAATCATAATGGGCAGTTAGGTCTGGTGGGGTTTTTTTATTTGTTTCAGTTTTTTAATTTGTGGGGTTTTTTTTTTTTTTTTAATTATTGTTCCTAGCCCATGCACACAAATAATTTATTTAACTAAATAAAACAAAGGATGCCTGGCTTCATGGGGGAATTCACTCATCACTGACCAAAGCGCCAGCAGCCACGTTTAAACCCTTGGGAACACTTGCCATTTTCACTGGTGGGCCCCAGGGAACTAAATTCTCTTGAGAAAAAAAAAAAACAAAAAAAAACCACACACAAAAAAAAAAAACAGAGCAAAAGAAAACTGGAGAAGCCGCAAGTCCATTTGTTTAACAGAACACAGCACTGCTCTCGGTGGGCAAACACTGCTTCTCAACCGATAGGGAAGGTGGCAAGAAAACAGACACACGGAAGGCCTGGAGGCCAAATAATGGTCTTACAGCACTCCAGAAATAATTAAGAACCGTATTCTTGGGAAAAGTAGTCTCATTAAATTGTTTTCAGTTTGCAATTTTCTCCCAGCTTCTCCCACCTCTTTCCCTTTCCACCAGCAATCTTGAAGCAATGAAAATATCAGTTTGCTTTCTAGTGCTTGTATTCTCTTAAAAATGTCATTATTCAATTATCTGTCTATTCACTGGCCCTAAGGTCAGCCTTGTGAGCCTTCATTTAATGTTTTTAAATGCACTTCAGTCCACTTGTGATACAATAAAACTTTATTGAATTCTGTTCCCACATCACACTTACTATCCCTCACTTTTATTGATATGTGAGCCCATCTACTCTTCTGTCAGCAATAAAAGGAATATTTCTAGCAAAGAAATGACCTTTCCTTCCATCAATACAGCAATTGGGAAATGTGATTTCAGGTTCCATGTTTAAAAAGAAAAAAGTCTTAAGAAAAGAAAAGATGAACCATGCTCAAGCATTGTTTTCCTTCCCCTTGTTAGCATTAATGAAGCAGGAAAAACTCTGTAAGCACCAAAGATATTTGGTGCCTTTGTAACATTCATTAGCCCATTTACCCAGAAGAATGGAAAGGAAAGACGATTCATCTTTTCTCGGGAGCCAGGAACATATTTCCCTTGCAGAAAACAGCCCTTTGAATAGATCTCCCCAATATTAAAAGCTGATGGAAGACTTGTCGCGAGGCAAGTTACCATCACCGTGGGATATGTGTGCTCATTTTGGCTGGGATAGAGTTAATTTTCTTCATAGTAGCTAGTATGGGGCCATGTTTTGGATTCGTGCTGAAAACAGTGTTGATAACACAGGGAATGTTTCCGTTACTGCTGAGCAGTGCTTACACAGAGTCAAGGCCTTTTCTGCTTCTCATCCCACCCCAACAGCGAGTAGGCTGGGGGTGCACAAGAAGCTGGGAGGGGACACAGCCGGGACAGCTGACCCCAACTGACCAAAGGGATATCCCACACCATATGGCGTCACACTCAGCATATAAAGCTGGGGGAAGAAGAAGGAAGGGGGGGATGTTTGGAGTGATGGCGTTTTGTCTTCCCAAGTCACCGTTACACGTGATGGAGCCCTGCTTTCCTGGAGATGGCTGAACACCTGCCTGCTGGTGGGGAGTAGTGAAGGAATTCCTTGTTTTGCTTTGCTTGTGTGCGCAGCGTGCGCAGCTTTTGCTTTCCCTATTAAACTGTCTTTATCTCAACCCACGAGTTTTCTCACTTTTACTCTTCTGATTCTCTCCCCCACCCCACTGAGGGGGAGTGAGTGGCTGTGTGGGGTTTAGTTGCCAGCTGGGGTTAAACCACGACAGATATGCCATGCCCAAGACACCCGTCTCACTCCCTCCTGCTGCTGCCATCCTTTCCATCAATGCAGCAATGGACTTGTCTTTGTTGACCCCCCACCTTTTTTCCGCTTTGTCCTGCCCTATATCTGAAATTTTCCAAGTGTGTATTAAAAACCAGACTTTCTGAAGGACAACAGCGCACGAGTTATTCTGTGAACTCCAAAACCTAGAACCTAAGGGAATTGAGAGCTCAGGAAAAACTGAAGGTAATTTTGACTCAGCTAGCTAAATCCTCTTTCCAACACCATGCTGGATCCTTGGGAGCCTGAACGGTTGTCTCTAGGGGGAAATGAACAGAAAAAGTGCTCCAAAATACCTCCGCGCTTTCGACTTGCACCTTTTTCAAAACCGAAATAAAATCTAAATGCAGACAATCCCTAAACTTCAGTCAAAGCCAGTGGGAGATAGTTGCTCACATGTTGGAAAACCTCCCCATTTTGACTTGGGGTGTCACCCACGAAAGGCATCGCTGCTGCCATGGCCCACAAAGCACGCGTGCTCAGGAGAGCGAAGGGAAGAAGGCTCATCAGCCTCGAGTGGGTTGTTCTTTCTCTTCATCCATCTCAGAAATACATGCAGGACTACTAAAACACGGATGGTTTGAGCTGTAAAGTGTTACGTGCATACAAAGGCTGTATTTGCATAGGGAAAACCAACACACTGGTTTGGATTTATCAGATTACCAATAGCAAATCTGGCTGCTTACAATGACAACTAGCTCAGCAGCTCYCCCTCCACTGGTCTTGCAAAATTGGACTCTTTGCTTGTCACCAGTCTCGTGCACAGCATTGGATAAATCGCTCATCTGCTTTCYGCACTGGCTCATGAGTAAAATGGTAAGTCCCTTAGCACTTTACAAGGGTGAAATAAGAAAAATTACACTCCTAGATGTACTGGCACCATGACAACAGGACTGTACAAGCACCAGAAGATACTGAAGTGTTTCTGCAATGAGAGTGTTGACCTAGCTTCACCAAACCAYCTCCACCACTGCTGTTCCCATTACCCATTTAACACTGCTCCGTAAAGGGAGAAGGGGAGAGGGACGGGATRCACTAGGAAACAACAACAGAGTACTGGATCAAAGGGGCCCTCGCAAAGTGAGGTTTCTCATACACACAGTGTAACACAGCCTAAAATGCAGTTTCAGACATCTCTCCACGATGTGCCATGTGCCCACAGCTCTGGCAATGGCAAACTGCAGGTCTGCAGTAGTACACATTGAATAGAAAACCATGGAAAAGCTCTCTTGGTCAGTAATGATTAAAAGAAAATTCAATTTAAGAAAATTGGAGTAGTAATTTCAGTATTTCAGAAGAAAAGGGGCAGTATTTAAAGCAGGTGTCAGAGAAATAAACACCACATGTCAAGGCCTGCTTTGAGAAAGACAAAATTAATTTGGTGACTTTTTCCTGATACAAAAAAAAATAGGACAACTGATGCCACTGAAGCCTGTCAAATTAGGCCTGGCATCTTTTCACCTGTTGAAATCACCTGCCTTTCAACTTGCTTTTCATTGTGGGAGGGCAACAAAAAAGTCCAGAGGTCTTGGAATGACTGTCCATTTTTTTAGACAGCATCTGCCATCACATAAACTGACTACAGGATCAGGAAAGTGAGGAGAGGACGAGGCTATCTGCGTAATTATCTGTTGTCTTCCACACATGTCGAGAGTGACTGCAGCCTCATGAAACTCTCCTTGTCAGGGGTCTCTCTAGTGAACACACAGGAATGCAGTGTAGAGGGTAATATAAAGGACATTCTAAAATAGATGAGCTACTGAAGTTAGAAGAGGTTTGTTTTCCCCCCTCCTGAGAGGAAAGGGGGATGCTTTCCCCTTGAAAATGATATGAGTTAGTGGTTGAAGAGCTAATAAATAAATAAATAAATAAATACATTTGCAAGAGGAGCAGGCTACGCAATGGAATTTTAAATATCCCATAATTTTTCTCCGAGGGAACGTATACACTAGCACTATACTGAGCATAAGTGCCTAAGGTCAGTCCTAACAACATCTGTTGAAGACGACTCCTAAACACTGCTCTCCTGAGATACACAGACGCTCTCCTCTGCTGCTGAGCCAGCGCTTGGGTAAACTGTCTTTCTCTGTTCATATGGAATAATTTGAAACCGTAAGGAGTAACCCATTCAACCAGACGAAGCAAGCTGGAATTGCACACAAGTACAAGTGCCTGCTGAAATATTAATATTAATATTGTTATGCAACTGCTGTGTTTCTTTAGGAGATGGCCATACCACAGACACCACTGTTCACCAAGGGCTCAGTGCACTAAGCCACCAAGGATATGTCAGTGGCCAAGGAAGGGTTCTCCCCAGGACTGAGCAGCGCCGGGGAGCCCGTAGAGCCCACTCCCCTCCTCCWGCAAAGCATCACACAAGGCGGCTGGGTGTGGGTAGAGATGCTAAGAAAGCTGGACCCGAAAGGACTTGGGCAACAGCCCAAATTCAGCTAAAGGGGCTGAAGCACGTGGGCTCAGTGACAAGAACCCAAGGGGACCAACTGACACACAGGAAACGGCAGAGGCATCACTGAGGGCATCGAGGGGGAAAGAGATTTCATCCACCAGGTGTAGCTTTGGTCCAGCCACACACTTGCTGACCTCCTTATCCAGAGCTTCCCCATTGTTTGGATGGCTTTCACTTGTGGGGCACGCCTGGGGCCCGGGCAAGGAACATCTGCAAAGTTGAGCTGACCATTTTCAGAAGGAAGAAATGGAGGTGGTAACAAAGCCAGGCAGAGACTGAGGTAGGAGAAGAATAAAAAGGAGCCCTAGGGTTTTCCACTCCACGTCTGCAGATGAAGGGACACAGTTTGCCTGAATGCAACCAGCTTCCCTGGTGCTACACTGAATAAAAACGTGTGAAAATTTGACCCAAAATTTCCTAGGCAATGCAGAACAACAAGCCCAGGAGATGGGATCCTATTTTACGACGTGCTCGCTCCTCATTTCCCCCCCCCCCATAACTGTACTCACAGAGGCACTATATTTGATTCATAAACAAACAGAGGAAACAGCCATCAAAGCTACTAACTTATTGCAAAGGCAGTGTGGCTTGCTGTTGTTGTTTTCCTCCCCACATTCAGATCATTAAAACATACTCAATCCCTACTGTACATTTGGTGCTGAGCAACCTCTCACAAGAGTTATTTTACATCTTGTACACAGGGCCGATTAACACCTCGGGGCATAATATTCACATATTACCTTTCTCACAAGGCACCACTATTCCTCTTTGTTTTATATGCAACAAAGGCTACGGAGGGATACTAGGTAATGACTATTGCTTTACCAGCCCAGTCTCGGGAGGGAATGCCATATCTCATGCAAATCACAAATCACAAGGAAATACAACCTGCTATGATAAGTAGAAACCAATCCCCCCTCACCCTCCCCACGCACAGTGTCATTTGTAAAATGAAAGACCTCATTTAGAGTGGAATAACTCCAAACCGGTAATTTGGTATGAGCTCGCTAGGGCAGACCGTAAGCCCCTGATGTCACTCTTTCCATGGGTAAAATAGCTCACCTCATTAAAAAATATTCCATCACTGCATTTAGAAGCTTCACATTTTTGTTTAGAAAAATAAAATATGGACGTTAAGGCAGAGAGACAGAGTCCCTCAGCAGAGAGGCTCCCCTTTGCTCAGAGAGCTGATCTTAGCTGCATCCCTCACCTTGCGGTTTCACAACAAGCAAAATGCTGCACAGCCTTTCCACGTCGCAGCGGCAGGCAGGCGGCCACCCCCTGCACGAGGGATGGGGACCACCCGAGGGGCTGCAAGTTCTCGCTTCCCATCTGGACAGCGTGCCTGTCATTTCTCAGCCACGTTTGCTCTCCTGCAGCCCGTGCTCAAGGCGACAAAGAAGATGCTCTTCGTCCTCGAGCCAAATCCTGGRTTTCAGCAAACTGAAGTCTCCTACTGCTCTCTCAGTACAACTCTGTGGCTCGAAAGCGTCCATTCCCATATCTGCTTCATTGTTTTGAGAGGTGTGCTATGAGCTTTGGCCTACTCAAACTGAAAACCTAGAAACAGTGCTGTTACTCATCGCTCAGTACTTTACGACTGCTAATAAAAAGTGCAATCCTAGTATTACTGTTGTTATTTCTTTTTTGAGGTATGCCATTTTTGACAGTAGGACCATAACCACGTCTAACAAATTAGGTTTCTACAGAAAGCAAATTCTGAGGTACGTTTAACTTCTTGTAGCTCTGACATTTCCTGTTCGGTGGCTCTTGCTGTAATCCCAGATGACTGTCTTTCTACCCTCAAAAATTCAGGCTAAATGGCTTGCCTGTAATTTGCCTTCATAGCTTTGGAAGCCTATAAATTACTATTTTGTACCATCAAACATCAAATTTCTCAAAACATTAGCCTTCTACCTCCTCAGCGATACAATACTGTATTTAAGGCACTTATCAAATGTAACCAGTTACACGGACATAGGTCGGTCGAAGCGCACTGCTATACGATTACGAGCATAAAACTCTGGAAAGAGACGCTATAAGCTAGTAATAGTGCTTCATTCTTCGGGTCTGCTTTCACTAACGGGGCTTCCCAAGTGTTTTCCAAAAGGTGATATGCCACTGTTACACTGTACAACAAGGAAAACATGGGGTACTATTAGGATACTTTTAACCTAAGCACAAACCTTGCATAGAGGACAATTTTTCATATCTTATCAGCTCAGTCTCATATGACACACGTGGTTTGCCACTAGCGTTTACTTGCCCTTGGGCAACAAGAGACAAGCTCAAGGCTGGCCCAGTCTCCACAATAAATCAGATCTCTATTAAAGAAGCAAATGCAAATATATCAAGATACATACTGTAAGGGACACATTCGTACTGCACTTCCAGGTACTTGTATGTCCCAGGGCAAGGGTCTGGAAACACATCAGGGCCAGCGACAACTGCACATTGGGTCCGATTACTGCATCTGAAAAGCAAGAAAAAAGAGAGTCAGAAAACAGGTCCCTCCAGTGTCAACAGGAGTGAAGATGTAGAAGCCAGGGCTTCAGCATCAGCTGGGGAAGTTTGCCAGAGAGAGCACAAAGGCTGATGGCAAACACCGATGTCTTCATCAGCTTATTGCCAAAAGAGAAGAGGCATGGTGGCACAATCCCTTCCCCTCCAAGCAGTTCTTACAGCACCAGGAGGTACTCCTTTAAAACCAAACTGAGAGGAAGATTTGAAAAAAATGATTACAGGTACGTGGTAGTCTAATTCTTGAAACCCAAACTCCATCTCAGTGACCTCAACTAACCTTAAATACCAGTATCCCCAGCAAATGAAATGCAAAGACTAAACCAACAGCATTTGTGGCAAAAATAATCATTGTATATGTTACAGCAGGCATAACAAATACATTTTACAAAATATTTATAAAGTGTTCCCACAAAAACAGACATCTTGAATAATGCTGTTTAATGCGAAGCAAAGGCAAGAAACATCAATGCTTGAGTGGAAAAAAAAACATCACCAAATAAGCTGTCTAAAAACCAAAATAGTAGTTTTTCATACACAGCCAACACACTTGCACCAGTTATAAGTGGTTAAGTTTTATTCAGTCATTGTGGCTAGCACAGATGCATCTCCTGAGACGATGCATTTTTTCCGAAAGTGAACGTTGTTCTCACTGAAGACCTTGCTGTGCAACCGCACAGAAAAGGCAGTGACCCTGCCCGCTGCAGTAAGTGCCTTTCAGGTTAGAAGCACACCCACACGGGCTGGGCCCTGCGAGATGCCTTCCCTGTGGCACATATGACTTGTGACTGATTTGTGCATGTGTGGAAGCCCATATTTGCCTCTGCTTTTGTGGTACAAGCACCTCTATGTACAACTTTTGTGTATTTTGGGGATGCAAAAACCCTTAGCACACAGCAGTTCTACAGAGAAAAATCCTCTCCTTGTTTGTTTAAAGGGAAAAAAAAAAAAAAAAGAGAGAGAGAGAAATATAATTAGTCTTTGATTTTTATGCTTTTCCATGCCAGAAAGAGACTTCCTAAGGGCTAGACCACTGCATTTACTTTCTCTAAGATGCTGCCTCCTATGATGTGACATGGGACCCCTGACCTTCCTGCTCTTCTGGCAGAAGCCACGACATCCAGCGCAGAACTCATTTAGATCTGCAGTGGAAATGCTTCATGTTTACCTGAGGCTATAGTTTGTCAGCCTTAATGAGGATTTTATTCGAGCCCATAAATTAAAATTGATTCATTAGTGACTGCCTTAAGCTCCATAATTTCTTTAATTTTATGGAAAGATTAATAAGAGCTGATACGCTTGCTCATCGGGCTGTTTTGCTGGATAACAGATAATCCAGAGGGCTGGGACATTCTCATGTTTTCTAGTTGAAAGATGACAGTTATCACAGCAAGTGAGTAGTTTTACCATATACACAGAAAAACAATTTTATTAACAAAAAGGATAACACTGTTGTCCTCACCCTTGGTACTTAAAGACAGGTGGCTTGGCTGGGATATCACAGGTAGCTTGGACCATGTGAATGGGCAGTCTTCCAGGAGAGGCTTTGAACATCATCCAAAACTTCACTTTCAACAAAAATCCTTTACTGGGCTCAATGTGCCTTTCAAAAAGCAGTTGCGCTGGCCTAATCAATAGTCTGTCTGGCTATACGGACAGCCCTGGCCACATCAGATAGAATAAGAGCAATGGATCAAAGAGATGTTTCAAAATCACGAGCCAGGATCCAAAATTATAAGGAAATGGAAGTGGGGGGGAGGAACAGACATGTATAGGGTTCATCTGCGCGTGTTTTCTTTCTTTCTGTCTGTAAGGAGGCATTTGCTTTGAATGGTGAAGCGTTTCCTTGCGGCCATTTCTTTTTTATGCAAGAACTTGGACACAAAAACCAGAAGTGAAAACATGCAACCTAGAAAGCTCCAGGTTCACGACCAATATTTCAAAACTTGCTTTGGAAGCCAAAGGATGTGAACACCAGCTTTAACCTCCCCAAACGCATGCTGCCTTCTGGGATATCACCAAAGAGAGTAAAAGCACCATGATACAAGGGATTGAATGGGGAACGCAGGGCGCTGGTATGGGCTTTCCTCCCCAACTCTAGCAAGTCCTGAAGCCCCCTTGCACATCCCTGGATCAGGGGATGGCAAAGCACTGAGCGTACCAAGCACAGAAACTTCACAAGAAGGTGAGATCAAATTGTCAGTGCTACCTTGGGGTGGGGGGGAACGACAGAAAACCAAATGAAAAACTCCCAAATAAAAGCTCAAATACTATGCAGTGTCAGTACCTCACACAATTTGCAAAAAACGGGCTCATACAAAAAACCCCACCAAAACCAGAAAATCTCAACCTCCTCTCTTTTTCACACTCATTTCATAAGGGCAGCAAAACTGTGTCCGGCACTTGGCATTTCGAGTTTCCTTTTATCACCCCAGGGTGAAACATGCAGGTTCCCATTCCAGAACACTTAAGGGACAAGGGCAATTTGGACTAAAAACCTTAGAAAAAAACTAGTAACTGTTCAACCAACTATTACTGTCAGACATCAGGCTATGAAAATTTTAAGAGGAGAAAGAGGTAAAAAAGACTCATCATTAAAGCTCTGGTTGCTGTGCTTTTGCTCATACTTTTTTCCCCACTTTTACAACAGCTTTTTTGTCCCTTCAGTTTTGTCATATTTCTTTCTAGACAGATTAAAGGCCCAGCTGACAATAAGTGACACACAAGAAGTGACATAGGAAAGGAGATGTGTAAAAGAAGATGCATCCTTAGCCTTGAAAAGGGAGGGGAAAAAACCCCACGTAACCATGCCTCACTCCATTCCCAGCAAACCAGCCCACGAGCTCTTCTTTGTAAATCACGGGATTATACATTGAATCTTGGGATTTCTTGGTGCTTGAGTCTTAGTAATACTCGCTCCAAACTCCTGCGAGTCGTGAGGCTCAGTGCTGGGTATTGACCTTTCCAGTCAATGCAACAAGGATCCCTTGGTTTTATTTTGGATTTTTTTTTTCTTTTTTTTTTTTTTTTTCTTGTCTTTTTTTTCCTCCTTTCTTGAAGGAAGACCTTTACTAACTACTGCAGTTACAGTTTGCAGTGAGAACCAGCACTGCATCAGCTCAAGTATAAATCTGTCTCTTCTATAGGGCAATCACAGAAACACTACCCAGGACCCTCAGCTGTACACTACAAATGACAGTTCTGCATCTTGCTAGATTCCCTCTCCAACAGGGCAGGAACCATTTGCATCGCTGGCTCTAGCATAACTGTACTCCAGAAAACTACCTTTTTTACACCCATCTGTACCTCTTATTACTGCCTTTTGACAAGTGCCTCTTATTTCTAGCACTGATTTATCAGCTCCTTCAAACAAAACTACTTCTCTTTCCCCTGCGTTGCCCTCATGCCACAACTTTTCTAAGTGAACCCTGGCCTCTTGGGGCATTTTCTCATTCTCCATATGCTCTGACACCAAGTAAACAAGAGAACTGTGGGAGGAATCTCTGAATTTGAGGGACCAGATAGACAATTTTATGCCTATTAAAAAAGCAGTGTCCGTTTTATTAGTTTGTACAACATTTTAAGGTAAATGTTCTGGAGACACAGAAGAATTAAAGGAGCTCCTCAAGTGGGTTTAGTTCCCCTTATTGCCATTTATCATGAAATCTGACAAGGAATTTGTTTTATTTTGAAGTCCTTATTTTTACCTGCAATCATCTCTCCCTGTTGCTCTCTGAAGTGCAAGGTTAGCACGTGAAGATAGAGCTTGCTTCTCAGAGACCCTGCACGTCTCGGGCCACCTCCATAATTGCTGCTGAGGTTTGTGGACACTTTGCCTGGACCAAGAGTGCCCACACAGCTCACCAGAAATAACTCACCATGCTGCCACAGCGTTCAGGCTAGCAAGGCAAAAAGCCTGCTACATTTTCCATTGTGCAAGATATGGAAAATGTGACTTGCCAGTGCCTGGGTTCCTCTGTAAATGCTTGCTTTGGTGCAAAATGTGCTCAATGAAAAGGCCAGTATCTCACATCCGCTTTGCCAAGGTGCAGAAGCCTACCAAGACCAACCAAGAGATTGGAAACCAAAGCATAACCCGAGATCTGCATTTTAACCCCGACTTGAGAGACTGATGGCAACACACATTGCTGTATGTTCAGGAAAAGAGAATATCCCAAACCCTCCTAAAAATCCGTCCAAGGTACTCAGCAGCCTTTAAGCACCCAGCATCTCATAAACAGAAGTTCACGTTATTCACATATATGTTTTGGAGAGGAAAAATTACCTCCTGGGAAAAGTGTAAATTGTCCCAGTCACAAGAAAAAAAAAAAAAAAGGAAGAAAGAAAAAATGGGGTTCTTTATGCCTTCTTTCCAGCTACATTTATTCCCACTTATTAAGGTACCTGTTTTGTCTTTCAGGCAAAAAAATATTTATCCTAGAAGAAAGGTGTCAACCCAGTATAACACATACACTGTAACAGAAAACTTGGATTGTTTTTGCAGAACTTCTCCCAGTTCCAGTGGAAAATGACTTTCAAGAGTTTTAATGTGAAACAGTAATAATAATTCATGTGGCATTTGTTTTGTTTTGCATTTATAGCAGTGGGGCTGAAGGAAGCATTTGAGTTCAGAACCAGCTGCAGGGCTCAACTCTGCTTGCAACTCTCGGTTCAGACTTAAAAAACAAAACAAAACAAAACAAAAAAACCCCCCAAAACTTAATTTCCCTTCAGCAAACTTCCATTCCTTCTCCCTGGCAACATTTTTATGATTTTTAAGTGACAAGGTCATCTTGTGATAGTGAGGCAGAAATACTTTAAGACATAAACAGCTGCTTATTCCTGCTCTGACACCTTTAATTTTTTCCAATGCTGACATTGTTGATATATTTACCAAAAGAGAAAGAAAGGAAAAAATAATAGTTTGGCAGGTGATGTTTATTTTAGGCCTTTCCAGAAACTTTAATAGCACAGACATGTCAACAGCATCAGGCTAGACATGTCTGGGGTGGTATGTTTGCCAGAACAAAAATGCAGAGGCAGCACAAAATAAAAGATCAATCCCAAACAAAAGCCTTTCAGCCTTAATCATCACAGTGCAACACCAGTAAGTCCTCCAGCTCCCCATCCAGGTGGGGACCATTTGCCCCAGACAAGAAAAACAGGTGCCAAAACCACAGGGGCAGGTGCCCGTCATGCTAGGGATGCCAGGAGGAGAGCAACCAGAAATCTGTGCACACGTTCACAAGGAGCCTAGAGGCTCAAACATCCATTTCATCCTCAACACACCCTCTTTCTCCTGGTCCTTATCCTCTAGAGACAAGCCCTTCTGAGGTGGAGGAACGACTTCTGTGACACCTTCTGCAACACCGTGGCCGGGAGCTCAGGGCATACTGGAAACCACTACAAATGGGGAAGCCACCCGCTCTCTCTGAATCCGCAATCAGACCGTCAGAGTCCAGAGCTAGGCTCTTAAATACCCTGAAGATCGGAAAATTTCAGGCTACATGACCACAAACCTGGATTTGTATGGAAAGCACTGAGCCATATCCCTTGCTGCTGCTAACAAACCCTGCTCGTAGCTGGTGCTACCCTCCACCTGCAGCAACTTCTAACAAGGGATTCTTAATGCCCATGTGTGCTGACTAAACCGCCTTACCTGTGTTCATGAGCACTGGTCGCCAAAAAAAAAAGATACTCTTTCCCTCTCCCCTCAATTGAAACACCTACTTTCCATAGACTTTATTTTTTTTCTGCAAAGACAAGGCAGCCATCGTGTGCCTAAGCACGCTAATATAGCCAAGACATCAATATCTAAGCCTCTTTCTCAAGGTCTATCATACTTTTCTAATGGTTTTACAGTAAGAGACAGACTTAATTCATTATCCTTCATGGCAATACTGCAAGACATCCTTTTCCTTCTCTGGAACCCAAAAATCTCCTCTCTGGATGACTGCTTTAAGAAAGAGGCTGTCACAGCAAATAAGTCAGCCAAGAGTGTGTTCTCCCCTGTCAATATGTGGTATTTCCAAATCAACCCTTTAGGAAGGGCCAAGATAAAAATAAAATAAAATAAAATAAAATAAAATAAAATAAAATAAAATAAAATAAAATAAAATAAAATAAAATAAAATAAAATAAATGCCCTGGAGAAAGTAAACAGGAAGCAAAGAGAAATTTCACTCATAAATGGAGTTAACGTGATGGCTTGCAAATAGGGGGAAAAAGAAAAAAAAAAAAAGGCAAGCAGAGAAGGGAGGCAGCAGAGGGTAGGGAAGGGAGAATAGAACTGCAAGCCCTGAGAAAAGCCTTTGGTTCACCACATTTGCTTTCAATAACGTGCTGCACAAAAGCAAAGCTAAATCCTCCGCTTGTTTAGCTTCCAGAAACAAAGAATTCCTCAACAGAATCTTTTTCTCCCTCTGCAAAACCTTAAAAGCAAAGGATCTAATGACAGGGAGATGAAAATCCAGTTTCTCTTACATTTTCTTCATTATGAATGGGCCTTTTTATTGATCTTTCAGAGCACAGAGAAGCTGGCTTTCCAACCTCTGCTGCGATATAATTATCTGTGGTGTTTAATGCTAGCACTGACGAGTTCCACTACATACTGCATTTTGTTGTTTTATTGACGGGTTTTAATTATCTATCCAGGTGCTAGAGCTGTCAGATAGGCTGGTTCTTATGTGATCAAACTAATACAAGGAGAGGCAGAGCACTCTAATTGCAGCCTCACCAAGTGCCTTTGTGGAGATATGCCAACGAGATACATTTAAACTGCTATGGTTATTGTAAAATCTTACGATGTTTGATGGGAAAAAAGAGTCCTCTTTCTATAGCCTCAACCCATTTTGTTACTCTGATTCTTATTTTATATTGAGCAAAGCAAAACTGAAAAAAACCAAACCACCAAAACCACACCAAAACCCCAGCCAGACAAACAGCAGAAAAATCCTGCAGAGCCAAACCGAATCTGAGCTGTAAAGGTCACCGAGGGGACTACCTTGATATATTATGGAGAGCCTGGAAGCAAGATGGAAAACAGGTCCTGGAAATAATTTAAATACCAGTTTTACATAGGAAAAAAGAAAAAAGTAAAAGTAATTACGCTGTTTCAACTCATTGATAAGGCCCTTAAAATTTAACAAGAAGCATTTAACAGCAAATTCACAAGATTTAACAGATTTAACAGCAACTGGGGCACCCCTGCACATGGTTCATCTGCTCCGCTGCCAGGGACTCTCCAGCTCGGGAAGCCGAGGTCTGAGGCAGAATCCGCCAGCAAGGACGCCCTGACTCGTCATCACCCTCCAAAGGAGGGTCCCCCCAAGCAATGAAAGCTTTTTCCTCTGTGCTTCATCATGTAATGTCTCTTACAATTTATAGTTTCTTTGGATTTTTTTCTGTCCCATCTCTTTGCAATTAACACAGTGAGGAGGGGAGCTGAAATCCCCAAAGGCAATGAATGCGCACCCCAACAGGAAAACCTGCCAAGTGCCTTGTGCTAATGTGCCTGGCTACAGCATCGCTGCAGCAACAGGGAACCTGAACGCAAGCCTGGTGGAAGAAACACTCATCGTTAGCGCAAGAACGACAAAACGACAATCTGTCCAAGCCATTGGATATATTTGGACAAAAGGTTTGGGTGAGCATGGAAAACAGATCTGCACCGAGCATGTCTAAAGCAGTCACGGTGCTGCTCCAGCTGCAAGGAGCTGAGGACACAAGCAAGGCCAGGTTTGCAACGTAGGCTAACGTCGTTTATTCGATGCCAGTCTGTAGGGCTGAAAACCAAACCAGGCAAGCATTAAGGCTGTAAAGCTCATCTTTTAAAGAACTACATCTGCCCTTTTACAGGTACTCTACTTCTTCTAACTCCATAAACTTCTGTAGCACCCTAATAAAAATCCACTTTACAAAACACTGACAGGATATCTGGAGAGGAGAGTAAACACCTAAAACAAACCAACCAATAAAAGGCTCATCGGTTTAGCCAGAGTTAACACTAGTTAAAATAACTGTGAACAGAAAACAGTCTGGCTTTTAATTTGGGTTAGGAGGTCAAATTAAAGGCTAGAGGAGGTCTGGGCTGAATTTCAGCTGGCGCTCCACATCAATTTGTCTTCATTGCCATTTTAACACAAGTCAATGCGAGTTTAAGCCCATTTTTTCTTCTTTACTGCAGCTACCCAGAGCTGGGATAGCCAGAGCAAGTGGCAAAGGATTATTTTCTGTACAACAGCTCTGAAGCATGTTCAGACCCTTGGTCTACCATTACCTACCTATCCACCAAGTCCGCAGCACAGGGAGCTGATGCTGTGCCGGACACCAAGGCACACTGTAGCACCACGAGGTATGAAACTGCTGCTCAGCACTGGCTGATCAAAAAGCAAATCTGAACACAAACATTTAGAAACCTTTTAAATATATTAATAAAAAAGGATAAAAAAGGATATTCTGTCCTGTTGTTAGAGGAAAATCTGGTATTACTTTCACTGCATCCCTCTTCACTAATTGTCACGTTTTCTCAAAGTACAAGGAATTACACAGCCCGTAATAACCGCAATTCTGCAATTTACTGTCACCACCCACTGCCCCCGTCCCAGCCACTGACTGATTCCTGCAAAAGGAAAAACTGAGATTAGAGAATATTGTCTCTAAATGGGCTAAAGTAATCTGTATTCATGGGTTGGTAGGTTTAATGTGTTAGCCTTTCACCTCTGGAAATAGGGTTAAAGAAAGGTTTTGGGCCAAAATAATTTGTACTGCACTCCATCTCAAATTTGACATAATAACTGAATGACTGAATGAAACAAAAATGAATACGTCCAAACAGCACGGGAGGTCAAAGCTGGGCAACTCCCTGATGAACTCAGAAGTGAACTGAAGCCATCCATGCAGCACTGTTTCTAAAACCCAGAGCAACCTCTCTCTTCATCACTCTTGCCAATGGCATGATACCGAGGTGATTGTTAAGTAAAGGTCCATAGATTTTAGTTAAGGAAGCAATCGCCCCTCAGCCTCTTGGGGGGGCGGAAGCTTCCCAAACAATTGAGACGTAGGATCAACATGTGACAGGTCATGCCTTCAGCATCATGGCTAAATCAGTTCAGACAAAAAGATAATGCTAGTGAGTAAAACAAACAGCCTGCCAGGGTCATATGCTATTAATACAGCATCTATTAATGGCGCCCAATTTTGTACAGCACCTTGTGCAAAGGAGTCTTGGCCCTGTCTGTGTCTCAGGCATTAAAGCAGTATATATAGTAATCAGAAACAAACCAAACTTTCTCAAAAAATAATCATGAAATTAACTAAATATGTTTTTGATATTCAAAAGGGATTTTTTTTTTTAAATTTTATTCCAACATAGCCAACTCTGCCTCTTTGATCTTCAGCCCAAAGCTTGAATAAAGGCAGCCTGCACTCTGATTCTAAGCTCAAGAGAAAGCACAGCGTCACAAAACCTTCATATGCTTTCCAGCCCAGCGTTGCCCAGCCAAAACATATACGGAAGCAAATGGTAAGGAAAAAAAAAAAAAGCAACACCCCCCACCCCCCCATCTTAGCTATATTACTTGAAACCTCCATTGTGAAGTTCCTCAAAATGTCTAAACATAGCACTGAACTTTCTGTGGCTGCATGCAGCAACATGGGAGGGGATGGAGGGATGGGGATGCATTTTTGAGAACATCTGTCCAGCAGCTCCAGCGAGGCTTTCTCACGCTGTGCTCAGCACTAAGCTGGGGGAAGTCAGGGATCACACGCCCCTGCCCTCCCACCACCCATTCCCTCCTCACCTGTCCTTCCTGGGGCAGCTTTCAGCATATCTATCTAGCTATCTCAGTTTTCAGCTATACATGCCCACCACCTCTTCTCCTGCCCAGCCCTATCTGGTCACCATCCTGAAAGGGACACTACTTGCTCATTACGTACCTCATCTGCCTTTAAAACATATGGACAAAATACATACAGATTTGACTAAAAAGACTATCCTGAGAAAAAGTCTGATAGGGAAAATGGCCTCTGAACATCTATGGGACAACAACTGGCAGGAACAGAGCAACAGGGCTTCTGCAAAACTTCGAATCTTTTTTGTGAAGATGCGGAAAATACTTTGTTAGTGGATTTCATATTTCATACTACAGAGATATTTCATACTACAGAGCCTGCCTAATGCTGTACTCACAGAATTAAACTTGCTGTATGCAAGAAAGCTTCCTTTGAGAAAGCTAAACTGAAAGGTCTAGTTTTCCAGAAAGGTTCTGCCTCCCACCGGAGCTGCATTTTTCCAAAGAGCTTGGTTCTTCTTGGAAGAGCTACAAAAGCCCAGCTGTTTGAGCATGGCCTGGGACTCCTTGGTTCTCATGGAAAGCAGTGAAGCTGACGGCTATTAAGCATTTTTCAGGCAGCAGGCTGTGTCACGGAGTGCTTAACCACTTTGGTAATTCAACCCAGATAGCTCTGCAGAAAAAAACCCGCCTGCCTGGGATCGCACAGGAGCCTTAGGTGGGGCAGAAACTGGGAAATCCACATTCCAGAGCATGGAGCATGTCTCCGGCAAGTCAACTTTAAAATATGTGACTGATGCTGCTCAGACATACTAGCTGAAGTCCAGGGAGATGGATGAAAGGTTAAAGATGCAGGATAAATTCATCAGATGTCTCCATAAATCATTTCTATAGTTCACATTTGTTCTCTGCCTTTCATTACTTACATTTCTAAAGCCACTGGATGCCTTGGTGCAGTGGATCTAATAAAAAGGAAGATAAATTTTAACATCCCTTTTTGAAACATCTTAAAATGATCTAGCTTTCTTCTGAATGTTAATGGCAAGCATTACAAGAAACACACTGTCTCAAAACAATTCACTTGGGCTGGAAGCGAAAGCAGAGTCCCACTGTAGCCTGGAAATTCACAGTCCTGGTTCCCTTCCCCTGCAACTGGTATAAAAGATCTTATTTCTGCCTCTAATATTTTGGCAGCCTTAACTTTGTCACTGAATCCTGACATCGCTTTGCGCAGACCCTCTGACTCAGGGGCGAAATTCCATACTCGAGAAGAGGAGGAAATATTTTTGGAGATTGGCAGTTTGGAAAAGAATCTGAGCTGCCTGACAGCTGTTCGGAGATGTGGGATGCCAGAGGGGTCCCAGAGGAGCATACAGGATTACACACACGCACACGCACAGAAAATCATTAAAGTTTCTGACTCTAAAGTTTCACATTTAATGAAAGAAAGTGAGGGAGATATCTGGAGAATTCTTGAGTTCTATTAACAGCTAACGATATTCCCTTTGCCAAGAGCACAGCCCCGGGAAGCTCACCGACAGCAATGGGGGGGCCACAGGGAGAGCCGTCCTTCCCTTTCCCCCTGCCACGTCCCCAAGGGGGTCGGGAATAGAGTGGAGAGCCTGCTGTTGCGTGGCTGGAGTTGTTCTATGACAGAAGCAAGGACCTTTATAACAAAGTTTAATCCATCGCAGATTAAACCAAACAAATGACTGCACAAGTGAGCAATTAAAGAGCATTCCACAGCTAGCACTCAGAGAGCTTCACCATTGATTAATTAGGTTCAAAGGGCCAAGGCTAACCTCACAGTCCCCTGAGAAAGAGACCACTTAGCCCCTTTAAAAAAGAAAAAAAGAAAAAAAAATTAAAACATCTTCAGCATTCTTATTTAACACTTGAGCATCAGTTAAACAGCTGCTAAAGCAGTGAAACAATTACTTGGGACTGACCTACATTCAGCTGTATTGCTTTATTACATTCAGGAGAAACTTAATTAAGCTTCTGTTACTTAATAAAAGCAAATAAAATCCTCCATTTTATGACAAGGAGCTGCACTGCTACAGCCATGTGAAGCCTTTGAATTTGGCAGTGGGGTTTCCCAAAAGAGCGTAGCTCCCACTATCACATTCCTCCTCGTTGCATTTGAGGGATAAGATGATACAGGATATTTTTATGCATTAATGCTCCTCGAGGCAGGCTAGCTTACTCTGCTAGCTACCACCAAAGTGGAGAGGGCCGTAGCCTCTGATAGCTGCCCTGTTACCTTATGAGACCTCCTGTACCTGCACAACATGGTCTACTCCCAACCACATCACGGGCTAGGTCAGGAGTACTTCAGCCCTGCCAGGAGGAAGGCATCAACTACTCACTTCACTGCAAGAAGCAAAAGAGCAACCTGTTCCTGGAAAAAAAACCACATACTGCTGTCCATACAGTTGCTCTTCCCCACAGGCCTGATCCACAGCCCAGTGAATTCAGTAGGTGAACAGTCATTTACAGGCACCACTGACCATTAACAGGGTCTGAGCTGGGTAGCTGGAGTGTACAATCAAGGATATTTCGGTATTAAGAAAATACACAAAGAGTTTTACCAGTTCATGTCACCAAAGAGACTTCCCAAACCATCCACCAAAAGCCTCCTTGAATATTAAGATTTTAAAACATTGTTAATAAAAAGGACCACCGCATACATGTGACCCACACTCAGCTACACTCATCCATTGTAACTGTGCCCAACTTCTCTACAGGATTATCAACGACACACTACATCCTCACCACCCTCCTCCCTAAAATGCTCTTCTTGCCCTCCTCTTCTGCCCTCACACAAACAGCCCCCCTGCTCTGACTTATCAAAAGATCCAGTTTTGGGGACAAAATCTGTCCCCAGCCTTGTACAAGTAATGAAAGCAAGAGCTTAAATTGCAAACAGCCAGACAAAACCTCTCATCAGCTGCCCAGACCCTCAGGACTTTCATTGAATTGACCACGGATGCTCAGACAAACCCTGGAAGCTTTGGTGAGGTCATGGGAAAATTTCTTCTCCATGAGGGAGAAAACCCAAAAAGTGCCCCTTGCTGAGCAGAGGCCGTGGCCAGGCAGCTCTTCAGCAGTGGCACCACGGCCAGAAAATGACTTCTGAACACATGCTGGCTCCTACCGTGTTTCCCAGCCAAGGGGTAACTTGCCAACCGGCTTTTGGCCCTGCTGAACTCTGTGCTGGATGCTTTTTGCCACGTCCAATTCCACGTGTGACCTGTTGACGTTTATATTTATAAAGCTCCCTATTTGTTCAAGGAGACAAAGACATGGGTGCAGAGGTGACAGCCATGCTCCCCTGGGGCCACCAAGGAGCAATTCCCCAGCCTCTTGACACAGGGGCCCTTGCATCAGCTCAACAACTCAGAAATTAACTGTTAATAATGCCATGACACCGCCCAGGCTTAAAAATTACAAGCAGCTCTGAAGTCCTGCACCCCATCAGGACCATTAGTGCGGAGCATAGTGGCCTGATGATGCCTTGTCCCTTGCACCTACTGTGTTCCTGCTCTCTGCAGTAGTTCAGCACCACGGATTTTGTTCAGGATCTGAAAGAGTTGAATTTAATTCCACGGATGGCCATAAACCCTTAGCTCCCATCCTCTAGCAGAGCACCCTTATGGTGGTGAAGTCCAACCTCTTCTACTTGCAATGGGCTCCGCTTTTTCTGAGTAATTGAGGAAGCATTTTGGTAGGGGCTGAAAATGGCATCCTTTCTAGTGTATGTTGGACTGCTAGAATAAAGTATCAGGCAGGCTCTACTGCTATCTGGCTTGAGGAATATTTGACCAATTAACATATAGGCAAGAGCAGCAATAGAAAAAATGATACATTCAGTTCCATGTAATGCCATTAAAATTGTGGTGGCTTAAAATCCTGCAATACTTTGGTAGTCCATTTTGCAGCCTGGCTGTAATGCAAGGCAGTGGTGGATGGTATTTCAGGTGCTGGAAAGTAAGCAGTCAGGGGTGAGGACATCTCAGCTCAGCTTCAGGGTTAAAGAAACTCTCCATATACTCACTACTGCTAACCCCGAAGGCAGTAAAAATAATGGGTGACTGACAGCATTTTATTTTCTTTGTTACTGTAAACAAGACTAGCTTGTTAAGTCACAGGTGGCATCCAAATTCTTCCTTCTTTTTCTCAGTGCATCAATGGAAAGTCAATTCTTTTTTGAATGTTGAGAAGATGAGGCTTTTCTTTATGTCATCAGTGCCTTTAACAGCATTCATCTCACTCCAGGCTTTTTGAAGTGTTGTGTATAAATAACCAGTGCCCCTCAGTATACTGAATTAGTCAGTACAGGCATATGGACAGTGCTGAGAAAGAGTTTAGTGCAAACAGATTGACAGGCAAACCCCAAAATATTGACCAACTAGGAAATTCCCTCTGTCCCAACCAGCCTCATCCTATCTGTCAGTCCCTGCAACTGCACATCCTGGGAAAGAGATGCTTCAGTTTTCCAGCCAACGGCTACCTACCTGCTAGGGCCAGGGGCTCGGGCTTGATCCTGCGGCCTCTGTCTTTACAAATACTCTGACAACTATCTCAAAAAGCCAGTGAGCCTCATCTCACTTATTCCAACATGACTGAGTAAATAAATAATGCTATTTACGCACTGCACACCATTTGTCAACCCATTTGTCATTTCTGATCTTTCATTGCTCGTGTAGTAAAACTATGTGGGATTTTATTCAAACCTCCCTTGCAGGTGTGATGAATGCTTTATTTATACAGCAGCATTTCATCTCGCAGAATTGTTACTATGCAAATACAGGCCTTCAAGTCCCTGTGTGGTGTAAGCAGAAAGTGTAAAGAAAGATGAAAACTAGAGGCGGCACCGTAATTAAAGCCGCGGGGGGGCGGGGGAGGGGAAATGGCTCAGCTAAAACTGGGGAATGTGTGCCAGAGAAAACGTACCACTTCAGAAGAAATGTTCACTCCCCATCATCAGGCAAAGTGGAAAACATGGACCCGTTTCCGAAGACCTTCTTAAAGGTCAGCATGACACTGTCAGTCCCCACTCAGCTTATCAGAGCACCCATGACATCAGCACCCGCTGTACCTAGTGAGCACATTATTTCCACGCAAATCATCTCCCATTGACTTGCCTCGATCGGAATTTCGGTCCAGGACTGAAAAACCTGGAAGCACACACTGCTACAAATAACTACAGTTGAGCGAGACATGAATAAATTCCCTTGGGCAGTGTCTTCTAGTGGCCAGAAGACCAGACAGGGAGTGGCGAAGGGGCATCTACTATGATTTCTGCTGCGAGGCAGAGCGACCTTGCGGGGGGGCATCTCTGCTCTTCTGCAAAACGGGAAGCATTATATTGACCTCCCTGCAAAGTCTTTTGAGAGCCACAGATGACAAAAAAATAATATTACTTTTATTACTATTTACTGACGTGTGAAATCTGATACCCAAACCTCCTGAGACTTACAGGGTCTCCTCTGGAAGTAAAGCACTGCTGCGATGAAAGGCACCCGAACCCGTCCCTGGTTTCTACTTTGCATAGCAGTCACCACAATAAGGCTTGAGYTTCTTTCACTCATGCCATGGAGCACACCAAATGCTTCCCTGGCTTACAGCAGCTTCACAATCATTTGACTCAAGCCAGTCTGCAGTAAAAAGAATAAAGGATCAGCCCCGAACTCATCCCTCTGTTTCTTGGAAGGAACTTCCTTGGCAGTTCTTACCACAAGGGCAAAATCTCCTCAGCTCCAGAATGATCTTCCTGGCAACTCCTGATTGCTTCAGATAAATCTGCAAGAGCTACCATCAATTCTCATATTTTTGAGGGAGTGGGGTAGAGAAAAGGTGAGAGAAACAGCTGTGGACCAATTTCAGATATCTTGATATCAAACATCTCCTTCCTCCACTTTCTTTTTAAATTTCAAGGGGGGAAGGGGGGGTGCGATTCATAAAGAACTGTGTAAACAGACATCAGACTCATGTTTATTGCCTAAGCAATAAAAGATTAGAATTGACAAATGGAGAGGTTTTTGGAGACACAGATGCTACAATCATTTTAATATAATTTGGATTTCCAAATCAGTAATTACTCTATCACATATTTATAATTTTGTAGATGCTACTAGAAATGCTGATGTCTTTTTCCATGCATAGTAATGAGCAACAACAAGGGCTGTTAATATAAAGCCTGTAATGTTTGTATTCATATGTAAATAGGTTATGTAAACGTTTTAGACATTTCTCACTAAAATGCTGAGTTCTAATCTAAGTGGATCCATTCCTAAACTAGAAAATCGCACTCTGCATAAAAATTGTTTACTAGTCTGTCAGCAAAGCCACCAAAGCAGCGAGCTGAATTTATAGGGGGATTTACATCTCTCCATTAGACGCTATATTGGAGTAATTGCCAACCTATAAATGCCCAGACAGATACGCAGGTTGATGTCTAGAAAGTTGCTTGCTTGCACGTGGTGGTACACACATTCAGCACACATGCACCTTCTGTGTACACGTATGCGCAAGCACAGGCACCTTTTTGGGAGACTGAGGAATGAAGTAGTGTTTGATGTATTTAAACTAATTTAGTTAAGCTGATACAAACCCCTGGTTAAGAGTGACAGAATCAGTTTAGTTTCTACCTGCTCCTAAATCAACTTATGATAAAACTGAATAAGGCACATTAAAACACCAACATGTGTCTCCAAGCAGGAATAAATTACACAAATTTAAAACCACAACTTTAGTTAACTCCAAACAATGCTAGAGATGTGTCCTGGTTCTGGCTGGGACAGAGATAACTCTCTTCCCTGTAGCTGGAGGGGGTGCTGTGTTTCGGGTTTGGTAATGAAAGGAACCTTGATGGCCCGTTGATGCTTTGGTTGTTGCTGGGTGGTGCTTGCACCAGGACTTTTCAACCTCCCGTGCTCTGCCAGGTGCAGGGGGAGCTGGGGGGGGAGCAGGTGACCCAGCTGGCCAATGTGGTATTCTATACCATGTGATGACATGCTCAGTATAAAAACTAGGGGGGGGGGGGGCCTCTTGCAGTTCGGGACACACGGTCGGTGAGCAGTAGCATTGTGCATCGCCTGCTTTGTATATTCTGTTACTGTTGTTGTTGTCATTGTTATTATTACTATGCTACTTTGTTTTATTTCCATTATTAAGCTGTTTTTATCTTACCACAGAGTTTTTCTACTTGTGCCCTCCCGCTTCTRTCCCCCATCCTACTGGAGGCAGGGGGTGAGTGAGYGGCTGCGTGGTGTTYATTTGCTGGCTGGGGCTAAACCACAACAGGAGGGAAGAGAAAAAAAAAGACAGTGGGCTAAAACCTCCTAGGACTACCCTTTTCACCTCAGGATGTTACCATTTTTCTTCCTTCCCCTTCCACTCAAGCACCCATAACTGCACCCTCCCACCTGGTGCACAGAGAGCTTGGTGGAGTGGCCCTTGGGGCTTACGCAGGCAATTTCTAACTCAGCTAGCGCACGGATACACCACCACGGTACCGTCCTTTACAGGACCTGATGTGCCTACCGAAGCAAAACCCTGTCTCTCTCTCCTCTTTAAACATCATACGACTAACTTACATTAACCTTGGGGAGTTCTGTTCTCAACTCTGTGATGCAGAGAATCACATCTTGAGAATTTTTCCTTGGTCTCTCTAACAAATCACATCCAGCCTCATCCCTTTCTCTTCTTCTTGAACATATATATTTGCAAAGATGATTTAGTGCCAGTAAGGGCTTTGGAAAGGCAGCTCAGAGACACCCACGGCTCCGCTATAGCACATGAGTAACTCCCATTTGTATAGGAGACAATAGATGTCCTCTTCATCAGCAAAAATGAAATGGAAATGACAACGAGGAAGTAAACATCCTGCTGGTGCTCCAGCAACCTTCAGCATCTACTACTATCTAGGGATAGTATTTTCAGGATCTGTTCAGTCTTTCGCTTTGGATAAGGCTGCCAAAAGCTGCCAGGGGCAGCTACTGGTGTTTTGACTTTGCTCTCTCCTGCTTTCCCTGCTCCTCCTTCCTCCCTGCTTTCCCTTTGCTCCACTTTGAAGCACTCCTATACCGCTCCTGGAACGGTATTAACAACTGAAAAGCCAAGGTACATTTATATCTCATGCAATCGTAGCTTTACTCATCCTGCCCTCTTAACCGCTGCCTTCAAACAAAGCAAAGTAAGATGAGTCATGCCACAAAACAACAGGGAGAGAAAAGCCCAACACCCATACCCAAGTAGTTGAGTTACTGCCATTTCCCCAGTGAGCTGGAGTGATGTTGGATGACCTGTGACAAACAAGGCAGTTTCCACTGGAAATAGGAGGGAAAAAAAAGGCAGATAGCTCTACAGAAAAAGCGTAATAAATTTCTCCAGGCCACAACTGTAGACTCTGTTTACACCCCTGCCAAGAACAGTTACTCACACAAGTAAAATTAAGAGGACTACTGACTAGGTGAGTAAATCCATGCCCACTTTGTTTCCAAGGGAAGAAATTCACCCTGGCAAGGCTCTGTTTGTACACTGGAATAGCAGTATCGATTTCAGCAGTTATTCCAGTCCCCCAGCGCAGGAACACTGCAGTGAATCAAATCCACTGTGGTTTTGCCCCTGCGATTACCTTTGTGATATGGAGTACCAGGATGCCCAGTGCTAAGAAACTGGGCTGTAGGCTGCTTTAGGTTTTTATTCCCCTTTAAAGGAATCTTGCATGTGATAAATGGTCAGCACTTTCTTGTGATGATGTAAGTGTTAAAACCTGGCTGCATCTAAAAAAAAACCATGGGAGTGAAAGTCATTTTGCCTGTTCACCTGGAACTTGTTACACCAAGTGAAATAGCAGACAAGCACTCACAGCAAAATGAAAGCTCTTTGCTCCTGTTTGGTGAACCTTCACCTATAAATTTTAGGAAAAAAAAGTAAATAATGGGCCATATGGCACATTTGCTCAGCATCACTGGTGGTCTGACATCATCATGTTACTTTATTATAGCTGTACACTTATCAAATCTGACCAGATTTCTCATTACCTAACCGTTTCCAACAAGGACGATTATTTTTACTACATCAATCCAATGAGAGACTCCCACTGGGGGACCAAAGTCCCCCTTGGTTTTGAAACACAACCCCTGACCTGATGAGTTCGCAGTCTAGCCTGCAGACTCTGCAATAGCCTTGATGTGTTGAAATCAGGGAAGCATCCAGGACCCCTTGTGCTATCCGAGAGAGAGGACCTTGTCTGGAAGAGCCAGCCTCTGCCCAAGGTCTGCACAGGGAGCAAAGTCAGCAAACCACTTCAACTGTCTCTGTTAAAAGTATCACAAATGATGATGAATCAGGTTTAGCATTTGTGTCTAATACAAATAATGCTTGCTTCATAAAAACCTCTTTTTGGCATAGCCATATCCAAATTAAACCAACTCAACAACAGCATGAAGTAAATGAGGCTGGTAAGAGAGGGCTTTTGCTGGCAGAGCTTTCCTCATCATCTTTGTAAAACCGACTACCCTGGTAAAACAAATTATTTGCTAATAGGTCTGTGCTCAAATATGAGTCCTAGTGGCATGACACAGCTTCTTCCTATGCTGTTAAGCAACTGCATCGGCAAAACGGTCCAGTGCAGACCAGCCTGCAGGTCGGTGTCCAGCGTTGTTTCCAAAGGCTTCCCACTCACGTCAGGAAAATCCCATTCAGCCTTTGATTCCTCTGGTGCCAATATACCCTTAAACATCTGTTCTTAAGACTATCCCTCCACATTACTTCACAGCATAATTACAAGGGCACAAAGCTGGAGTCTCACTCACCGTCCACTCCAAATCCTCTCTCATGCTGCCTGCCTTTTCCCGTATTGCCCTCCATTTCAGGCAAATCCTGATAACAGCAACGCACAGGGAATTGGACACCTTTGTTCAGATCCAGCCTGAACATCATCAACAACATAGAGACTGAGTGGTTATATTTGTCAAGGCCTCCGCTTGATATTTTTTTTTTTTTTTTGCTAATGATGTTAAACAGGGAGCTAAAAAGTCTGTAACTATTTCATCAATTAAAAAATTACAGTGGTCTTCTGCAAAAGCTACTAAGAAACTCCATTCTCTCCCTCTTTCAGCTATAGCTGCTACGCTTTCTTGMATAAGAGATACTACTCCAGAACATGTTCTGGTCCCTATTGATTCATCCTAAATCCACTTGGCTGTGGGTGGGAGAGAAAGCAGGAACGAAAACTGAAGCAGGAAAAGGTTCATAATTTTGTACCATGCTTCAGAGGGCTTCAAGGGACATTTGTCTTGACAAGTCATCTGTTTAATCAAAGAATTTTAATCAAAGTGCAGTTCTAGAAACCACAGGCTAACGTGGACAAATGATAAGAATAATTAAACCACTCAAATTATCTGTAGCTCATCTGTCATCAGCTCCTAAGTACGCTGGATGTTTGAGGTAGTTTTATCTTGCATATTTAGTGAGCCGGATCCTTAGCAGGTCTCAGTCAGTAAAGATCCCATGGAGCTACCACTGATCCCTGATGAATGCAGAGCTATTACCCCCAAACGCTGCGCTGCTCCAGTCTCCGCGTTTCTTCAGACACTCGCATGCATCCACAGGAGCAACCACCATGTTGTTTCTTATCAACACAGCTGAATCCAGATAGTTGTCACAGCCAAATTTTTTTGAGGGACTGTTTTCCCTTGGAAGATGATGATGGGAATGTGTCGATTCACATTATCATTTAGGAAAAAGCTTTCCAGGTTAAAATGTATTTTATGTGTTCTCGTTAAAATTGATTATGTAGCTTTGAAAAGCAAAATATTCTGATTCAATAGAAACATTTCTTTCAACGAAAAATCAGTTTTCTGGACAATTTACAAATGTTTGATCTTGTGTTGATTCAGAATTGTTCTACATTGTCACCACAATGGCAGAAGTTCCTGCAGCACAGAATAATTGGTCTCCAGGTAACTCCAAGAGTTGCTTCTTTTTCTTCACATCTTTTAACTTAATATATAGTTACTCTCCAGCAGCTGAGCGTGCTTTCAGCAAATACCAAGTAATGCAGTCCTCTCTCACCAGCTTACAGGCTACCTCAAATTGACCTGAGATTAGTATATGGTCCCTCAGAATACATGTATATATATTTTTGAGAGTTACTGCAGAGACAATGATCTTCAGTACCTCACTGGCCAGTGAAAATCCTTCCTTGGTCCCTAAATCTGGACACTTACAGTATTTCAGAGGATTGGCCGAGTAGATTTGTGGGCATTAAAATACAAAAGCAAGCACACATGAGACGTTGATTGCACCGCAGCCTAGGAGGAACTACTCAACAAGAGACAACCGGAGCCTTTCACAGGAAGCAGGCTTATGAGAAGGGAAAAAGATTTCAGGTTGGTCCAACTGCATCATAATGCTTTTTAAGATGAGCAGTTTGTATACCACTGTGTGTTTAGCTCTCATAATACCACCCCCATTTTGAAATGAGAAGTTTTATGGGGTGATTTTCTCCTCCCCAAGAAGACCCTGCGCTCCTCAGCTGCAGAAGTACCAGGGCATCCAGCAGCCACTGGGACACCCATTGCCGTTCAGACCTTGCTTGTGTTGGTATTGCAATAGCCACTTCCGAGGTTTACCCTGCTCCTGCTGCTGCCTGTTGGCATCGCCGACCTTCATTTGGCTGCTTTTTGAGGGAGCCCCTGCGATCAGGACACAGCACTTGAATTCTGCAGGGCTGAGGAGAACTGAATATTTGTCTGAGAGCAGCGAAAGAAAATGGGAGCAAAAGGAACTCCTTCCTATGCTGCAAAAGACCTGAATCTGTACATGCTCACCACGCTGAGGGAGGATGGAAAAGTCCAAGGTTCAGGGCATTGCTTACAATGTAAGAGGCCCTCCATAAAGGAACCTGAAAGAAAATCTACGAGGAAGGGTAAAGTACAGTTGTTGAGCAGGGAACCCTAGATGATGATGTGATTAACAAAGAAAAAAAAGTCTAAGTGTTGTTCCCCAAAAGGTATTTCCCAACATTGTCAAAGAAGGTTTGGAAAACAGACAAGTGGCCATAGGAAAGGTAAGAAGATGACCAAGGCCATTTTTGCTACACCATTAAAAGTAAGAATTGTACTGGCAGAAGATTAAGGTCGACATCTCCCAGTAACTCAGGAGATCCGGGGGGCGGGGGGGAAGCAATGAGGTGCCCCCTTTGGGATGTGGGAGGGCTGCAGCAGTCACAAGAGGACAAGGAAATCTTTATTATTTTGTCCAAAACTGTACTCATAATCAATAGGATGCACATTTTAGCTTATGCCTCCAAACATCAAGACTATGAATCAGTGGGGAAACCAAAGCATAACCATAGGCAGACTGTTACCTTTTTAATACTGAGCGCTACAACTGTTTGGTTACAATGGTAGTTGTTTTTGCATTTTTGTCTCAAGTTTATCCTTCAGTCATCCTTGTGAACTGGAAATGTGCTGCTAGGACCAATTTATTATCTAATACGTTGCAACCGCTACTGCTGTTTATTATGAGATGCTACAGCCACGTTTACTCAAACATTCAAGAAGATTAATTTCACTTCCCACCTTAGATTGTTTGTTCGGGTACACACTGATATTGATGCTACCCGGCATCAAGTTAAAAATCATACATTAGAAACATAAGCTTCCACCTGTTTTGCCCCTATGTTTTGCCCCCAGATAAATCAAAGCAATGATTTTTTTTCCTTTTCATCTGCTTTTAAACATATTCTACTGTACGTTGTTTTTACTTGGGTAGGGAGATGGCTATATAATACATTAGACATTTGCTTCGCAGACTTGGAAAGGGATTTAATCAGTACATGAATGAGGCTTAAAGAAACAGAAAGCCTCCTAATGCAAATGCAGCTGTGACTGATAAGAAGGACAATGGACAGAAATCCTTGACTTGATTAACTTAGTGACCTAGAAAGAGGGATGTGTCTCATTCCAGCAGCGCAGAACAGAGAAACACTCATTAACTGTTCCTTTCGGCTGAAAGGATCCACGGCGCTCACTTCCGCACCCAAAGGAGCCATTCACCAGAAACTTGGACACACTAGCGAAGCCTTTCTTTCAGTTTCTGGCTGTACAAAGTCGAACAGAGGGACAGACTTCACACAAATAAGTGTCTTTCTCTCTCCCCCTCTCCCTCTCTCGCTGCCTGCTTTGGCTTTTCAGAGGGTTCAGCTGGTCCTAAACCACATACAGTAAGAAAGATTATTTCAAAAGGACTTAATTCACTTTGATGTGTTGTTTTGTTTTAATGGGATGTCTTTTCTAAGGACACACAAGAACGCAGTTAACTATTTCATATCTGCATACGTACTGCGTACATCTGCATGGTAACTGTATGGGAAAGAGAGCAAAACTCTGCAAGGCTAATCTTAGTAGTACCTTTAAAAATATTTCAGATATACCTTACACCTTCAAAGCCCTGTGGACAGCAGCTAATTAAATCTCTCAACACTGTTCTGATACAGATGGGTTAAGAGTAGTTATCTCTGTTTTGCAGGTGGAAGGAGAGAAACAACATGACATGCTGCAGAATTTATAGAGGCTATGGGCATTTCCTTCTCCAACTCCCGGCCCGAAGTGCACACCCCAAAACCCCACAGAGCAGCCTGGCTGCACGGGCAGAAGGGGTCGCAGACTGCCTTGAGGGAGTTTGGGCACTGAGAGAGAGAGAACGTGAACCCAGAGCCAGTCTCCTCACCCCAAGGACTCGTGCCACAGAGCAACGATGCCCAACAGCACTGACATTTTTACACAGAAAGAAATGGAGCACAGAGGTCTCATAAAGAATCAATTAGATATTGCAAGAGAATGCAAAATAAAGGCGGGGGACAGACACACAGAGAATATCAAGTGGAGAGGAGAAAGGCAGGAGCATTTTCTCCCAGGGCTGACTCACGTCCCCAGAAGTGTAACAGAGCTGGAAACGAAGCCAGCTCTTCCTCGTCTTGCCACTGTGGTCCCATTCCTCCAAATAACAGAGGTTTGGAAAATTAATTAACATTCTGAAAGGAAAACCTGACCATAAGAGCAGATTTCTAATTAGCTACAGGTAGCGCCGGCAGGCTGCTTAAGAGTCAAGGCTGATTCCACTGCCCGCACACAGGGTGAGGGCCCTGATCGAGTAAAAAGCAAACCAACCTGGATACTGCTTCCTACAGTGATTCATGGATAACAGGGCAAAAAGAGCACATTAACATTGGCTTATGAGATGGTGGTGGGCTTGCAGCATATCTCCAAGGATCCTAACGGCGCTTCCTAAGAATTAAGACACATATGTCTCTGAATGCTTATACGAACATATGAATGCCTTTTTCCTTCTCTCATCTCAAAACAGCAATGTACAAAAATAGCATACAAAGTCATGAGAGCTTACCTGAGCCTCAGCCCTGTTTGGATAATATCGCTAAGCATAACTCATGCTTGGCTAAGGATTGCAGAAGGGGTGGGATAAAGGTGTGGGAAGGCAGTGGCAATGCCAGGACTCTTCAATGGATGGAGCTCTTCTACAATCCTAGGCAGGTAGAGTGAGAGTTACACAATTCTGATGGTCAAAAGGGCAGAGATCTTCAAGAATGCCACCACTGTGCCTGATCTCGGAGAGCTGGCTGAGATTTCCATAGTCATTTTAATCTCCCCGCTCCCACCAACACTACCACCCTCTCCCCTCCAAATATTTCTCATAATGGAAGTCTTCTCTTTTGGGGGGGGTCCAAATTTCCCCCTGAAACTTAAATGTATTTTTTCCAACCATATCTGAATCAGAATAACATTCATAAGAAGTGAGGGCATAAGAGGCATTTAATGGAGAACTAGAGCACGAAATAAGAGTCAGGCAATAAAAAGTGAAAGGCACTGAGAAGCAGAGAGGCTGAAGACCACCTAAGCGCAGCTCAATGCAGTTAGCAGGGAAGGAACATCTCGTCTGCCTGGCAGGATGAGGCATCAAGAGCACAAGGAGGTGTGCGAGGGAGCGGGCCAGCTCTGCAGAGCACAAAGCACACAAAAAGAAGCTGCGAGTCCTTCCGGCAGGGATAAAGGAATGGTCCAAAAGTGGGATCCATGGGAGGAGGGGGGAAGCGGGAGGTGCCAACTTCTCCTGCCAGCCTCTGAGGCTGGCACAAGGTGATTGATGGGGGACATGCGAGATATAAAGGATAAGGTATAAAGGAAAGGAACTGCAAGGAAAAAGAACCACCAGATAATTTACCCAACAAGCAACTAACAGAGCCAAAGTCATGCTAAGGTCAGGAATCAGACAAAAATCAGGAGCTTTGACCTGACAGAAAGATGCTCAGCAAAGAGACAAAGACAACCCACAAAAAGACTGTGGAAGTGGAGGCTGCTAGGAGGAACACAAGGAGTGGTTTAAAAAAAATAAAATAAAATCCAACCCACAAACAAAAAAACCCACAAGGTGTAAAAAGCAAGGAGGCAATGAAGGAAACCTGATCTAGAAAGAGAGCAGGGAGTGGAGTACCTGACATGAAGCTGAAAGGACGAGCTAGTCAGTGGCAAAAGAAAGAGAGAGGAGAGATTTATGAGTTTGGAACATATCACTTAATTACAGATGGAAAGAATAAAGCTTTCACCTAAAACCTACTTCTTAATGCAACTCCCAGATAGTTTGGCGTGTGCCTGCCGATAAGGAGTTAGTTCAAAACAAAAGGAAAGCACAAATCTTCGAGTGCTTAAAAAAACCAAAAAGTATGTGGGTCTTTTCGTGCTGGTAAGATTCGTGTGACTACAGCCAGCCAGGTCCAAGCCATGGATGTTTAGCAGGCAGGGGGGGCAAATCAGACCCTGGGAGGAGCAGGGCTCTAATTCCAGAGAAGCAGCTGACAAGGGCACACGGAGGCAAACACCCAAACACACTGCCAGAAATAGAATCTACAAAAAGTGGCCTCTACATAGTCCAAATTAGGGACACAGGCCAGGCCTGATTAGGAAAAAAAAGTCTACAACTATAGCCTGAAACTAAGAGAGAGGAAGCACTAGTGCCCCAAAAGAAAGCTCAAATGCTGTTTAATTCAAAGCAAATGACTGAAAAAGTGCAGGAACCGCTCTAATCCCATTACCGACACCTTATTTTTCAGCCACCTTATCTAATCTTTTTTTTTCAGCAGGAAGAGAGAAAAGATTTTATTAATTGAATTAATAAAATCCCTTGTTGACTGCAGTCCATTCTCAGTGATAACAAATCCTTTCCAGATGGATTGTAATTTCCATTTAATCTTTTATTCCTCTGCCGATCAGCAACCCACAGGTCATGAGAACTCATTTCTGGACATCACTGGCTTGGTGCTAGATGGTCAGAGGTAACCGTAACAGCCCTTTAAATGATTTTAATCCATTTTGAGACCACATTCAAAATCATTTTCCTTTAGTATCCCCACATAGATGAAACAGTGAATTGGGCCCCAGCCTTCAGTCTATCTGCGAAAACCTCTCTTCCCAAAACTTATCCAAAGATGAGCAGGATATGCTAACATAAACCTGATTCAAAGAGAGGTGGCTTAGATTTGAAAACGTGCTGTGTATTCACGTTCATTCTCTAGCCCTTTACTGTTACAAATCATGCTTGTGGTGTTGGTCAATATTGTCACAATTGTGCGTCTGTGCTGCTAAATTACTGACTGTGGCTGCTTTTGCACATACTTTAGGAAGCTGTATTAATAGCATGATCGAAGCTTGCAGGAAGCAAGTGAGAAGTGCCATCCTTCTTATAATTAAAAAAAAAAAAAAAAAAGACTGTGGACAATCAAGAGCAGAAAATCCTATTTTAGTGCTGCAGCTCTGTGTGCAGATCATTAATTAACCCCTTTGTACATCACAGGATTCTGCCCTTCGATTGAGCCATTAACCAGGCTCAAAAAAGGATGCTAGCAGCTCTTTCCCCTCTTTTCTCTCTCTTTTTCCTGGCCCCTCACAGGGCAGCCACAATGAAGACTCCCATGCCCAAAGAGTGAAGGCTCCTCCTAAGTCCATCATGGATAAAGAAAGGTAGAAAGAACAATACAGACAGCAGCTTTTCTCAGCTGTTTTTAAACAATATATCCTTTTATCATCACTAATGCTTCTCTGCATCAACTTGAAAGAACAAGTTCCTTCCCTGTTCAATGATAGTTAAGGGATTAAAACAGAATTCCCTCACTGTAAGCAACTGTCACACACAATACAAATTCCTTAACCTGAAGCAAACCCAAAGAAAACATTTCTTTAAAAATAAAGGATGGGTGGGAGGGGGAGACGCTGAAAATCCCTGCTGAAAAAGAATCTCAAAGCCACTCGGTTATTGAAAACAAAGTAATAACAACTTATTAATTTACAGGAGGGAACACGCTCTCAAACTTCAGCCCATATTTCCAAGAGCTACGAAGGGACTCAGGAGTGCCGACGGCATGGCGCGGAGAGGTGACCCCACAGCAGCGCAGGGGCTCGGGCAGGCTGCCCGTCCTGGCCTCTCGGCCGTCCTCAAAAGGGGGAAGTTTAGCAAAATGGCAGCGAGGGGGTCTCAAAGGCTGACGCAAATAGCTGGGAGAGAGGCATGAAGACTGTCTTAACCTTTCATTTTGCACAAGCTGGAAATTTAGCAGTGTACTTTTTGCAGCCAGGTCTCTATGGCACAGGGAGCTGCAAAATACAGAGGAACAGCCAGAACCACGAGCCCGCGTTAAGTTGCATTTTGTTAGACCTAGGTCTAGGTTTCCACCCAAAAAGAGAAAAACTACTGTTCAGACAAGTCTGAAGAAGAAACCATCTCTTTCCACTTGGCATAACCATTTTAAAATAACTCCAGTTCCATTAATTTACTTATGTTTAACTGTTGTGTTCACATAAAAGCAAGTAACAATAGCACTGAAAGCTGCAATGAACTAGTATGTTAAATGAGTTCTGACTCCTCTCTTTAGTGGTCACTTAACTCTGCAGTGAGCCAATGAAAACAATGTTTATTTTAAGGACTAATAAAGAATAGCCTTGATAAAATAAATCAGGTTTATTTTCCCTAATTATTTCTCCTGTTTCCTCAAATGACTTACCTATGCTTATTGAGATACCATTCCCAAGTACCTATAGGTAGACAGTCAATGATTTTAATAGGAACAAGTTTTCAATCACTATGTTCAGATGTTAATCATATCTGTATAAAATCACACTCCTAATAATAGAATTTAATTCTATACATATTCACACAGAGCAATATGTACAGGGATATGCTAATACTAAGTTCCTAGTTTCAAACACAGGTTTACTTATCCTATAGGTGTATGTATATAAATGCGCACATGTTTTTCAAAATACACTTATAAAAATACACGCATTTTATACACACATATAATACACGTACACACACATCTAATGTACAGGTATAACATATTCAAGAAGATTCCACCCAACAAATGAAAGGAGAGGATTCTGAGTATGACTGAAAATAGGGTAGAAGCACATTGTAAGACTTGCTCTTTGCACAGGTTTCCTAGAAATTTTGTGTGGATGATTGAGGACTGCCTGTACATCTACAATGTTGAATGCAGGGATGCCTGGACATCTGGTAGTCCAGCCAAACTGTATGTCCAGAAATCTTGGCTGTGCATACTGTACAGGCACTGGTGAAATTACACTGCACACACATAAAGGGTCCAGTAATTTAGGAAAATGTTGGGTTTAAGGTGCAGGCAACGAGGCAACTCCATGTAAATGCTCACTTCCACAGAGCATCCAGCTGATATTCTGAGCGCGAAAGAATCAAGTGGTCAGTCACGGGCATGAAGCTGGAAGCTTCCTGCACTGTATCACTGAAGCGCTGCTTCAAAGACACCTTGGACAGAAATACAGTACCATTAAGACTCAAGGCAAGGAAATCCTCGGTGAAAGGTGAAATCCTACTGAAATTTGTCTTCATTTTCATTCAATAAAAAAATACCTCTTTGGTTAAAAAGTGAAAATAAAACCCAATACACCATCCATTTAAAAAAAATATATAAATAATTTAAAAAAATAAAAAGAAATAACAGATTTACTAAGTTAAGTTAGAATCAAACACAATACTAGGACATTTCTGACGCAAAGCATCTGAAGAGACTGTACCACAACCCAAACCTACCATACATTTCTTAACTGTGGAAAAAGTCAGCTAAGAAAACTTCGACACACTCCCCATATTGGAAGTTCTGTGCAAAGTAGTTCTCATTTCCCTCTCCTCCTTTGGCTGTCAAAATGAAGAATTGGGAAGCATTTACCCAAAGATTGGCAGAGTCTGTCAGAGATTTAGCAGTGTAATTGATGGGAAATTTAGTGTGTTTAGACAGCACTGACTGAAATCAGCCTCTACAACATAGCATGCCAAAACTCTTATGCCATTACAAAACATGTCCGACAAAAGTAGTCCAAGCTGTGGCAGCTTGTAATGGCAGCTTGCTTGGATACGACCAAAAGCGGCTTCGTCCAAAAGATACAGAACATGGATTTATTCTGTGAACTATTAAAAATGGGTGTGTGGCCGGTAATATGTAAACGACATGGAAAAGGAGACTGTTAAACAACGGAGGCATACAGGGCAGTGGCATCACTGTCACCAAAGGAAGTGGAGAATATCATCTTCTTCAGGTGGAAAAAGAAATAAGGAGCTAGAATTAATAATGGCATAACTATCTATAAAGCTTTCCAGCTATAACGGATGCTAGATCATTAGTATTCTTGCCTTAGACATCTTTGATGGTGAGGAGAAGCCTGGAAGCTGCAAGCAGAGTAACAAGCAGCAGAAAGAGATCAGGCTCAAACTGCAAGGTGAATTTAAATACCTAGTTCTCCCCGCAATGGGAGTTTAGTCAACTAACACAAAACACATCAGATATATTTAACAAATTATAACTCTCCACAAAGGCATCTGCACACTGCTGTCTTGCACCGTATTGACAATTTGAGTTACTCAAAGTGGGATTACCAACTCTATTGACAACTCCACCCCAACGTTCCTCAGTGTTCAGCCGCTCTAACTAACAAGATGCAGCAGTTTCCTAACAAATATGAATTAATACCATCACCAGTTAGTAGGAAGGTTTCAAAATAAAGACTATATTCACTAACACAAGAGGGTACTAGCATGGGCAATATATCGAATGTGGTATCAACAAATGCTTGCGATTTAACTGTCTAAAAATTTTTAGATTAAATTTCCTAAATTTCACTTTCCTAAATATCACTTCTGTGATATATGCAGGTTTAACACGAATGCTCAGCTTTTGCATGCTAAACTATGTCGTATTTTTTCTGTTTTTTTTATGTTTTTTTTTTTAAGATGTCTCTAGACAGACAAAAGGTTTACAACTCCAAGCTCCCCAGAAGGCAGCTGAGAGTATTGGGAGACAAGCTTTCAAAGATCAAAGAAAAGAAACGTCCTTCCCTGAAAAACAAAAATAATAATGGTCAACTGAATTCTCTCTCTTTTTTTGGCTGGCATACTTAAAAAATGCAGTTGTAACCAAATTACTGTCTCCCTCTGTCAACTTGTCATCTAGAACAAAAGCTGTGTAAAGCTAATGCAAGTTTGTAGTAGCAATGATATCATAAACTGTAATGGTGCAAAGGATATAAAGCAAGGCAAAGTCTTTTATTACATTTCTTGACCAACTGTTCAGATGCATAATCTCAAAAAAAAAAAAAAAAAAAAAAGAAAAAGGATTTGTGTGTTTAAAAAGTCAACGGAGTTTAATAAACACAAAGGGAAACTGCAAAGATATTTGACGTATTGGTCTCAAATACATAAAAGCATATGCTTACTAAGATTAGTACTATGATGTGATAAAGAAACTCAGATTAATTATCAGTGAAAATTTGTAATTTTTTTTTTCCATTGTCTGCCACACCTTAAAGGAGGGTTTTATAATAAAACAAACTCTGCATTAAAATCCAAGCTTCACGAGTTTTGTATTTAAAAAGGGAAGACAGTTTTATACAAATGCATCTCCTGCTACTCAATTCTGCATAATTTTTGTGGGTAGCAAACCATACAAATCAACCAAAAATATGGAATTCGTAAGTGGGAAAAGATGCATGCCCTAACTCCAAATTAACAGTAAGACAGTGATGTTTTCTTTATCGTACTATTTTTGTTGGGTTATTTCTTCATTGTAATAGTCATTCTTCATTCCTTTACCATGTTACATATTATATCTAAGAAATACAGGGAAAGGGAGGAAGTGTTTGGGATTATAAAGAACACAGATAGTGAATCATTATTTCAGTATTCTGACATAAGTTTTTTAATGAAATGGCTGAAAAGGAAATAAGATTCACCTGAATAATGTTTTCCTTATGAAGAACCTATGTGGATTGCTAACTGAGTAGTACTGCCAAACACAGATGCTTAAACACCATGTGTCAATCCCCTTAAAAGCATGACATTGATTTAAGAAAAAAACCTAGGTAAATAGAAGGGACATGTTCCCGACATTTTTGAGCACAAACCTCTCCCTCAAATAAAAGTATTTTTAAATAGCCACTTTAAAAAATACTGTTTTAAAAATCAAAATGGTCAAATATTACATGCCTTCATCAGCTAGATGAAGCAAATGGCCAGTTTGCTAAAGGTAAAAACAAAATCACTAACACTGGAAACTTCAGAAAGCTGCTCCAGGGTTTCTCTCCTCTCTGCAAAACTGAGATATCATCAAAGCTGGTAAAGACCAGTTGCCCTCACAGAAGCAAATGATGGCCCTGATCCTGCAAATAGCTTGCAAGTGCTTCCAGGACTAGGGTGGATGAATTGAAATGATTTCCTTTCTATGGCTTGTAATAGCAGGATCATCTGTATTCTGCACAGAAGACAATCCATTGCAGGCAGGCAAACAAACTAGATATTCTTAGAGTTTGCAAGCTGTTATTTATCACTAAAAACTGCAGTAATTATGCTGCAGATGGCCACCTGTTTAAATTACTCAGGTATTTGTGTTCCAGTCAGACTACTGGGAAATCTAGGCACATGGGCTTTTAAGGAAGGAAATCCTTAGTTCAGTAGTTCAATAATTGAGTTGGATCTTATTAAAAACAGAGGAATCCTTGCAAAAAACCCATAAACACGTGCAGATTGAGGAGCAACCGTGCATACAAACTGCTACCACACGTGCACTTGCAGAGAATGGCCATTTCCTGCACACTCCTCTGCGGGGCAATGACTTGATTAAGTGGTTTAACTCCTGATCTTCCTTCTGGCTCCCATCTCTGGCTGCTCTCCTCCGTGCCCAGTGCATCTGCCTTAATTCAGAGCTGCTCCTTGATGTGCTTTGGCTTCCTGGCCTAAATTTAAATGATACCATTTTGTTCCACGTTTCCTTGTCGCAACGCATTCAGGATTTACCCATCCCACTACTGCTCCCAAAAAGACGCTGTCAGATTTTGTGCAGAAGAAATCTGCACACAAGTTATTCAGACCACATGTCGTCTTTGCCCAGAGAGCTGACTTCTGGAAAGGGATTTGAATGTACAGCCCTTGCAGAAGGCTTCTAGGAGGTGATTCAAAAGGTTTTAAATGTACACTTGTTAAAGAGCTATTTCAGAAACTTCAACAAAAGCTACTGGATGTAGAAATTAACCTACTAACTTATATTACAGGCCACATTTACCATCTCAGCAATGCACACATTCCTCCAAAGTGTGAAGTAGGGGGATTCCTAGCTCAGTGATAGGTGATGATGGAAACACTTCAGGTTTTCGTTTGGGTTTGGGGGGTGGTGGATTTTTTTGGATCAGTGTATCTTGTTGATTACAATTCGTATATTAACATCAAAATACTGAAGAGTTTTCAAAGCCTTACTGTGCTAGTCCATTTGACAGTGTCGACAGTCTGCAATATTTTGGTTGTTAAATGAACTACATTACATTTACTATGCAGCTCAGGGAAGGGAATTAGGAAACCAAACTGACTTACAAAAAGAAGGGCACAGAGAGTTTTTGGCACAAACACCGCCTGATAGGCTATTAATAGTAAATGCTGCCTTAAATAAATAGTTAAGAATTCCAAATAAGATGTGAAGAGCTTCTTGCCATATTAACAACTTTCATTTTCTTAAGATAATGCTGCAGTATCCCCAAAGAAGTTCTTGGATATAGAACACAACTGTTAAGCCTTTGCTTTTGCTATTACTAGCCAGTTTTCTTAGACAAAAGCTTTAGGGCAAACTACTTTCTGCTGCTGGAAAATACCCATACTTTACTCAAAGGATTAGCAATTTTACAGCATGTATTTGTTGCCAACTCTCTGTCAATTTACTTCCCAGCTAATTTAACACATCTTGACTCTGAAGTGTTTTTTATTTTCTCCCCTGCTGATATCACAATGTCAGAGATCAAAGGCTCATTCCCATCTTCCAGCTCATACTACATTCAAGCAAATTACCAGATATGTTACAGAAAATTTGCAGCACTCACCCAAACACAGTCACAAGCAACCCAGCAAAGCTCTGAACACATCGCAGAGTCAGAGGTACTGACAAGCCAGGGCTGGAAAGCCAAGCTAATGAACTATGAAAATGTGTCTCCTGTACCAAGCAGGCATTTACACATGTGTGGGCTGGAAAGGAAAACCCCAAATCCTATGGGGGTGGGGGGACGTGGGGGGAGGGCTGGGAATAGAAGGTGGGGGGGGAGATACAAGGGGTTTCTTTTAGCTTGGTTTAATAAAGCTAGTAGAGAGATTTGTAAAGCTTTGGCAGGTCTACATGGTTTTTAACCTGTTCTTGCCCACACGTGTGAAAAAGGACTTGCAGAACGCTCAAAAGAAAATAATGAGCAAATGTCTAGTAAAGACCAGGTCAAACATTTCTAGCTCACCTCTCTCCCCCTTTCAGCACAAGCTAATCCTTCTTTGGCACTGAAATAAAGAAACAGAAACAGAAATCCCTTCTGCGTTGGCTGCCTGCCTGAACTACAGTGTCTGTAAACTTTCACTGAAAACCCCATTGGAGTGAAAATGAATTCAGTGAAGACAATTCATTGCTACAATAGGTGACTCTCTAATAACAAAACATATCTGACAGTTTGGCTTTATGACCTACATCGGAGGAAAAGACATACGTATATACAACACATAGCAAACACGCACAGAAAACAGGGAATAGTTGGGTTCTGACTTGAAGTTTGCAGGAATACTTCAAAGTAAGAGATCTGTGATAGCAGTGATACTGCACATGGACAACAAAATCGGGAAGAATTTTTCTCAATTCCATTTTAAGTGCTCTCTAGTTCACACCAAAACCACCTCCCTCCCCAGCATTCCGACTAATTAGCTCTGATGTCTTGAAAACACCAAGTAAAAGATAAATTAGCTGTGCAGAGGGATTAAATCAAGCCAGCACCACAGGCTGGATCAGAGCCTGAATCCTGGGATATTCTGCAGAGAGCTCCACAGTAACTTAACCAACAATTAGCAAGAAATATCTAAAAACCCTAACAAGAACAAAGAAACCTTAATGGAGAAAACATATGCTACCTGTTATGACCATCAGAAAACAAAACAGCGTGAAAGCACTAACTGAAAAAGCTTCAACATCAGTTTATTTTAATTTAAAACATTACAGAAATGAAAAGGTTGCTAGTTTAAGATTGCTGTCATATTTAGTGCATCTGGAAGACTATTCAGGATCTTCTATGCCCCCCTCCCCACCTGAAAGCAATTAGTGTCTCAAAGCAATTTCAGTAATACTTTTGCATAAGCCAAAACTGGCTAATGAGAAGGAAAGCAAATGTTCCAAAATCACCTTGTCAAACCCAAATGGACTATACCAAAAAATCCCAGCTGGCAAACCACCAAATGCAATTTTGACCATTTCCCAATGGTTTTCATGCTGCACACCTTCAAGCTATTTGACTGTACTACCTATCAGATGGAATGGCTAGATGGATGAGAGGTGATTAGTGTCAGAGAAATTCCTGGTTAGGGGCTGAACTACCCAGGGCATTAAAGAAGAAAAAAAAAAAAAAGAGCAGGACAAAAATAGAGTGAATCATATGGGGTGATTGATAACTCATTACGAAGGGTTTCTCCTGCTTTTCTGGGATGGCTGCAGTGACAAGCGCCAACGAGGAAAGAAACAAGAGACAAATCTCGACTGTTATGGGGTTACAAAGACAACAGCTTCCACAGAGTGAAAGCTGTCAGGTTACAGTAGCCAAGCAAGGGATAAATGAAGGCATTTAAATTAGATAGTGAAGTAGTAATTTTTTTCCCCTCCTCCTTCTCTCTTTTTCCCCACCTTTTACTAGCATAACTAACCATAACTGTGTTAGCATCACTAACCATCCTACCCCTTCCCGTTGGGCACTACAGTTGCCATACAGCAGGCACACCTACCAGTTGTATTGAAACTGAAATGATGACCAGCAGACAAACATTTTGAATTAAGTTTATACGATTTTTTTTTCAGACCTCTTTCCAATAAATGGCAATTGCGTGCAACTTGTTTGTGTAAATCTGAAATATCCAGCACCAGGTTATATATAATGACTGTCGCGCTTCCTGAACCAAACTCTCCAAAGCGCTCAGCTCCTGTTTAGAGCTATTAGGTGAACCCGCCCATCTTTGAAGTGTTTGGCAGGCAGCAAAATAATCTCATTGCTATTCCCCACAAAGCTACTTTCCAAAATGACAAGCCTTCCCCCTTTTGGTTGTCAAAACAGAGCTGAAAACCATGCTACTATTCTTCACCTAGAGTGGAGGTTGTACAAACAGTAAATGCCAAATCCCTCAAAACACTGGAGAGTCACACGTATCATCGCTAGCAGCATACAGCAAAAAAAGTTGTTTTCAAGTTGGATTATTCATCTATTCAGCCTCATTTAAAAAACAGTATCAAACAAGTCTGTCTTCTAGACACTTCTTGAGCACACACTTTAAGTGTGGGTCCATTCCACAGCTAACTGCATCCTTAATTACTCCTGTGTTTTCCTAAACCTGCTCACCTCGATACCAGGTCTACATAAACAGGGACCAGTACTAGTTGTATTAAGCAACAGCAGAGAGTTAGAATTAATCTTACAGGCATGAACAAAATATAGTTTGTACTAATGGTGAGAGCAGCCTGCCCACACAGAGCCAGCTGACACAGGCTACAAACACCACCTGAAATTCTGCCCTCTGGAAAGCAGAAGGTTATTTGAACTCAGGTTGATGCTGTCTGACCAGTTTTAATTGCCTTTTTTCTTTCATCTGTCGACTCCCTTGATATTACTTATTCTTTCAAATCCACACACAATCCTTCTACAGCTTCGAAGTCAGGCATCTCAAAGCCTCCTCCTCAAGCAGTTTACCATGCGCCAGAGCTGACTCTGTGCATTTTGGCATTGAACACTGATGCAACGAGAAAGGTTATTTTACCCACGGCTCCTTGAGCATGTGAGGGAGCTTTCTTTTACCAGGAATGGTCTGTTGTCACCTTAACTGCAATCCTCCATTAATGTGACTTGGGAGACGGTGCTAAGCTACAGCCCCCGCTTCTTTAGCTTTTCTTCAGAGAATTAGGAGCTCTGCATCTTGATAAAACGATACAGAATATCTTCCTCAGGAATGAAAGTGATTTTCTAGCCTTTGATTGCCGAAAGCGTGCTTGATAAATTGAATGGGAAGGCGTAAAAAAAAAAAAAAAAAAAAAAGGAAAGAAAAAAAAAGGGGGGTTGACTGAGAACAAGTGATGTTAACAACGAAGCTCTTATGTGAGAAGGATTCAGGTCATCAATTTTCCTTCAGTATGAATCAAATACTGTTAACAACATGGAAGTCGCTCCACGATAAGACACACAGACGCGCTCGAGAAATTTAATGCTTTGCCCCTCATCGCAGAATTTACAGCATTTAATCGACCAAATGGAAAGGCAGAGGCTCTTATCAACTGGAAAGCGGGAGGCGTGACAGGAGAGGGGGCCGAGATAACGAATGCACAGTGAAGTCATAGGGATGCTTGTGAAGCCACTCCAGCGTCTCGGCGACGCTGAGGTTCTCAAAGATAATTAAATTACATCTCCYCCATGGGCACAATCTAATTTGGAATGTGATGGAAGTAAGGGATGGCCTCCGTTTTCTTCCTTGACCCAGAGGACATGGAGTATCACTGAGTTTGATGCCTGATGATCCACATGAAGGTTTGCATACGTATCAGTGAGCTCTTCTGCCTTCATCCAGAAGGTTTCCTCATCTTCTTCCTCAGATCCTCTCTCCAGGCTCCTTTCCAAAATACTTCCCTAGAAGTCTCTCTCAACCATCACACAGAATTCCATGCCTGCTATCACCCCATTTAATACTGACCAAATTTGTCTGCCTCCAGGTGGTGCCTGCTGCATGCCTTGCTCTCTTGTCATTCTCTAAATTTAGTTCACTAGTACACAGCATGTAGCAGGTAACACCAGTACCCCTCCCCCCCACACACAAAAAAAAMCCCAAAGCCCCACAAAAAAAACCCTAAACCAACAAAACCAAACCATCCAGCACTGTACAAGATAATCCACTCCTTCACGAGGCTTTCATGCACATCTCTTCTCCCTCAAAGGTGCTTGCAATATCTTGGAGGTTTTTTTCAATCAAATTTTCTCTAAAAGGCAAAAGTACTTGTCAAACAAAAGAGCTATCTGATACGGATACAAACCTTTATGTGCAGTAAGATTTTCATTAAACAATATAAAGGATGCAACATTTAACTAAAATTAAGCCTCTGCTAATAGAGACACTGCCATTCTTCCCCATCACCTTTTTAAGGTGGTGGAAAGGATACCAAGTGAGCTTTACAGATCATCCAATATGTTTTTTTGGCATCTATTGATGTAACCATGTATTTTAATACACAAGAATGTCACAAACACCAAGTTTTCTAATATTTCTCRGAAATAGAATTTTACTTACTGTTCACAAGTAACCTGTCCTGTATAAATTAATGCTAAAATTAATATATAGCACCCATTTCCACATCAAGCAACCTGTAAGTAGAAAATKGAACAGAAATGGAATGTTATTGGCAGTAACAGTTGCAAACGGCTATCCAGGGGACTTCTCCCTGCTCACAACACTCATCTAAACATTGATTCAGCACACAAAAGGCATCTTTAGTAATCGGAATGGAACCTGCTAGCATATTTTTTTATTATGTTAGTTGAATCACACTGTCTTTTGGCTTCTGGAGAGCCAAGAGACAAATCTATTCCTCTAGTATGTACGGTGTCAGTCTCMCCAACACATTCTTCCCAGAATTTCTGCGTTGACAAGCGTTTCATTCTTTCTATTGATCCAAAGCACACATTAAAATGGCTTGCAGAGGACAAATTGCTCTGTCCTTACTTTATTCAATACTTGCCATTCCTTAAGGTCAAAAACCTGGCGCCTTTAAATTACAGAGAAAAGGGACAAATTACAATTTCACATAAGATGTGGCAGATTCCTGTCATACCCAGCTTTCCTGTCCAATTTAGTCTCAGTAACCCTCCTTCTGTGAAGATGCCAAAACTCTCCTGTTGCCAAGGTTCTGGGACAGGATCCCCTTGCACTGTGCCACTTGTGAGCGGCTGCTGTCAATGTCACTGATGCTTCACCTTGTGATCACCTAGTACAAAGGCATCATCTCCGGCATGGGAAGAATCCATGCTCCTCCCGAATGCATGCATTTGCTTGTGGAGAAAGGGCACTGGTGGACAAAATCTCAGCCAACAGCCTCTGTATTTCATGACTAGAAACACAGTCCTCCCTTGAGCCCTGTGGGAATTGCCCGCAGGGCTGCAATCTCAAGGTGGCACTTCTCTCTTGACAAGCTGAAAGAACAGTTTTCATTGAAGAATAACATAAGCAGGCAAACAAGGATTAAAGAATAATTCTCATGCTGCATTCTCATATCAATCAGTCCTCTAGGTATAGATCTAGACACACAAACAGGTAATCAACTTTTTCATCACAGGAAAGACTTTTTGAATGGCACTGCTTCTTGTTTCAGAAAGCTGAATCTACTGCACACATCAACTGAGGGAAAGTCTGCTTTCTTCAGGTTGTTTCTGAGAAAGTTTCTGAGAAAGCACACAAGAGACAAAATTGTATGAACATGAGAAATGCCAGAGGCTTTGACCATACAACTTGGCTCCCACTGCCCTGCTGAAATTCTCATTTGTCTGTCACCAATACAGGCAACAGAGGTACACAACAATGAAATACTGTTATTGTAACTTAATTCTTGACCTGAGTAGGTATATGCTTTCCATTTTAGGACAACAGAGAATGGGAATTATCCCAATGATCCACATATTGCATGTTTCTGGGTGGAATCGGGATGAGGAGTGGAGGGTGTGGGAAGCTGCCCTCCTTCCTCTGTTGAACTTGCCAACGATGTGTCTGCACCGGAGAAGGGATCAGGGCTTTTGACCATGCCACCACCCCTCAGCATTTCTGCCTGTGTGCCTACCAAACTGCAAACTTGCTCCATTTTACTGTGTGAGAGCAACTTCAGAGACAACTTTGGGACTATATACAAAAAATAGGAAAGAAAGAGGCTCGGTCTTGAGTTCTCTGTAAGTGCCACAAAATACATGTGAGCAAACCACACAYTTCACGATTGTCAGGACCAAAGTGAGAAATCCTGACCATATTACTGCRGGTGTCGTAGAGGCAATTAAACAATCAACCAGAGATACAGACAATCCTGCTGTCGGCAGCAATCAAAGACATCAAATACATCTGCAACAAAAAGGATCAGCGACATCAATTCATTCCAAACAACTTACAGGAAAGTAAATGCCACGGACAGGCAGAAAAGGAGAGAGATCTCTACGTCAAACCGATATATAAGCCTTAAAAAACTCAGAAGGTGTTCACACTGGGAAAAGCAAAAGCACAGTGCTGGCAAGGCAGCTGGTTAGGAGAACAGAAACCTCTGCCACTTGCTGCAAGGGTGCCCAAGAGCTCTAACACAATATTAGGATGCCAAAAAAAGAGAACAGAGAACAACATGCATAATATTATATCTGGTGACACCTACTAAGTCAGTGACAGCAAGGATCAGAGAGGAGAGGAGGCAAGAATTTGCACTGAAGGCAAATTTTACCACAATTGCCTGCTTCAGGACTACTTGTGTCCTAAGCACTGCTCCAGTTTAATCTCCATAAAATCAGTACAGGCTGCTGAATACTCCAAATTTTGAAAATAATTTCTTTATAAAGATTAAAATTTATAGTGATAGCATGTATTTGCATATAGCGTAAGTGGAAAAGTCACGAGCAAATAGCAGATGAGTTCTGACGTGACTTGGTCTAACAAACCCAGAAGAAATCATTCCTCCCCTCACCGTATAAATCCTTGGTCCGCAGTGTTGCTGGACTCATTGGCAAAGCACTATATGATCTTAACCAGAGGATCAATTCTACTCCAGCCAACCATTTGAAGGCTTTTTTTTGGAAATGGCCCTTTTCCCCCACCSCTGTTTCCTCCCACCATTATAATCTAACTTAAGTACTTCTTTGTAGATGTTTCGACTCCATGGCTAAAGCTCTTGCAGCTTAGAGTAGAAAGCCTTCCCATACCTACAGTTTGGCCTGCTTAAAGGTTTGAGTAATAAAACACAGTCTGAGATACAGCCATTCAGGATAAATTCTGTTTTGGAAAAGATGAAAAATTCATTCTCTCCCCAGAGCCGAGCTGGAGCAGACAGGAGCATTCGCGTCTTTCTACTATTAACTCAATTAAGCACGCAATAAGGATTGCTGGGTAAAATGCAGCGTGTATTTGCATGCATGTAAAATGCACACTCAAGGAGTCTTAACATGTCCTTATAAATACAGCAAAAATAGACCAATAAAATATTTTGTAATGACTATTTATGTGTGTATAACAACTCATTATTTCAATTCTCCGCATCAGGGATTTCTTGTTTCTCTTCTCTACCCTTTAAATAAATCTAAATAAATTATACATTTAAAAACAGTCTATGCATCTATAACAAGAGAAACAAATTTCATTTAACATCCAGCTGTCAAAGCCAGCCCTTCTGTCACTCTTTATTCAAGTCTGTTTTACATAATTCATGTCATCTTAATTATTTCCTTCTCTTTCTGGGTAGGATAGCACTTAAGGACGAGCCACTTACAGCACAGTTATTTCCTTTGGAGATGATATGACTGCGTGACATGATCACTCTCAAAAAATACACTGATGTCTTAACRTTTCCAGGTGGGGAATTATGTATATGCAGAGCCTATCATGATGCAACATCACTTGATCCGCATACTAGAGCAATAAAAATAGCAGTATATATGCATAATACTGTGTTTTAATGCAGACATACTGTGCTATTAATAGTCCCCCCTTTTGCTCCTTTAACTCCTTTACAAACAGATGCTGGCAAAGTTTATGGGAAGCAGAGGAAGAGAGCACACACTCAAACAAGACTGAGATTTATTTTTTTTTCTTGAAGTCCCCAAAATTGAAAATTCTTAAGCCTCAGCCAAGGTCCTTCCCATCCTCTGCCGCTCCGTGCCATTAGTCAATTAGTAGGAATTACAAACAGAGCTTTAACCATATGTATACTAAAATACGTCTAAAGTAATACAGGCATCACTCTAGAAATATCCTATCCCATTTGCACCTGATAAATAATTAAATTGTTTTAAGCAGTCTAATCTATTAATGCCTGGAGAGGCCTTAAATTTGGCCACTAAATTTCAAGAAGTTACGTTCATCAATTCAATATAGTTAACAGCCATTAATCAACTTCCTAGCTGTACATGACTAATGAATTTACTACATGATGAAAAAGGCCAATTCCTTGAATTAAGGTTTCACTCTAAAACATTCCTCATTCTCCCTATTTCCCAGCATGCTTCTCTTCCTTCTCTTTCCTCTCTGTGGCCTCCTGAAATCTGCAGCAAGGGACCTGCAAAAGCTATAGGATCCTGCAAACATTTACTCACAAGGATGACCACTGTGACTTGGGAAATATTCTCAGTTGAATTGACCACTAATGCACAACAGTGCTTTGAATTACCCCAGCCCCTCGATGCACCGAAACACCGTTAGAAACATCACTGACCACAGCCAACACTTCCCAGGCTTTAAATTCATCTGGTTTTACTCCCTGKGCATACAGTCCTGTACTTTCCACCCTGCTCTGCTGCTCGGATTGCTTTGTACACCTTCTCAAGTTATTCAGAGCCTCAGCGAAGCGTGACAGCTTACTCAAAGCTGAGCTGAAATGGCAGGAAGAGCCTCCACACAGGGTTTTCACCATCTCAGAGTGCAGCCCAAGGCCAGGAACACAAACATGGATTTATCTGCTACCACTGGCAGAGCCACATGCACAGCCCAGCAAAAGTCAGGGGCCCCACTTCATTAGGAGCTGGGAAGATCGAAGAGATTGAACACAGCCACAGAACAAAAGCCTTGTAAAATATTAACTTAATTCCATTCTGGCTGACCATGTAACCTCAAAGAAATCCCCCTCTTTTCCTGTTACGCAGTGTACCCCACCAAGATACAGATTGCCTATTCAGTGCCAAACCTGAATGCAAAGATAGCCTAGACATCCGCTCCCCATTATAATGCTGGTCATAGGAAGTAATTGAAAATAGAAACTGCCCTCCCTGGTGCTGCTGTCCCCACAGAAGGCATTTGCTGATGCAGCCACACAAAGGCTGTACTGAATACGGCAGATCCTCAGCACTTGCAAATCAGGGCGCTCCGACTGCAGTCGGCAAATGCAGCTCACCTAAAGCAGGTCAGGACCTAGACTTCCACATAGTCTAGTAAAAGTCCCTGCAACCACATTAAAAAAAAAAAAGATATAAGGATTACTTAGAAATATGCAACAACAGCACAGGTTTCATAGTTACACAGAAAACAGTGATCACCTCGGAGCAAAAGGATGCTGAGAAGCTCCTAGGAAGAAAGAAAAAAATCCAGCAGCTGTAAAGCCAGGAGAAAACAAAGTATTAAAGCAAGAGTTACAGCTTTCTCCACTGCCTAATAATGAGATGATAATAAGATGATAATAAAGTGAAAAGCTTGGATAAGATGGAAAAATTTAAGCAGTTGGAAGCCAAAGGCTAAATTCTTGGACATATTATGGAGCCAGCTCCCTTGGACCCCATTTGTCTACCATGGTCTTATACACCATGGGCAAAAGTGGGATATTTGGTCACAGTGTCAGTTCATTGATTAGGAGTCATAAAAGTTTGGAGGTGCCAAGCTGAAAGTCATGACACCTGTGTGGGATATTAAGACAGCAATTTTTCAGCATTATATGTGGTGGAGCAGCACAGACTTGACAGACATCCAGGGCAGTGCAACTTTCTTGCTTTGCGGTTTCGAAGAAAAACAAATGACCAACAAATATACATATCACCTGGATTTGCTAGTACGATGTAACACCTTTGGAGTCTTCTGGATGTTGATACTGGTTTTAATTCTCTGAAGAGACGGTGAGTTGCTTCTGCTTTCCTTCTCGATTTTAAATCTGTTCTACTCTTTGTGTATGTGAAAGGCAAGAATTGTGAAGTTTCCCTTTTAAAAAAAGGCTGTCATTTGCTATTTTTCTGTGCACATTGCTGTACTTTCTCATATGTACATCCCTCTCTACATATATGCAGTCAACCTAGATGTATATACAAACATGCCAAATGTTGCACATTAAAGAAATGCATATATTTAAAACATATACTGTATGCGATCTATTTTGGCAATAGCCATCTGGAAGAGGAAAAAAGCATAAAAGAAATACTTAATGTAACCAAACTAGATTTTGTACACTTCTGCCAACCTACAGAAAGAAAATTTACCAGCTACTCTTTGCTCTGCAAGCAAATTAACCATTACTGCAATAGCTTTATCCATACAGAGACACACAGGCTACATTKTATGGCAACCAACTTCAGCAAAAGACCACCTTGCTTTTCAGTATATTTTTAATTGCCACGGAAAACAGGACAGGCACACTTTTATCACCATTACAAAGGACATACGCCTGCAAATCTCAGTCTCTCAAAATCTTGTATTTTCCTGTGTGGTCAAAACATTTTTGTACCGTTTTGTTCTAGTTAAGCCCTCCCTTGGAGCAGGTCTCGGTAACCAACGGCTGACGATGGCTGCTTTTGCAGCACAGGGATGTCAGAATTACCCAACGTTTACCCCAGGGCCTCATACTCATGACTAAGCACTCCAGCCATTCCTGCTGCCAATGCTAAGCATGTCTTTAAATTAGCACCGCAGCCACTGCGGCTTTGTTTCTCTTCTAGCTGAGCAACACTGGACTGTGACGAAAGCCCTATCTGTCCTACAGATTCCCTCCTTCCTATAACACCCTTAATAAAATCTGCGATATTCAAAAAGTGATGGGCTCTTGATTTCACATTCCTTTCACAGCTGCCTTATTCCTGCTGAAACAGTGGAATGAAATTATGCATGGAAACTCTGCTGAGAATTTTCTTCTTCATGGAAGAACAAAAAATGCCCGACAMGCTCAGAATTCAAATCAGAACCAGAAGGGCCCTTATTCCATATRCATGTTATCAATATGGTACATATTTGAAAATCACATGGTACTTGCCAAACTTGAGGGTGTCCCCCTGGGAGGAAGGGGATTAAGATGTAACCTTGGGTCAAAAGAGGTTACACAATCAGGATTTCCCATACCAACACTGAGGAAATTAAGTTCATGGTGGAGATGCTCAGCTGCTGAAATGCAAGGAAACACTGGAAGAAACTAACATGATTAAAAAACATGAATTAATTCTTTTACGCAGCAGAGCCCCAAAACACAGATTTGGCAGGAATACTCCTCAAACTCACTTATTTATTGATTCATTTTAGTGGCCATGCTCTACTTTGTATATTATTCTTGATAATTCAAGGAGACACGTAAGAAAGTACCCAGTTCCCCACATATTTTAATACGTATTCTAGAGTCTTAAAAATGAAAGTTTTTGAACTATGTATCCATTTCTATGTGTGCATATCTGTGTACAAATCCCAAGACGACAGCTGAAAATGGGAATATTTGTTTTTCATCTCTTAATTATGCTTTTTTCCCCCTTAGTGCATTAATTTGGCAGCTAAAGGTTTCTYCTCTCACCGAAGGGTAAGAAGACAGAGCCTCTCGGAGCCCCAGTTTTTGGCACCACCTCACTCCTACTCTATGCTTGAGGCTACTTCCCCTCTGACTGATTCTTAATCTGAATAAGCTTTCACTGAAGACTGTATCAGAACCGCAGCAAGCTAATCTTATTAAACCATAGGAGTTTAAAAACTCAGAGCTTGATATCAGGCAGGCTGTCTCCAAATTGGTATACTTAAGATCCAAATTAGATCATAAGCAAAATATTAAAAGGCACTAGAGCCACTTAAGAGTGAACTTCCATTTCCAAAAGAAATTTCTGGACATTGGGAACCCAGGATTCGTGCCAGTTCAGTGGGAGTCAGGCTCCTGGCTGCAATGGGTGCTTTTAAGCATTTGAAACCCTTAAAATTTAAGCTACAGAGAAAGGCTGTTAAGACATAAAAGAATTTACTTCACCTATTGCCAATACTAGCACAAATACATGGGCCCTCCTGAAGGATACTTTAGTTATAGGAGGTTTCTACTCCTACCCAAAGTCTCCTGACAAAAAACACCTTTGGGGAATGCTGTGTCAATTGGCACTGAATCTGTAAGCTGATGCAGCGAGGTGCCTTTTAAGCACTACAAAAGAAAATCTCCATCCTCTTCCTCTCCCTTCACTCTTTATAGAGTACTTTTGGTTTTTAAATAATTAACAAGCGTTTACAACTTCAGTTTCACTTCAGCCACCTCTGGGCATAGAAGACTGCAGTCATTAGAAATGGGGAAAGCAGTGACAGTAGGATGCGATCTACCCTTGGCTTGCCAACCTGCTCACGTGCATGGTTTGCAGTGAAGTAGGTGGCTGCTTAGTTGCGCTTAGGTCCCCTTGACATCCAACGACTTGGAGAGATGACCCACCAGGTGCTTTTGCTGCCTGGATGCCACCCAGGCCACAAAAACAAAGTTTGCAGAGATCTCCTGCAACGCTTCTACCTCCGTGCCGGCTTCAGGCAGCTCCTGTCACGTGCACAGCGTTACACAAGCACCAAAGTGTTTTCTGGATTGCAGCCCAACACGACAGGCATTAGCCTGCGTTGTTTGGTGCCTGGCTTAATCTTTACATCTAGCTACAAGTGCAACTAATCAACTGAAATTGATTTTCCAGAGCTCAGTCTAATCCACTGCATTGAAGGTGACCTATATTCTTTGTATGTATGTATAGTTACAGGGTTTGGGTTTTTTCAAGGTGTCTCAGACATTAGATGCCTACGTTCAGCTGTCGGCAACCTTGCCAGTAATTCAAAAAGGTGCCAAGGAGCACTTCTGACACAGGTAGATTTAGATGGATTCTAAAGATTTCTCTCCTGCTCCCCCAAATATCAACAGTGAAGATCACTCATCTGCATTTGTACATGCAATTCTCCGTTACCCATGGGAAAAATCACTCGATGTACCAACTTGAGCACACGTCCAGTCCACCAACATCCCTGACGAGAGCATAACGCTCTGATATGCATGATTCAGACCCCAGACACCTGCAACAAGCACTATCTTTTTTCCAGAACTAACCTTGCTCCCTCCACATATTTGCTAGCACTAGCATCGAGGACCAAGCGCTAGCTGGGCACCACCATTTAAGTAGAACAATCTGTTCCAAGTGACCAAGAGAGCTAATAATTTATCAGGACCAGAACAGGCGTTTTGGGGAAGGACATAATTATATGTGTGTCGTTTGTAATACTCTTGAGTCAAATGGGACATTCTGTGTCAATCACGGCATCTTGGGGAAAGGAAGAGTGGAAGCAGTCTTTCCAAAGAGAAATGGCCTCAAACTCTCAAATTTATCACAAACATTTTTTTTCCTCCCTCCCCTTCCTTTTGTTTTTGCTTAAAATAAAGAAAACCTTCAGTATTTGAGTAGGCTTAACC